>JASFXZ010000136.1:0-129289 GCA_032209605.1 Mactromeris polynyma
TGACATATTTACGTAAAAACAAATTTCAGCTAAAAATCAAAATCGCGTACAGGTCTTGACCTGTGATAGAATTTCATTTTTCGGAAAAAAATATTTCTCTCCAATTTTGCTCATTTTTTCAGGACTTAAAGACTTACCTACCCCATCGACGAAAATGTCTTCAGCTTTGCAATATATCCATTTTAAATGTTTCCCGAGGTTTTCGCAAAAATCACGTAAGTTATGAGAATTTCTATCTTCGAAAAAGAAATGTCTCTCCGATTAACCTAGAGTCAGTCAGAGTCAGTCAGAGTCAGTCAGAGACTGTCAGAGTCTGTCAGAGTCAGTCAGAGTCTGTCAGAGTCAGTCAGAGTCTGTCAGAGTCAGTCAGAGTCTGTCAGAGTCAGTCAGAGTCTGTCAGAGTCAGGCAGAGTCAGTCAGTGTCTGTCAGAGTCAGTCAGAGTCAGACAGAGTCAGTCAGAGTCACCATAAGCCGTAGATTTAGTTGAAAGTATACATATATATATATATTTCAATAGTGTTCATCAAGACGAACAAAATGATGTATTACTTGACATATTTACGTAAAACAAATTTCAGCTAAAAATCAAAATCGCGTACAGGTCTTGACCTGTGATAGAATTTCATTTTTCGGAAAAAATATTTCTCTCCAATTTTGCTCATTTTTTCAGGACTTAAAGACTTACCTACCCCATCGACGAAAATGTCTTCAGCTTTGCAATATATCCATTTTAAATGTTTCCCGAGGTTTTCGCAAAAATCACGTAAGTTATGAGAATTTCTATCTTCGAAAAAAGAAATGTCTCTCCGATTAACCTAGAGTCAGTCAGAGTCAGTCAGAGTCAGTCAGAGACTGTCAGAGTCTGTCAGAGTCAGTCAGAGTCTGTCAGAGTCAGTCAGAGTCAGTCAGAGTCCGTCAGAGTCTGTCAGAGTCAGTCAGTGTCTGTCAGAGTCAGTCAGAGTCAGACAGAGTCAGTCAGAGTCACCATAAGCCGTAGATTTAGTTGAAAGTATACATATATATATATATTTCAATAGTGTTCATCAAGACGAACAAAATGATGTATTACTTGACATATTTACGTAAACAAAAATTTCAGCTAAAATCAAAATCGCGTACAGGTCTTGACCTGTGATAGAATTTCATTTTTCGGAAAAAAATATTTCTCTCCAATTTTGCTCATTTTTTCAGGACTTAAAGACTTACCTACCCCATCGACGAAAATGTCTTCAGCTTTGCAATATATCCATTTTAAATGTTTCCCGAGGTTTTCGCAAAAATCACGTAAGTTATGAGAATTTCTATCTTCGAAAAAAGAAATGTCTCTCCGATTAACCTAGAGTCAGTCAGAGTCAGTCAGAGTCAGTCAGAGTCTGTCAGAGTCTGTCAGAGTCAGTCAGAGTCTGTCAGAGTCAGTCAGAGTCTGTCAGAGTCAGTCAGAGTCTGTCAGAGTCAGTCAGAGTCTGTCAGAGTCAGTCAGAGTCAGTCAGAGTCAGTCAGAGTCTGTCAGAGTCTGTCAGAGTCAGTCAGAGTCAGTCAGAGTCAGTCAGTGTCTGTCAGAGTCAGTCAGAGTCAGACAGAGTCAGTCACAGTCACCATAAGCCGTAGATTTAGTTGAAAGTATACATATATATATATATTTCAATAGTGTTCATCAAGACGAACAAAATGATGTATTACTTGACATATTTACGTAAACAAAAATTTCAGCTAAAAATCAAAATCGCGTACAGGTCTTGACCTGTGATAGAATTTCATTTTTCGGAAAAAAATATTTCTCTCCAATTTTGCTCATTTTTTCAGGACTTAAAGACTTACCTACCCCATCGACGAAAATGTCTTCAGCTTTGCAATATATCCATTTTAAATGTTTCCCGAGGTTTTCGCAAAAATCACGTAAGTTATGAGAATTTCTATCTTCGAAAAAAGAAATGTCTCTCCGATTAACCTAGAGTCAGTCAGAGTCAGTCAGAGTCAGTCAGAGTCTGTCAGAGTCTGTCAGAGTCAGTCAGAGTCTGTCAGAGTCAGTCAGAGTCTGTCAGAGTCAGTCAGAGTCTGTCAGAGTCAGTCAGAGTCTGTCAGAGTCAGTCAGAGTCAGTCAGTGTCTGTCAGAGTCAGTCAGAGTCAGACAGAGTCAGTCAGAGTCACCATAAGCCGTAGATTTAGTTGAAAGTATACATATATATATATATTTCAATAGTGTTCATCAAGACGAACAAAATGATGTATTACTTGACATATTTACGTAAAAAAAAATTTCAGCTAAAAATCAAAATCGCGTACAGGTCTTGACCTGTGATAGAATTTCATTTTTCGGAAAAAAATATTTCTCTCCAATTTTGCTCATTTTTTCAGGACTTAAAGACTTACCTACCCCATCGACGAAAATGTCTTCAGCTTTGCAATATATCCATTTTAAATGTTTCCCGAGGTTTTCGCAAAAATCACGTAAGTTATGAGAATTTCTATCTTCGAAAAAAGAAATGTCTCTCCGATTAACCTAGAGTCAGTCAGAGTCAGTCAGAGTCAGTCAGAGTCTGTCAGAGTCTGTCAGAGTCAGTCAGAGTCTGTCAGAGTCAGTCAGAGTCTGTCAGAGTCAGTCAGAGTCTGTCAGAGTCAGTCAGAGTCTGTCAGAGTCAGTCAGAGTCAGTCAGTGTCTGTCAGAGTCAGTCAGAGTCAGACAGAGTCAGTCAGAGTCACCATAAGCCGTAGATTTAGTTGAAAGTATACATATATATATATATTTCAATAGTGTTCATCAAGACGAACAAAATGATGTATTACTTGACATATTTACGTAAAAACAAATTTCAGCTAAAAATCAAAATCGCGTACAGGTCTTGAC
Organism: Mactromeris polynyma; assembly: GCA_032209605.1. Lineage (NCBI taxonomy): Eukaryota > Metazoa > Mollusca > Bivalvia > Venerida > Mactridae > Mactromeris > Mactromeris polynyma. The sequence goes on from JASFXZ010000136.1 coordinate 2,847, forward strand.
CTGTGATAGAATTTCATTTTTCGGAAAAAAATATTTCTCTCCAATTTTGCTCATTTTTTCAGGACTTAAAGACTTACCTACCCCATCGACGAAAATGTCTTCAGCTTTGCAATATATCCATTTTAAATGTTTCCCGAGGTTTTCGCAAAAATCACGTAAGTTATGAGAATTTCTATCTTCGAAAAAAGAAATGTCTCTCCGATTAACCTAGAGTCAGTCAGAGTCAGTCAGAGTCAGTCAGAGTCTGTCAGAGTCTGTCAGAGTCAGTCAGAGTCTGTCAGAGTCAGTCAGAGTCTGTCAGAGTCAGTCAGAGTCTGTCAGAGTCAGTCAGAGTCAGTCAGTGTCTGTCAGAGTCAGTCAGAGTCAGACAGAGTCAGTCAGAGTCACCATAAGCCGTAGATTTAGTTGAAAGTATACATATATATATATATTTCAATAGTGTTCATCAAGACGAACAAAATGATGTATTACTTGACATATTTACGTAAAAACAAATTTCAGCTAAAAATCAAAATCGCGTACAGGTCTTGACCTGTGATAGAATTTCATTTTTCGGAAAAAAATATTTCTCTCCAATTTTGCTCATTTTTTCAGGACTTAAAGACTTACCTACCCCATCGACGAAAATGTCTTCAGCTTTGCAATATATCCATTTTAAATGTTTCCCGAGGTTTTCGCAAAAATCACGTAAGTTATGAGAATTTCTATCTTCGAAAAAAGAAATGTCTCTCCGATTAACCTAGAGTCAGTCAGAGTCAGTCAGAGTCAGTCAGAGTCTGTCAGAGTCTGTCAGAGTCAGTCAGAGTCTGTCAGAGTCAGTCAGAGTCTGTCAGAGTCAGTCAGAGTCTGTCAGAGTCAGTCAGAGTCTGTCAGAGTCAGTCAGAGTCAGTCAGTGTATGTCAGAGTCAGTCAGAGTCAGACAGAGTCAGTCAGAGTCACCATAAGCCGTAGATTTAGTTGAAAGTATACATATATATATATATTTCAATAGTGTTCATCAAGACGAACAAAATGATGTATTACTTGACATATTTACGTAAACAAAAATTTCAGCTAAAAATCAAAATCGCGTACAGGTCTTGACCTGTGATAGAATTTCATTTTTCGGAAAAAAATATTTCTCTCCAATTTTGCTCATTTTTTCAGGACTTAAAGACTTACCTACCCCATCGACGAAAATGTCTTCAGCTTTGCAATATATCCATTTTAAATGTTTCCCGAGGTTTTCGCAAAAATCACGTAAGTTATGAGAATTTCTATCTTCGAAAAAAGAAATGTCTCTCCGATTAACCTAGAGTCAGTCAGAGTCAGTCAGAGTCAGTCAGAGTCTGTCAGAGTCTGTCAGAGTCAGTCAGAGTCTGTCAGAGTCAGTCAGAGTCTGTCAGAGTCAGTCAGAGTCCGTCAGAGTCAGTCAGAGTCCGTCAGAGTCAGTCAGAGTCAGTCAGTGTCTGTCAGAGTCAGTCAGAGTCAGACAGAGTCAGTCAGAGTCACCATAAGCCGTAGATTTAGTTGAAAGTATACATATATATATATATATTTCAATAGTGTTCATCAAGACGAACAAAATGATGTATTATTCGAAAAAAGAAATGTCTCTCCGATTAACCTAGAGTCAGTCAGAGTCAGTCAGAGTCAGTCAGAGTCTGTCAGAGTCTGTCAGAGTCTGTCAGAGTCAGTCAGAGTCTGTCAGAGTCAGTCAGAGTCTGTCAGAGTCAGTCAGAGTCTGTCAGTGTCAGTCAGAGTCTGTCAGAGTCAGGCAGAGTCAGTCAGTGTCTGTCAGAGTCAGTCAGAGTCAGACAGAGTCAGTCACAGTCACCATAAGCCGTAGATTTAGTTGAAAGTATACATATATATATATATTTCAATAGTGTTCATCAAGACGAACAAAATGATGTATTACTTGACATATTTACGTAAAAACAAATTTCAGCTAAAAATCAAAATCGCGTACAGGTCTTGACCTGTGATAGAATTTCATTTTTCGGAAAAAAATATTTCTCTCCAATTTTGCTCATTTTTTCAGGACTTAAAGACTTACCTACCCCATCGACGAAAATGTCTTCAGCTTTGCAATATATCCATTTTAAATGTTTCCCGAGGTTTTCGCAAAAATCACGTAAGTTATGAGAATTTCTATCTTCGAAAAAAGAAATGTCTCTCCGATTAACCTAGAGTCAGTCAGAGTCAGTCAGAGTCAGTCAGAGACTGTCAGAGTCTGTCAGAGTCAGTCAGAGTCTGTCAGAGTCAGTCAGAGTCTGTCAGAGTCAGTCAGAGTCTGTCAGAGTCAGTCAGAGTCTGTCAGAGTCAGGCAGAGTCAGTCAGTGTCTGTCAGAGTCAGTCAGAGTCAGACAGAGTCAGTCAGAGTCACCATAAGCCGTAGATTTAGTTGAAAGTATACATATATATATATATTTCAATAGTGTTCATCAAGACGAACAAAATGATGTATTACTTGACATATTTACGTAAAAACAAATTTCAGCTAAAAATCAAAATCGCGTACAGGTCTTGACCTGTGATAGAATTTCATTTTTCGGAAAAAAATATTTCTCTCCAATTTTGCTCATTTTTTCAGGACTTAAAGACTTACCTACCCCATCGACGAAAATGTCTTCAGCTTTGCAATATATCCATTTTAAATGTTTCCCGAGGTTTTCGCAAAAATCACGTAAGTTATGAGAATTTCTATCTTCGAAAAAAGAAATGTCTCTCCGATTAACCTAGAGTCAGTCAGAGTCAGTCAGAGTCAGTCAGAGACTGTCAGAGTCTGTCAGAGTCAGTCAGAGTCTGTCAGAGTCAGTCAGAGTCAGTCAGAGTCCGTCAGAGTCTGTCAGAGTCAGTCAGTGTCTGTCAGAGTCAGTCAGAGTCAGACAGAGTCAGTCAGAGTCACCATAAGCCGTAGATTTAGTTGAAAGTATACATATATATATATATTTCAATAGTGTTCATCAAGACGAACAAAATGATGTATTACTTGACATATTTACGTAAACAAAAATTTCAGCTAAAAATCAAAATCGCGTACAGGTCTTGACCTGTGATAGAATTTCATTTTTCGGAAAAAAATATTTCTCTCCAATTTTGCTCATTTTTTCAGGACTTAAAGACTTACCTACCCCATCGACGAAAATGTCTTCAGCTTTGCAATATATCCATTTTAAATGTTTCCCGAGGTTTTCGCAAAAATCACGTAAGTTATGAGAATTTCTATCTTCGAAAAAAGAAATGTCTCTCCGATTAACCTAGAGTCAGTCAGAGTCAGTCAGAGTCAGTCAGAGTCTGTCAGAGTCTGTCAGAGTCAGTCAGAGTCTGTCAGAGTCAGTCAGAGTCTGTCAGAGTCAGTCAGAGTCTGTCAGAGTCAGTCAGAGTCTGTCAGAGTCAGTCAGAGTCAGTCAGAGTCAGTCAGAGTCTGTCAGAGTCTGTCAGAGTCAGTCAGAGTCAGTCAGAGTCAGTCAGTGTCTGTCAGAGTCAGTCAGAGTCAGACAGAGTCAGTCACAGTCACCATAAGCCGTAGATTTAGTTGAAAGTATACATATATATATATATTTCAATAGTGTTCATCAAGACGAACAAAATGATGTATTACTTGACATATTTACGTAAACAAAAATTTCAGCTAAAAATCAAAATCGCGTACAGGTCTTGACCTGTGATAGAATTTCATTTTTCGGAAAAAAATATTTCTCTCCAATTTTGCTCATTTTTTCAGGACTTAAAGACTTACCTACCCCATCGACGAAAATGTCTTCAGCTTTGCAATATATCCATTTTAAATGTTTCCCGAGGTTTTCGCAAAAATCACGTAAGTTATGAGAATTTCTATCTTCGAAAAAAGAAATGTCTCTCCGATTAACCTAGAGTCAGTCAGAGTCAGTCAGAGTCAGTCAGAGTCTGTCAGAGTCTGTCAGAGTCAGTCAGAGTCTGTCAGAGTCAGTCAGAGTCTGTCAGAGTCAGTCAGAGTCTGTCAGAGTCAGTCAGAGTCTGTCAGAGTCAGTCAGAGTCAGTCAGTGTCTGTCAGAGTCAGTCAGAGTCAGACAGAGTCAGTCAGAGTCACCATAAGCCGTAGATTTAGTTGAAAGTATACATATATATATATATTTCAATAGTGTTCATCAAGACGAACAAAATGATGTATTACTTGACATATTTACGTAAAAAAAAATTTCAGCTAAAAATCAAAATCGCGTACAGGTCTTGACCTGTGATAGAATTTCATTTTTCGGAAAAAAATATTTCTCTCCAATTTTGCTCATTTTTTCAGGACTTAAAGACTTACCTACCCCATCGACGAAAATGTCTTCAGCTTTGCAATATATCCATTTTAAATGTTTCCCGAGGTTTTCGCAAAAATCACGTAAGTTATGAGAATTTCTATCTTCGAAAAAAGAAATGTCTCTCCGATTAACCTAGAGTCAGTCAGAGTCAGTCAGAGTCAGTCAGAGTCTGTCAGAGTCTGTCAGAGTCAGTCAGAGTCTGTCAGAGTCAGTCAGAGTCTGTCAGAGTCAGTCAGAGTCTGTCAGAGTCAGTCAGAGTCTGTCAGAGTCAGTCAGAGTCAGTCAGTGTCTGTCAGAGTCAGTCAGAGTCAGACAGAGTCAGTCAGAGTCACCATAAGCCGTAGATTTAGTTGAAAGTATACATATATATATATATTTCAATAGTGTTCATCAAGACGAACAAAATGATGTATTACTTGACATATTTACGTAAAAACAAATTTCAGCTAAAAATCAAAATCGCGTACAGGTCTTGACCTGTGATAGAATTTCATTTTTCGGAAAAAAATATTTCTCTCCAATTTTGCTCATTTTTTCAGGACTTAAAGACTTACCTACCCCATCGACGAAAATGTCTTCAGCTTTGCAATATATCCATTTTAAATGTTTCCCGAGGTTTTCGCAAAAATCACGTAAGTTATGAGAATTTCTATCTTCGAAAAAAGAAATGTCTCTCCGATTAACCTAGAGTCAGTCAGAGTCAGTCAGAGTCAGTCAGAGTCTGTCAGAGTCTGTCAGAGTCAGTCAGAGTCTGTCAGAGTCAGTCAGAGTCTGTCAGAGTCAGTCAGAGTCTGTCAGAGTCAGTCAGAGTCAGTCAGTGTCTGTCAGAGTCAGTCAGAGTCAGACAGAGTCAGTCAGAGTCACCATAAGCCGTAGATTTAGTTGAAAGTATACATATATATATATATTTCAATAGTGTTCATCAAGACGAACAAAATGATGTATTACTTGACATATTTACGTAAAAACAAATTTCAGCTAAAAATCAAAATCGCGTACAGGTCTTGACCTGTGATAGAATTTCATTTTTCGGAAAAAAATATTTCTCTCCAATTTTGCTCATTTTTTCAGGACTTAAAGACTTACCTACCCCATCGACGAAAATGTCTTCAGCTTTGCAATATATCCATTTTAAATGTTTCCCGAGGTTTTCGCAAAAATCACGTAAGTTATGAGAATTTCTATCTTCGAAAAAAGAAATGTCTCTCCGATTAACCTAGAGTCAGTCAGAGTCAGTCAGAGTCAGTCAGAGTCTGTCAGAGTCTGTCAGAGTCAGTCAGAGTCTGTCAGAGTCAGTCAGAGTCTGTCAGAGTCAGTCAGAGTCTGTCAGAGTCAGTCAGAGTCTGTCAGAGTCAGTCAGAGTCAGTCAGTGTATGTCAGAGTCAGTCAGAGTCAGACAGAGTCAGTCAGAGTCACCATAAGCCGTAGATTTAGTTGAAAGTATACATATATATATATATTTCAATAGTGTTCATCAAGACGAACAAAATGATGTATTACTTGACATATTTACGTAAACAAAAATTTCAGCTAAAAATCAAAATCGCGTACAGGTCTTGACCTGTGATAGAATTTCATTTTTCGGAAAAAAATATTTCTCTCCAATTTTGCTCATTTTTTCAGGACTTAAAGACTTACCTACCCCATCGACGAAAATGTCTTCAGCTTTGCAATATATCCATTTTAAATGTTTCCCGAGGTTTTCGCAAAAATCACGTAAGTTATGAGAATTTCTATCTTCGAAAAAAGAAATGTCTCTCCGATTAACCTAGAGTCAGTCAGAGTCAGTCAGAGTCAGTCAGAGTCTGTCAGAGTCTGTCAGAGTCAGTCAGAGTCTGTCAGAGTCAGTCAGAGTCTGTCAGAGTCAGTCAGAGTCCGTCAGAGTCAGTCAGAGTCCGTCAGAGTCAGTCAGAGTCAGTCAGTGTCTGTCAGAGTCAGTCAGAGTCAGACAGAGTCAGTCAGAGTCACCATAAGCCGTAGATTTAGTTGAAAGTATACATATATATATATATTTCAATAGTGTTCATCAAGACGAACAAAATGATGTATTATTCGAAAAAAGAAATGTCTCTCCGATTAACCTAGAGTCAGTCAGAGTCAGTCAGAGTCAGTCAGAGTCTGTCAGAGTCTGTCAGAGTCAGTCAGAGTCTGTCAGAGTCAGTCAGAGTCTGTCAGAGTCAGTCAGAGTCTGTCAGAGTCAGTCAGAGTCTGTCAGAGTCAGGCAGAGTCAGTCAGTGTCTGTCAGAGTCAGTCAGAGTCAGACAGAGTCAGTCACAGTCACCATAAGCCGTAGATTTAGTTGAAAGTATACATATATATATATATTTCAATAGTGTTCATCAAGACGAACAAAATGATGTATTACTTGACATATTTACGTAAAAACAAATTTCAGCTAAAAATCAAAATCGCGTACAGGTCTTGACCTGTGATAGAATTTCATTTTTCGGAAAAAAATATTTCTCTCCAATTTTGCTCATTTTTTCAGGACTTAAAGACTTACCTACCCCATCGACGAAAATGTCTTCAGCTTTGCAATATATCCATTTTAAATGTTTCCCGAGGTTTTCGCAAAAATCACGTAAGTTATGAGAATTTCTATCTTCGAAAAAAGAAATGTCTCTCCGATTAACCTAGAGTCAGTCAGAGTCAGTCAGAGTCAGTCAGAGTCTGTCAGAGTCTGTCAGAGTCAGTCAGAGTCTGTCAGAGTCAGTCAGAGTCTGTCAGAGTCAGTCAGAGTCTGTCAGAGTCAGTCAGAGTCTGTCAGAGTCAGTCAGAGTCAGTCAGTGTCTGTCAGAGTCAGTCAGAGTCAGACAGAGTCAGTCAGAGTCACCATAAGCCGTAGATTTAGTTGAAAGTATACATATATATATATATTTCAATAGTGTTCATCAAGACGAACAAAATGATGTATTACTTGACATATTTACGTAAAAACAAATTTCAGCTAAAAATCAAAATCGCGTACAGGTCTTGACCTGTGATAGAATTTCATTTTTCGGAAAAAAATATTTCTCTCCATTTTTGCTCATTTTTTCAGGACTTAAAGACTTACCTACCCCATCGACGAAAATGTCTTCAGCTTTGCAATATATCCATTTTAAATGTTTCCCGAGGTTTTCGCAAAAATCACGTAAGTTATGAGAATTTCTATCTTCGAAAAAAGAAATGTCTCTCCGATTAACCTAGAGTCAGTCAGAGTCAGTCAGAGTCAGTCAGAGTCTGTCAGAGTCTGTCAGAGTCAGTCAGAGTCTGTCAGAGTCAGTCAGAGTCTGTCAGAGTCAGTCAGAGTCTGTCAGAGTCAGTCAGAGTCTGTCAGAGTCAGTCAGAGTCAGTCAGTGTCTGTCAGAGTCAGTCAGAGTCAGACAGAGTCTGTCAGAGTCACCATAAGCCGTAGATTTAGTTGAAAGTATACATATATATATATATTTCAATAGTGTTCATCAAGACGAACAAAATGATGTATTACTTGACATATTTACGTAAAAACAAATTTCAGCTAAAAATCAAAATCGCGTACAGGTCTTGACCTGTGATAGAATTTCATTTTTCGGAAAAAAATATTTCTCTCCAATTTTGCTCATTTTTTCAGGACTTAAAGACTTACCTACCCCATCGACGAAAATGTCTTCAGCTTTGCAATATATCCATTTTAAATGTTTCCCGAGGTTTTCGCAAAAATCACGTAAGTTATGAGAATTTCTATCTTCGAAAAAAGAAATGTCTCTCCGATTAACCTAGAGTCAGTCAGAGTCAGTCAGAGTCAGTCAGAGTCTGTCAGAGTCTGTCAGAGTCAGTCAGATTCTGTCAGAGTCAGTCAGAGTCTGTCAGAGTCAGTCAGAGTCTGTCAGAGTCAGTCAGAGTCTGTCAGAGTCAGGCAGAGTCAGTCAGTGTCTGTCAGAGTCAGTCAGAGTCAGACAGAGTCAGTCACAGTCACCATAAGCCGTAGATTTAGTTGAAAGTATACATATATATATATATTTCAATAGTGTTCATCAAGACGAACAAAATGATGTATTACTTGACATATTTACGTAAAAACAAATTTCAGCTAAAAATCAAAATCGCGTACAGGTCTTGACCTGTGATAGAATTTCATTTTTCGGAAAAAAATATTTCTCTCCAATTTTGCTCATTTTTTCAGGACTTAAAGACTTACCTACCCCATCGACGAAAATGTCTTCAGCTTTGCAATATATCCATTTTAAATGTTTCCCGAGGTTTTCGCAAAAATCACGTAAGTTATGAGAATTTCTATCTTCGAAAAAAGAAATGTCTCTCCGATTAACCTAGAGTCAGTCAGAGTCAGTCAGAGTCAGTCAGAGTCTGTCAGAGTCTGTCAGAGTCAGTCAGAGTCTGTCAGAGTCAGTCAGAGTCTGTCAGAGTCAGTCAGAGTCCGTCAGAGTCAGTCAGAGTCCGTCAGAGTCAGTCAGAGTCAGTCAGTGTCTGTCAGAGTCAGTCAGAGTCAGACAGAGTCAGTCAGAGTCACCATAAGCCGTAGATTTAGTTGAAAGTATACATATATATATATATTTCAATAGTGTTCATCAAGACGAACAAAATGATGTATTATTCGAAAAAAGAAATGTCTCTCCGATTAACCTAGAGTCAGTCAGAGTCAGTCAGAGTCAGTCAGAGTCTGTCAGAGTCTGTCAGAGTCTGTCAGAGTCAGTCAGAGTCTGTCAGAGTCAGTCAGAGTCTGTCAGAGTCAGTCAGAGTCTGTCAGAGTCAGTCAGAGTCTGTCAGAGTCAGGCAGAGTCAGTCAGTGTCTGTCAGAGTCAGTCAGAGTCAGACAGAGTCAGTCACAGTCACCATAAGCCGTAGATTTAGTTGAAAGTATACATATATATATATATTTCAATAGTGTTCATCAAGACGAACAAAATGATGAATTACTTGACATATTTACGTAAACAAAAATTTCAGCTAAAAATCAAAATCGCGTACAGGTCTTGACCTGTGATAGAATTTCATTTTTCGGAAAAAAATATTTCTCTCCAATTTTGCTCATTTTTTCAGGACTTAAAGACTTACCTACCCCATCGACGAAAATGTCTTCAGCTTTGCAATATATCCATTTTAAATGTTTCCCGAGGTTTTCGCAAAAATCACGTAAGTTATGAGAATTTCTATCTTCGAAAAAAGAAATGTCTCTCCGATTAACCTAGAGTCAGTCAGAGTCAGTCAGAGTCAGTCAGAGTCTGTCAGAGTCTGTCAGAGTCAGTCAGAGTCTGTCAGAGTCAGTCAGAGTCTGTCAGAGTCAGTCAGAGTCTGTCAGAGTCAGTCAGAGTCTGTCAGAGTCAGTCAGAGTCAGTCAGTGTCTGTCAGAGTCAGTCAGAGTCAGACAGAGTCAGTCAGAGTCACCATAAGCCGTAGATTTAGTTGAAAGTATACATATATATATATATTTCAATAGTGTTCATCAAGACGAACAAAATGATGTATTACTTGACATATTTACGTAAAAAAAAATTTCAGCTAAAAATCAAAATCGCGTACAGGTCTTGACCTGTGATAGAATTTCATTTTTCGGAAAAAAATATTTCTCTCCAATTTTGCTCATTTTTTCAGGACTTAAAGACTTACCTACCCCATCGACGAAAATGTCTTCAGCTTTGCAATATATCCATTTTAAATGTTTCCCGAGGTTTTCGCAAAAATCACGTAAGTTATGAGAATTTCTATCTTCGAAAAAAGAAATGTCTCTCCGATTAACCTAGAGTCAGTCAGAGTCAGTCAGAGTCAGTCAGAGTCTGTCAGAGTCTGTCAGAGTCAGTCAGAGTCTGTCAGAGTCAGTCAGAGTCTGTCAGAGTCAGTCAGAGTCTGTCAGAGTCAGTCAGAGTCTGTCAGAGTCAGTCAGAGTCAGTCAGTGTCTGTCAGAGTCAGTCAGAGTCAGACAGAGTCAGTCAGAGTCACCATAAGCCGTAGATTTAGTTGAAAGTATACATATATATATATATTTCAATAGTGTTCATCAAGACGAACAAAATGATGTATTACTTGACATATTTACGTAAAAACAAATTTCAGCTAAAAATCAAAATCGCGTACAGGTCTTGACCTGTGATAGAATTTCATTTTTCGGAAAAAAATATTTCTCTCCAATTTTGCTCATTTTTTCAGGACTTAAAGACTTACCTACCCCATCGACGAAAATGTCTTCAGCTTTGCAATATATCCATTTTAAATGTTTCCCGAGGTTTTCGCAAAAATCACGTAAGTTATGAGAATTTCTATCTTCGAAAAAAGAAATGTCTCTCCGATTAACCTAGAGTCAGTCAGAGTCAGTCAGAGTCAGTCAGAGTCTGTCAGAGTCTGTCAGAGTCAGTCAGAGTCTGTCAGAGTCAGTCAGAGTCTGTCAGAGTCAGTCAGAGTCTGTCAGAGTCAGTCAGAGTCTGTCAGAGTCAGTCAGAGTCAGTCAGTGTCTGTCAGAGTCAGTCAGAGTCAGACAGAGTCAGTCAGAGTCACCATAAGCCGTAGATTTAGTTGAAAGTATACATATATATATATATTTCAATAGTGTTCATCAAGACGAACAAAATGATGTATTACTTGACATATTTACGTAAAAACAAATTTCAGCTAAAAATCAAAATCGCGTACAGGTCTTGACCTGTGATAGAATTTCATTTTTCGGAAAAAAATATTTCTCTCCAATTTTGCTCATTTTTTCAGGACTTAAAGACTTACCTACCCCATCGACGAAAATGTCTTCAGCTTTGCAATATATCCATTTTAAATGTTTCCCGAGGTTTTCGCAAAAATCACGTAAGTTATGAGAATTTCTATCTTCGAAAAAAGAAATGTCTCTCCGATTAACCTAGAGTCAGTCAGAGTCAGTCAGAGTCAGTCAGAGTCTGTCAGAGTCTGTCAGAGTCAGTCAGAGTCTGTCAGAGTCAGTCAGAGTCTGTCAGAGTCAGTCAGAGTCTGTCAGAGTCAGTCAGAGTCTGTCAGAGTCAGGCAGAGTCAGTCAGTGTCTGTCAGAGTCAGTCAGAGTCAGACAGAGTCAGTCACAGTCACCATAAGCCGTAGATTTAGTTGAAAGTATACATATATATATATATTTCAATAGTGTTCATCAAGACGAACAAAATGATGTATTACTTGACATATTTACGTAAAAACAAATTTCAGCTAAAAATCAAAATCGCGTACAGGTCTTGACCTGTGATAGAATTTCATTTTTCGGAAAAAAATATTTCTCTCCAATTTTGCTCATTTTTTCAGGACTTAAAGACTTACCTACCCCATCGACGAAAATGTCTTCAGCTTTGCAATATATCCATTTTAAATGTTTCCCGAGGTTTTCGCAAAAATCACGTAAGTTATGAGAATTTCTATCTTCGAAAAAAGAAATGTCTCTCCGATTAACCTAGAGTCAGTCAGAGTCAGTCAGAGTCAGTCAGAGTCTGTCAGAGTCTGTCAGAGTCAGTCAGAGTCTGTCAGAGTCAGTCAGAGTCTGTCAGAGTCAGTCAGAGTCCGTCAGAGTCAGTCAGAGTCCGTCAGAGTCAGTCAGAGTCAGTCAGTGTCTGTCAGAGTCAGTCAGAGTCAGACAGAGTCAGTCAGAGTCACCATAAGCCGTAGATTTAGTTGAAAGTATACATATATATATATATTTCAATAGTGTTCATCAAGACGAACAAAATGATGTATTATTCGAAAAAAGAAATGTCTCTCCGATTAACCTAGAGTCAGTCAGAGTCAGTCAGAGTCAGTCAGAGTCTGTCAGAGTCTGTCAGAGTCTGTCAGAGTCAGTCAGAGTCTGTCAGAGTCAGTCAGAGTCTGTCAGAGTCAGTCAGAGTCTGTCAGAGTCAGTCAGAGTCTGTCAGAGTCAGGCAGAGTCAGTCAGTGTCTGTCAGAGTCAGTCAGAGTCAGACAGAGTCAGTCACAGTCACCATAAGCCGTAGATTTAGTTGAAAGTATACATATATATATATATTTCAATAGTGTTCATCAAGACGAACAAAATGATGTATTACTTGACATATTTACGTAAAAACAAATTTCAGCTAAAAATCAAAATCGCGTACAGGTCTTGACCTGTGATAGAATTTCATTTTTCGGAAAAAAATATTTCTCTCCAATTTTGCTCATTTTTTCAGGACTTAAAGACTTACCTACCCCATCGACGAAAATGTCTTCAGCTTTGCAATATATCCATTTTAAATGTTTCCCGAGGTTTTCGCAAAAATCACGTAAGTTATGAGAATTTCTATCTTCGAAAAAAGAAATGTCTCTCCGATTAACCTAGAGTCAGTCAGAGTCAGTCAGAGTCAGTCAGAGTCTGTCAGAGTCTGTCAGAGTCTGTCAGAGTCAGTCAGAGTCTGTCAGAGTCAGTCAGAGTCTGTCAGAGTCAGTCAGAGTCAGTCAGAGTCTGTCAGAGTCAGTCAGAGTCAGTCAGTGTCTGTCAGAGTCAGTCAGAGTAGACAGAGTCAGTCAGAGTCACCATAAGCCGTAGATTTAGTTGAAAGTATACATATATATATATATTTCAATAGTGTTCATCAAGACGAACAAAATGATGTATTACTTGACATATTTACGTAAACAAAAATTTCAGCTAAAAATCAAAATCGCGTACAGGTCTTGACCTGTGATAGAATTTCATTTTTCCGAAAAAAATATTTCTCTCCAATTTTGCTCATTTTTTCAGGACTTAAAGACTTACCTACCCCATCGACGAAAATGTCTTCAGCTTTGCAATATATCCATTTTAAATGTTTCCCGAGGTTTTCGCAAAAATCACGTAAGTTATGAGAATTTCTATCTTCGAAAAAAGAAATGTCTCTCCGATTAACCTAGAGTCAGTCAGAGTCAGTCAGAGTCAGTCAGAGTCTGTCAGAGTCTGTCAGAGTCAGTCAGAGTCTGTCAGAGTCAGTCAGAGTCTGTCAGAGTCAGTCAGAGTCCGTCAGAGTCAGTCAGAGTCCGTCAGAGTCAGTCAGAGTCAGTCAGTGTCTGTCAGAGTCAGTCAGAGTCAGACAGAGTCAGTCAGAGTCACCATAAGCCGTAGATTTAGTTGAAAGTATACATATATATATATATTTCAATAGTGTTCATCAAGACGAACAAAATGATGTATTATTCGAAAAAAGAAATGTCTCTCCGATTAACCTAGAGTCAGTCAGAGTCAGTCAGAGTCAGTCAGAGTCTGTCAGAGTCTGTCAGAGTCTGTCAGAGTCAGTCAGAGTCTGTCAGAGTCAGTCAGAGTCTGTCAGAGTCAGTCAGAGTCTGTCAGAGTCAGTCAGAGTCTGTCAGAGTCAGGCAGAGTCAGTCAGTGTCTGTCAGAGTCAGTCAGAGTCAGACAGAGTCAGTCACAGTCACCATAAGCCGTAGATTTAGTTGAAAGTATACATATATATATATATTTCAATAGTGTTCATCAAGACGAACAAAATGATGTATTACTTGACATATTTACGTAAAAACAAATTTCAGCTAAAAATCAAAATCGCGTACAGGTCTTGACCTGTGATAGAATTTCATTTTTCGGAAAAAAATATTTCTCTCCAATTTTGCTCATTTTTTCAGGACTTAAAGACTTACCTACCCCATCGACGAAAATGTCTTCAGCTTTGCAATATATCCATTTAAATGTTTCCCGAGGTTTTCGCAAAAATCACGTAAGTTATGAGAATTTCTATCTTCGAAAAAAGAAATGTCTCTCCGATTAACCTAGAGTCAGTCAGAGTCAGTCAGAGTCAGTCAGAGTCTGTCAGAGTCTGTCAGAGTCAGTCAGAGTCTGTCAGAGTCAGTCAGAGTCTGTCAGAGTCAGTCAGAGTCTGTCAGAGTCAGTCAGAGTCTGTCAGAGTCAGTCAGAGTCAGTCAGTGTCTGTCAGAGTCAGTCAGAGTCAGACAGAGTCAGTCAGAGTCACCATAAGCCGTAGATTTAGTTGAAAGTATACATATATATATATATTTCAATAGTGTTCATCAAGACGAACAAAATGATGTATTACTTGACATATTTACGTAAAAACAAATTTCAGCTAAAAATCAAAATCGCGTACAGGTCTTGACCTGTGATAGAATTTCATTTTTCGGAAAAAAATATTTCTCTCCAATTTTGCTCATTTTTTCAGGACTTAAAGACTTACCTACCCCATCGACGAAAATGTCTTCAGCTTTGCAATATATCCATTTTAAATGTTTCCCGAGGTTTTCGCAAAAATCACGTAAGTTATGAGAATTTCTATCTTCGAAAAAAGAAATGTCTCTCCGATTAACCTAGAGTCAGTCAGAGTCAGTCAGAGTCAGTCAGAGTCTGTCAGAGTCTGTCAGAGTCACTCAGAGTCTGTCAGAGTCAGTCAGAGTCTGTCAGAGTCAGTCAGAGTCTGTCAGAGTCAGTCAGAGTCTGTCAGAGTCAGACAGAGTCAGTCAGTGTCTGTCAGAGTCAGTCAGAGTCAGACAGAGTCAGTCACAGTCACCATAAGCCGTAGATTTAGTTGAAAGTATACATATATATATATATTTCAATAGTGTTCATCAAGACGAACAAAATGATGTATTACTTGACATATTTACGTAAAAACAAATTTCAGCTAAAAATCAAAATCGCGTACAGGTCTTGACCTGTGATAGAATTTCATTTTTCGGAAAAAAATATTTCTCTCCAATTTTGCTCATTTTTTCAGGACTTAAAGACTTACCTACCCCATCGACGAAAATGTCTTCAGCTTTGCAATATATCCATTTTAAATGTTTCCCGAGGTTTTCGCAAAAATCACGTAAGTTATGAGAATTTCTATCTTCGAAAAAAGAAATGTCTCTCCGATTAACCTAGAGTCAGTCAGGGTCAGTCAGAGTCAGTCAGAGTCTGTCAGAGTCTGTCAGAGTCAGTCAGAGTCTGTCAGAGTCAGTCAGAGTCTGTCAGAGGCAGTCAGAGTCTGTCAGAGTCAGTCAGAGTCTGTCAGAGTCAGTCAGAGTCAGTCAGTGTCTGTCAGAGTCAGTCAGAGTTAGACAGAGTCAGTCAGAGTCACCATAAGCGGTAGATTTAGTTGAAAGTATACATATATATATATATTTCAATAGTGTTCATCAAGACGAACAAAATGATGTATTACTTGACATATTTACGTAAAAAAAAATTTCAGCTAAAAATCAAAATCGCGTACAGGTCTTGACCTGTGATAGAATTTCATTTTTCGGAAAAAAATATTTCTCTCCAATTTTTGCTCATTTTTTCAGGACTTAAAGACTTACCTACCCCATCGACGAAAATGTCTTCAGCTTTGCAATATATCCATTTTAAATGTTTCCCGAGGTTTTCGCAAAAATCACGTAAGTTATGAGAATTTCTATCTTCGAAAAAAGAAATGTCTCTCCGATTAACCTAGAGTCAGTCAGAGTCAGTCAGAGTCAGTCAGAGTCTGTCAGAGTCTGTCAGAGTCAGTCAGAGTCTGTCAGAGTCTGTCAGAGTCTGTCAGAGTCAGTCAGAGTCTGTCAGAGTCAGTCAGAGTCTGTCAGAGTCAGTCAGAGTCAGTCAGAGTCAGACAGAGTCAGTCAGAGTCACCATAAGCCGTAGATTTAGTTGAAAGTATACATATATATATATATTTCAATAGTGTTCATCAAGACGAACAAAATGATGTATTACTTGACATATTTACGTAAAAACAAATTTCAGCTAAAAATCAAAATCGCGTACAGGTCTTGACCTGTGATAGAATTTCATTTTTCGGAAAAAAATATTTCTCTCCAATTTTGCTCATTTTTTCAGGACTTAAAGACTTACCTACCCCATTGACGAAAATGTCTTCAGCTTTGCAATATATCCATTTTAAATGTTTCCCGAGGTTTTCGCAAAAATCACGAAAGTTATGAGAATTTCTATCTTCGAAAAAAGAAATGTCTCTCCGATTAACCTAGAGTCAGTCAGAGTCAGTCAGAGTCTGTCAGAGTCTGTCAGAGTCAGTCAGAGTCTGTCAGAGTCAGTCAGAGTCTGTCAGAGTCAGTCAGAGTCTGTCAGAGTCAGTCAGAGTCTGTCAGAGTCAGTCAGAGTCAGTCAGTGTCTGTCAGAGTCAGTCAGAGTCAGACAGAGTCAGTCAGAGTCACCATAAGCCGTAGATTTAGTTGAAAGTATACATATATATATATATTTCAATAGTGTTCATCAAGACGAACAAAATGATGTATTACTTGACATATTTACGTAAAAACAAATTTCAGCTAAAAATCAAAATCGCGTACAGGTCTTGACCTGTGATAGAATTTCATTTTTCGGAAAAAAATATTTCTCTCCAATTTTGCTCATTTTTTCAGGACTTAAAGACTTACCTACCCCATCGACGAAAATGTCTTCAGCTTTGCAATATATCCATTTTAAATGTTTCCCGAGGTTTTCGCAAAAATCACGTAAGTTATGAGAATTTCTATCTTCGAAAAAAGAAATGTCTCTCCGATTAACCTAGAGTCAGTCAGAGTCAGTCAGAGTCAGTCAGAGTCTGTCAGAGTCTGTCAGAGTCAGTCAGAGTCTGTCAGAGTCAGTCAGAGTCTGTCAGAGTCAGTCAGAGTCTGTCAGAGTCAGTCAGAGTCAGTCAGTGTCTGTCAGAGTCAGTCAGAGTCAGACAGAGTCAGTCAGAGTCACCATAAGCCGTAGATTTAGTTGAAAGTATACATATATATATATATTTCAATAGTGTTCATCAAGACGAACAAAATGATGTATTACTTGACATATTTACGTAAAAACAAATTTCAGCTAAAAATCAAAATCGCGTACAGGTCTTGACCTGTGATAGAATTTCATTTTTCGGAAAAAAATATTTCTCTCCAATTTTGCTCATTTTTTCAGGACTTAAAGACTTACCTACCCCATCGACGAAAATGTCTTCAGCTTTGCAATATATCCATTTTAAATGTTTCCCGAGGTTTTCGCAAAAATCACGTAAGTTATGAGAATTTCTATCTTCGAAAAAAGAAATGTCTCTCCGATTAACCTAGAGTCAGTCAGAGTCAGTCAGAGTCAGTCAGAGTCTGTCAGAGTCTGTCAGAGTCAGTCAGAGTCTGTCAGAGTCAGTCAGAGTCTGTCAGAGTCAGTCAGAGTCTGTCAGAGTCAGTCAGAGTCAGTCAGTGTCTGTCAGAGTCAGTCAGAGTCAGACAGAGTCAGTCAGAGTCACCATAAGCCGTAGATTTAGTTGAAAGTATACATATATATATATATTTCAATAGTGTTCATCAAGACGAACAAAATGATGTATTACTTGACATATTTACGTAAAAACAAATTTCAGCTAAAAATCAAAATCGCGTACAGGTCTTGACCTGTGATAGAATTTCATTTTTCGGAAAAAAATATTTCTCTCCAATTTTGCTCATTTTTTCAGGACTTAAAGACTTACCTACCCCATCGACGAAAATGTCTTCAGCTTTGCAATATATCCATTTTAAATGTTTCCCGAGGTTTTCGCAAAAATCACGTAAGTTATGAGAATTTCTATCTTCGAAAAAAGAAATGTCTCTCCGATTAACCTAGAGTCAGTCAGAGTCAGTCAGAGTCAGTCAGAGTCTGTCAGAGTCTGTCAGAGTCAGTCAGAGTCTGTCAGAGTCAGTCAGAGTCTGTCAGAGTCAGTCAGAGTCTGTCAGAGTCAGTCAGAGTCTGTCAGAGTCAGGCAGAGTCAGTCAGTGTCTGTCAGAGTCAGTCAGAGTCAGACAGAGTCAGTCACAGTCACCATAAGCCGTAGATTTAGTTGAAAGTATACATATATATATATATTTCAATAGTGTTCATCAAGACGAACAAAATGATGTATTACTTGACATATTTACGTAAAAACAAATTTCAGCTAAAAATCAAAATCGCGTACAGGTC
This sequence comes from Mactromeris polynyma, assembly GCA_032209605.1. NCBI lineage: Eukaryota > Metazoa > Mollusca > Bivalvia > Venerida > Mactridae > Mactromeris > Mactromeris polynyma. The sequence goes on from JASFXZ010000136.1 coordinate 20,928, forward strand.
TTGACCTGTGATAGAATTTCATTTTTCGGAAAAAAATATTTCTCTCCAATTTTGCTCATTTTTTCAGGACTTAAAGACTTACCTACCCCATCGACGAAAATGTCTTCAGCTTTGCAATATATCCATTTTAAATGTTTCCCGAGGTTTTCGCAAAAATCACGTAAGTTATGAGAATTTCTATCTTCGAAAAAAGAAATGTCTCTCCGATTAACCTAGAGTCAGTCAGAGTCAGTCAGAGTCAGTCAGAGTCTGTCAGAGTCTGTCAGAGTCAGTCAGAGTCTGTCAGAGTCAGTCAGAGTCTGTCAGAGTCAGTCAGAGTATGTCAGAGTCAGTCAGAGTCTGTCAGAGTCAGGCAGAGTCAGTCAGTGTCTGTCAGAGTCAGTCAGAGTCAGACAGAGTCAGTCACAGTCACCATAAGCCGTAGATTTAGTTGAAAGTATACATATATATATATATTTCAATAGTGTTCATCAAGACGAACAAAATGATGTATTACTTGACATATTTACGTAAAAACAAATTTCAGCTAAAAATCAAAATCGCGTACAGGTCTTGACCTGTGATAGAATTTCATTTTTCGGAAAAAAATATTTCTCTCCAATTTTGCTCATTTTTTCAGGACTTAAAGACTTACCTACCCCATCGACGAAAATGTCTTCAGCTTTGCAATATATCCATTTTAAATGTTTCCCGAGGTTTTCGCAAAAATCACGTAAGTTATGAGAATTTCTATCTTCGAAAAAAGAAATGTCTCTCCGATTAACCTAGAGTCAGTCAGAGTCAGTCAGAGTCAGTCAGAGTCTGTCAGAGTCTGTCAGAGTCAGTCAGAGTCTGTCAGAGTCAGTCAGAGTCTATCAGAGTCAGTCAGAGTCTGTCAGAGTCAGTCAGAGTCTGTCAGAGTCAGTCAGAGTCAGTCAGTGTCTGTCAGAGTCAGTCAGAGTCAGACAGAGTCAGTCAGAGTCACCATAAGCCGTAGATTTAGTTGAAAGTATACATATATATATATATTTCAATAGTGTTCATCAAGACGAACAAAATGATGTATTACTTGACATATTTACGTAAAAACAAATTTCAGCTAAAAATCAAAATCGCGTACAGGTCTTGACCTGTGATAGAATTTCATTTTTCGGAAAAAAATATTTCTCTCCAATTTTGCTCATTTTTTCAGGACTTAAAGACTTACCTACCCCATCGACGAAAATGTCTTCAGCTTTGCAATATATCCATTTTAAATGTTTCCCGAGGTTTTCGCAAAAATCACGTAAGTTATGAGAATTTCTATCTTCGAAAAAAGAAATGTCTCTCCGATTAACCTAGAGTCAGTCAGAGTCAGTCAGAGTCAGTCAGAGTCTGTCAGAGTCTGTCAGAGTCAGTCAGAGTCTGTCAGAGTCAGTCAGAGTCTGTCAGAGTCAGTCAGAGTCTGTCAGAGTCAGTCAGAGTCTGTCAGAGTCAGACAGAGTCAGTCAGTGTCTGTCAGAGTCAGTCAGAGTCAGACAGATTCAGTCACAGTCACCATAAGCCGTAGATTTAGTTGAAAGTATACATATATATATATATTTCAATAGTGTTCATCAAGACGAACAAAATGATGTATTACTTGACATATTTACGTAAAAACAAATTTCAGCTAAAAATCAAAATCGCGTACAGGTCTTGACCTGTGATAGAATTTCATTTTTCGGAAAAAAATATTTCTCTCCAATTTTGCTCATTTTTTCAGGACTTAAAGACTTACCTACCCCATCGACGAAAATGTCTTCAGCTTTACAATATATCCATTTTAAATGTTTCCCGAGGTTTTCGCAAAAATCACGTAAGTTATGAGAATTTCTATCTTCGAAAAAAGAAATGTCTCTCCGATTAACCTAGAGTCAGTCAGGGTCAGTCAGAGTCAGTCAGAGTCTGTCAGAGTCTGTCAGAGTCAGTCAGAGTCTGTCAGAGTCAGTCAGAGTCTGTCAGAGTCAGTCAGAGTCTGTCAGAGTCAGTCAGAGTCTGTCAGAGTCAGTCAGAGTCAGTCAGTGTCTGTCAGAGTCAGTCAGAGTCAGACAGAGTCAGTCAGAGTCACCATAAGCCGTAGATTTAGTTGAAAGTATACATATATATATATATTTCAATAGTGTTCATCAAGACGAACAAAATGATGTATTACTTGACATATTTACGTAAAAAAAAATTTCAGCTAAAAATCAAAATCGCGTACAGGTCTTGACCTGTGATAGAATTTCATTTTTCGGAAAAAAATATTTCTCTCCAATTTTGCTCATTTTTTCAGGACTTAAAGACTTACCTACCCCATCGACGAAAATGTCTTCAGCTTTGCAATATATCCATTTTAAATGTTTCCCGAGGTTTTCGCAAAAATCACGTAAGTTATGAGAATTTCTATCTTCGAAAAAAGAAATGTCTCTCCGATTAACCTAGAGTCAGTCAGAGTCAGTCAGAGTCAGTCAGAGTCTGTCAGAGTCTGTCAGAGTCAGTCAGAGTCTGTCAGAGTCAGTCAGAGTCTGTCAGAGTCAGTCAGAGTCTGTCAGAGTCAGTCAGAGTCTGTCAGAGTCAGTCAGAGTCAGTCAGAGTCAGACAGAGTCAGTCAGAGTCACCATAAGCCGTAGATTTAGTTGAAAGTATACATATATATATATATTTCAATAGTGTTCATCAAGACGAACAAAATGATGTATTACTTGACATATTTACGTAAAAACAAATTTCAGCTAAAAATCAAAATCGCGTACAGGTCTTGACCTGTGATAGAATTTCATTTTTCGGAAAAAAATATTTCTCTCCAATTTTGCTCATTTTTTCAGGACTTAAAGACTTACCTACCCCATCGACGAAAATGTCTTCAGCTTTGCAATATATCCATTTTAAATGTTTCCCGAGGTTTTCGCAAAAATCACGTAAGTTATGAGAATTTCTATCTTCGAAAAAAGAAATGTCTCTCCGATTAACCTAGAGTCAGTCAGAGTCAGTCAGAGTCAGTCAGAGTCTGTCAGAGTCTGTCAGAGTCAGTCAGAGTCTGTCAGAGTCAGTCAGAGTCTGTCAGAGTCAGTCAGAGTCTGTCAGAGTCAGTCAGAGTCTGTCAGAGTCAGACAGAGTCAGTCAGTGTCTGTCAGAGTCAGTCAGAGTCAGACAGATTCAGTCACAGTCACCATAAGCCGTAGATTTAGTTGAAAGTATACATATATATATATATTTCAATAGTGTTCATCAAGACGAACAAAATGATGTATTACTTGACATATTTACGTAAAAACAAATTTCAGCTAAAAATCAAAATCGCGTACAGGTCTTGACCTGTGATAGAATTTCATTTTTCGGAAAAAAATATTTCTCTCCAATTTTGCTCATTTTTTCAGGACTTAAAGACTTACCTACCCCATCGACGAAAATGTCTTCAGCTTTACAATATATCCATTTTAAATGTTTCCCGAGGTTTTCGCAAAAATCACGTAAGTTATGAGAATTTCTATCTTCGAAAAAAGAAATGTCTCTCCGATTAACCTAGAGTCAGTCAGGGTCAGTCAGAGTCAGTCAGAGTCTGTCAGAGTCTGTCAGAGTCAGTCAGAGTCTGTCAGAGTCAGTCAGAGTCTGTCAGAGTCAGTCAGAGTCTGTCAGAGTCAGTCAGAGTCTGTCAGAGTCAGTCAGAGTCAGTCAGTGTCTGTCAGAGTCAGTCAGAGTCAGACAGAGTCAGTCAGAGTCACCATAAGCCGTAGATTTAGTTGAAAGTATACATATATATATATATTTCAATAGTGTTCATCAAGACGAACAAAATGATGTATTACTTGACATATTTACGTAAAAAAAAATTTCAGCTAAAAATCAAAATCGCGTACAGGTCTTGACCTGTGATAGAATTTCATTTTTCGGAAAAAAATATTTCTCTCCAATTTTGCTCATTTTTTCAGGACTTAAAGACTTACCTACCCCATCGACGAAAATGTCTTCAGCTTTGCAATATATCCATTTTAAATGTTTCCCGAGGTTTTCGCAAAAATCACGTAAGTTATGAGAATTTCTATCTTCGAAAAAAGAAATGTCTCTCCGATTAACCTAGAGTCAGTCAGAGTCAGTCAGAGTCAGTCAGAGTCTGTCAGAGTCTGTCAGAGTCAGTCAGAGTCTGTCAGAGTCAGTCAGAGTCTGTCAGAGTCAGTCAGAGTCTGTCAGAGTCAGTCAGAGTCTGTCAGAGTCAGTCAGAGTCAGTCAGAGTCAGACAGAGTCAGTCAGAGTCACCATAAGCCGTAGATTTAGTTGAAAGTATACATATATATATATATTTCAATAGTGTTCATCAAGACGAACAAAATGATGTATTACTTGACATATTTACGTAAAAACAAATTTCAGCTAAAAATCAAAATCGCGTACAGGTCTTGACCTGTGATAGAATTTCATTTTTCGGAAAAAAATATTTCTCTCCAATTTTGCTCATTTTTTCAGGACTTAAAGACTTACCTACCCCATCGACGAAAATGTCTTCAGCTTTGCAATATATCCATTTTAAATGTTTCCCGAGGTTTTCGCAAAAATCACGAAAGTTATGAGAATTTCTATCTTCGAAAAAAGAAATGTCTCTCCGATTAACCTAGAGTCAGTCAGAGTCAGTCAGAGTCTGTCAGAGTCTGTCAGAGTCAGTCAGAGTCTGTCAGAGTCAGTCAGAGTCTGTCAGAGTCAGTCAGAGTCTGTCAGAGTCAGTCAGAGTCTGTCAGAGTCAGTCAGAGTCAGTCAGTGTCTGTCAGAGTCAGTCAGAGTCAGACAGAGTCAGTCAGAGTCACCATAAGCCGTAGATTTAGTTGAAAGTATACATATATATATATATTTCAATAGTGTTCATCAAGACGAACAAAATGATGTATTACTTGACATATTTACGTAAAAAAAAATTTCAGCTAAAAATCAAAATCGCGTACAGGTCTTGACCTGTGATAGAATTTCATTTTTCGGAAAAAAATATTTCTCTCCAATTTTGCTCATTTTTTCAGGACTTAAAGACTTACCTACCCCATCGACGAAAATGTCTTCAGCTTTGCAATATATCCATTTTAAATGTTTCCCGAGGTTTTCGCAAAAATCACGTAAGTTATGAGAATTTCTATCTTCGAAAAAAGAAATGTCTCTCCGATTAACCTAGAGTCAGTCAGAGTCAGTCAGAGTCAGTCAGAGTCTGTCAGAGTCTGTCAGAGTCAGTCAGAGTCTGTCAGAGTCAGTCAGAGTCTGTCAGAGTCAGTCAGAGTCAGTCAGAGTCTGTCAGAGTCTGTCAGAGTCAGTCAGAGTCTGTCAGAGTCAGTCAGAGTCTGTCAGAGTCAGTCAGAGTCTGTCAGAGTCAGTCAGAGTCTGTCAGAGTCAGTCAGAGTCAGTCAGAGTCAGACAGAGTCAGTCAGAGTCACCATAAGCCGTAGATTTAGTTGAAAGTATACATATATATATATATTTCAATAGTGTTCATCAAGACGAACAAAATGATGTATTACTTGACATATTTACGTAAAAACAAATTTCAGCTAAAAATCAAAATCGCGTACAGGTCTTGACCTGTGATAGAATTTCATTTTTCGGAAAAAAATATTTCTCTCCAATTTTGCTCATTTTTTCAGGACTTAAAGACTTACCTACCCCATCGACGAAAATGTCTTCAGCTTTGCAATATATCCATTTTAAATGTTTCCCGAGGTTTTCGCAAAAATCACGAAAGTTATGAGAATTTCTATCTTCGAAAAAAGAAATGTCTCTCCGATTAACCTAGAGTCAGTCAGAGTCAGTCAGAGTCTGTCAGAGTCTGTCAGAGTCAGTCAGAGTCTGTCAGAGTCAGTCAGAGTCTGTCAGAGTCAGTCAGAGTCTGTCAGAGTCAGTCAGAGTCTGTCAGAGTCAGTCAGAGTCAGTCAGTGTCTGTCAGAGTCAGTCAGAGTCAGACAGAGTCAGTCAGAGTCACCATAAGCCGTAGATTTAGTTGAAAGTATACATATATATATATATTTCAATAGTGTTCATCAAGACGAACAAAATGATGTATTACTTGACATATTTACGTAAAAAAAAATTTCAGCTAAAAATCAAAATCGCGTACAGGTCTTGACCTGTGATAGAATTTCATTTTTCGGAAAAAAATATTTCTCTCCAATTTTGCTCATTTTTTCAGGACTTAAAGACTTACCTACCCCATCGACGAAAATGTCTTCAGCTTTGCAATATATCCATTTTAAATGTTTCCCGAGGTTTTCGCAAAAATCACGTAAGTTATGAGAATTTCTATCTTCGAAAAAAGAAATGTCTCTCCGATTAACCTAGAGTCAGTCAGAGTCAGTCAGAGTCAGTCAGAGTCTGTCAGAGTCTGTCAGAGTCAGTCAGAGTCTGTCAGAGTCAGTCAGAGTCTGTCAGAGTCAGTCAGAGTCTGTCAGAGTCAGTCAGAGTCTGTCAGAGTCAGTCAGAGTCAGTCAGAGTTAGACAGAGTCAGTCAGAGTCACCATAAGCCGTAGATTTAGTTGAAAGTATACATATATATATATATTTCAATAGTGTTCATCAAGACGAACAAAATGATGTATTACTTGACATATTTACGTAAAAACAAATTTCAGCTAAAAATCAAAATCGCGTACAGGTCTTGACCTGTGATAGAATTTCATTTTTCGGAAAAAAATATTTCTCTCCAATTTTGCTCATTTTTTCAGGACTTAAAGACTTACCTACCCCATTGACGAAAATGTCTTCAGCTTTGCAATATATCCATTTTAAATGTTTCCCGAGGTTTTCGCAAAAATCACGAAAGTTATGAGAATTTCTATCTTCGAAAAAAGAAATGTCTCTCCGATTAACCTAGAGTCAGTCAGAGTCAGTCAGAGTCTGTCAGAGTCTGTCAGAGTCAGTCAGAGTCTGTCAGAGTCAGTCAGAGTCTGTCAGAGTCAGTCAGAGTCTGTCAGAGTCAGTCAGAGTCTGTCAGAGTCAGTCAGAGTCAGTCAGTGTCTGTCAGAGTCAGTCAGAGTCAGACAGAGTCAGTCAGAGTCACCATAAGCCGTAGATTTAGTTGAAAGTATACATATATATATATATTTCAATAGTGTTCATCAAGACGAACAAAATGATGTATTACTTGACATATTTACGTAAAAACAAATTTCAGCTAAAAATCAAAATCGCGTACAGGTCTTGACCTGTGATAGAATTTCATTTTTCGGAAAAAAATATTTCTCTCCAATTTTGCTCATTTTTTCAGGACTTAAAGACTTACCTACCCCATCGACGAAAATGTCTTCAGCTTTGCAATATATCCATTTTAAATGTTTCCCGAGGTTTTCGCAAAAATCACGTAAGTTATGAGAATTTCTATCTTCGAAAAAAGAAATGTCTCTCCGATTAACCTAGAGTCAGTCAGAGTCAGTCAGAGTCAGTCAGAGTCTGTCAGAGTCTGTCAGAGTCAGTCAGAGTCTGTCAGAGTCAGTCAGAGTCTGTCAGAGTCAGTCAGAGTCTGTCAGAGTCAGTCAGAGTCTGTCAGAGTCAGTCAGAGTCAGTCAGTGTCTGTCAGAGTCAGTCAGAGTCAGACAGAGTCAGTCAGAGTCACCAAAAGCCGTAGATTTAGTTGAAAGTATACATATATATATATATTTCAATAGTGTTCATCAAGACGAACAAAATGATGTATTACTTGACATATTTACGTAAAAACAAATTTCAGCTAAAAATCAAAATCGCGTACAGGTCTTGACCTGTGATAGAATTTCATTTTTCGGAAAAAAATATTTCTCTCCAATTTTGCATATTTTTTCAGGACTTAAAGACTTACCTACCCCATCGACGAAAATGTCTTCAGCTTTGCAATATATCCATTTTAAATGTTTCCCGAGGTTTTCGCAAAAATCACGTAAGTTATGAGAATTTCTATCTTCGAAAAAAGAAATGTCTCTCCGATTAACCTAGAGTCAGTCAGAGTCAGTCAGAGTCAGTCAGAGTCAGTCAGAGTCAGTCAGAGTCACCATAAGCCGTAGATTTAGTTGAAAGTATACATATATATATATATTTCAATAGTGTTCATCAAGACGAACAAAATGATGTATTACTTGACATATTTACGTAAAAAAAAATTTCAGCTAAAAATCAAAATCGCGTACAGGTCTTGACCTGTGATAGAATTTCATTTTTCGGAAAAAAATATTTCTCTCCAATTTTGCATATTTTTTCAGGACTTAAAGACTTACCTACCCCATCGACGAAAATGTCTTCAGCTTTGCAATATATCCATTTTAAATGTTTCCCGAGGTTTTCGCAAAAATCACGTAAGTTATGAGAATTTCTATCTTCGAAAAAAGAAATGTCTCTCCGATTAACCTAGAGTCAGTCAGAGTCAGTCAGAGTCAGTCAGAGTCAGTCAGAGTCAGTCAGAGTCAGTCAGAGTCAGTCAGAGTCTGTCAGAGTCAGTCAGAGTCTGTCAGAGTCAGTCAGAGTCTGTCAGAGTCAGTCAGAGTCAGTCAGTGTCTGTCAGAGTCAGTCAGAGTCAGACAGAGTCAGTCAGAGTCACCATAAGCCGTAGATTTAGTTGAAAGTATACATATATATATATATTTCAATAGTGTTCATCAAGACGAACAAAATGATGTATTACTTGACGTATTTACGTAAAAAAAATTTCAGCTAAAAATCAAAATCGCGTACAGGTCTTGACCTGTGATAGAATTTCATTTTTCGGAAAAAAATATTTCTCTCCAATTTTGCTCATTTTTTCAGGACTTAAAGACTTACCTACCCCATCGACGAAAATGTCTTCAGCTTTGCAATATATCCATTTTAAATGTTTCCCGAGGTTTTCGCAAAAATCACGTAAGTTATGAGAATTTCTATCTTCGAAAAAAGAAATGTCTCTCCGATTAACCTAGAGTCAGTCAGAGTCAGTCAGAGTCAGTCAGAGTCAGTCAGAGTCAGTCAGAGTCTGTCAGAGTCAGTCAGAGTCTGTCAGAGTCAGTCAGAGTCTGTCAGAGTCAGTCAGAGTCTGTCAGAGTCAGTCAGAGTCAGTCAGTGTCTGTCAGAGTCAGTCAGAGTCAGACAGAGTCAGTCAGAGTCACCATAAGCCGTAGATTTAGTTGAAAGTATACATATATATATATATTTCAATAGTGTTCATCAAGACGAACAAAATGATGTATTACTTGACATATTTACGTAAAAAAAAATTTCAGCTAAAAATCAAAATCGCGTACAGGTCTTGACCTGTGATAGAATTTCATTTTTCGGAAAAAAATATTTCTCTCCAATTTTGCTCATTTTTTCAGGACTTAAAGACTTACCTACCCCATCGACGAAAATGTCTTCAGCTTTGCAATATATCCATTTTAAATGTTTCCCGAGGTTTTCGCAAAAATCACGTAAGTTATGAGAATTTCTATCTTCGAAAAAAGAAATGTCTCTCCGATTAACCTAGAGTCAGTCAGAGTCAGTCAGAGTCAGTCAGAGTCAGTCAGAGTCAGTCAGAGTCTGTCAGAGTCAGTCAGAGTCTGTCAGAGTCAGTCAGAGTCTGTCAGAGTCAGTCAGAGTCTGTCAGAGTCAGTCAGAGTCAGTCAGTGTCTGTCAGAGTCAGTCAGAGTCAGACAGAGTCAGTCAGAGTCACCATAAGCCGTAGATTTAGTTGAAAGTATACATATATATATATATTTCAATAGTGTTCATCAAGACGAACAAAATGATGTATTACTTGACATATTTACGTAAAAACAAATTTCAGCTAAAAATCAAAATCGCGTACAGGTCTTGACCTGTGATAGAATTTCATTTTTCGGAAAAAAATATTTCTCTCCAATTTTGCTCATTTTTTCAGGACTTAAAGACTTACCTACCCCATCGACGAAAATGTCTTCAGCTTTGCAATATATCCATTTTAAATGTTTCCCGAGGTTTTCGCAAAAATCACGTAAGTTATGAGAATTTCTACCTTCGAAAAAAGAAATGTCTCTCCGATTAACCTAGAGTCAGTCAGAGTCAGTCAGAGTCAGTCAGAGTCAGTCAGAGTCAGTCAGAGTCTGTCAGAGTCAGTCAGAGTCTGTCAGAGTCAGTCAGAGTCAGTCAGAGTCTGTCAGAGTCAGTCAGAGTCTGTCAGAGTCAGTCAGAGTCAGTCAGTGTCTGTCAGAGTCAGTCAGAGTCATACAGAGTCAGTCAGAGTCACCATAAGCCGTAGATTTAGTTGAAAGTATACATATATATATATATTTCAATAGTGTTCATCAAGACGAACAAAATGATGTATTACTTGACATATTTACGTAAAAAAAAATTTCAGCTAAAAATCAAAATCGCGTACAGGTCTTGACCTGTGATAGAATTTCATTTTTCGGAAAAAAATATTTCTCTCCAATTTTGCTCATTTTTTCAGGACTTAAAGACTTACCTACCCCATCGACGAAAATGTCTTCAGCTTTGCAATATATCCATTTTAAATGTTTCCCGAGGTTTTCGCAAAAATCACGTAAGTTATGAGAATTTCTATCTTCGAAAAAAGAAATGTCTCTCCGATTAACCTAGAGTCAGTCAGAGTCAGTCAGAGTCAGTCAGAGTCAGTCAGAGTCAGTCAGAGTCAGTCAGAGTCTGTCAGAGTCAGTCAGAGTCTGTCAGAGTCAGTCAGAGTCTGTCAGAGTCAGTCAGAGTCAGTCAGTGTCTGTCAGAGTCAGTCAGAGTCAGACAGAGTCAGTCAGAGTCACCATAAGCCGTAGATTTAGTTGAAAGTATACATATATATATATATTTCAATAGTGTTCATCAAGACGAACAAAATGATGTATTACTTGACATATTTACGTAAAAAAAAATTTCAGCTAAAAATCAAAATCGCGTACAGGTCTTGACCTGTGATAGAATTTCATTTTTCGGAAAAAAATATTTCTCTCCAATTTTGCTCATTTTTTCAGGACTTAAAGACTTACCTACCCCATCGACGAAAATGTCTTCAGCTTTGCAATATATCCATTTTAAATGTTTCCCGAGGTTTTCGCAAAAATCACGTAAGTTATGAGAATTTCTATCTTCGAAAAAAGAAATGTCTCTCCGATTAACCTAGAGTCAGTCAGAGTCAGTCAGAGTCAGTCAGAGTCAGTCAGAGTCAGTCAGAGTCTGTCAGAGTCAGTCAGAGTCTGTCAGAGTCAGTCAGAGTCTGTCAGAGTCAGTCAGAGTCTGTCAGAGTCAGTCAGAGTCAGTCAGTGTCTGTCAGAGTCAGTCAGAGTCAGACAGAGTCAGTCAGAGTCACCATAAGCCGTAGATTTAGTTGAAAGTATACATATATATATATATTTCAATAGTGTTCATCAAGACGAACAAAATGATGTATTACTTGACATATTTACGTAAAAAAAAATTTCAGCTAAAAATCAAAATCGCGTACAGGTCTTGACCTGTGATAGAATTTCATTTTTCGGAAAAAAATATTTCTCTCCAATTTTGCTCATTTTTTCAGGACTTAAAGACTTACCTACCCCATCGACGAAAATGTCTTCAGCTTTGCAATATATCCATTTTAAATGTTTCCCGAGGTTTTCGCAAAAATCACGTAAGTTATGAGAATTTCTATCTTCGAAAAAAGAAATGTCTCTCCGATTAACCTAGAGTCAGTCAGAGTCAGTCAGAGTCAGTCAGAGTCAGTCAGAGTCAGTCAGAGTCTGTCAGAGTCAGTCAGAGTCTGTCAGAGTCAGTCAGAGTCTGTCAGAGTCAGTCAGAGTCTGTCAGAGTCAGTCAGAGTCAGTCAGTGTCTGTCAGAGTCAGTCAGAGTCAGACAGAGTCAGTCAGAGTCACCATAAGCCGTAGATTTAGTTGAAAGTATACATATATATATATATTTCAATAGTGTTCATCAAGACGAACAAAATGATGTATTACTTGACATATTTACGTAAAAAAAAATTTCAGCTAAAAATCAAAATCGCGTACAGGTCTTGACCTGTGATAGAATTTCATTTTTCGGAAAAAAATATTTCTCTCCAATTTTGCTCATTTTTTCAGGACTTAAAGACTTACCTACCCCATCGACGAAAATGTCTTCAGCTTTGCAATATATCCATTTTAAATGTTTCCCGAGGTTTTCGCAAAAATCACGTAAGTTATGAGAATTTCTACCTTCGAAAAAAGAAATGTCTCTCCGATTAACCTAGAGTCAGTCAGAGTCAGTCAGAGTCAGTCAGAGTCAGTCAGAGTCAGTCAGAGTCAGTCAGAGTCTGTCAGAGTCAGTCAGAGTCTGTCAGAGTCAGTCAGAGTCTGTCAGAGTCAGTCAGAGTCTGTCAGAGTCAGTCAGAGTCAGTCAGTGTCTGTCAGAGTCAGTCAGAGTCAGACAGAGTCAGTCAGAGTCACCATAAGCCGTAGATTTAGTTGAAAGTATACATATATATATATATTTCAATAGTGTTCATCAAGACGAACAAAATGATGTATTACTTGACATATTTACGTAAAAAAAAATTTCAGCTAAAAATCAAAATCGCGTACAGGTCTTGACCTGTGATAGAATTTCATTTTTCGGAAAAAAATATTTCTCTCCAATTTTGCTCATTTTTTCAGGACTTAAAGACTTACCTACCCCATCGACGAAAATGTCTTCAGCTTTGCAATATATCCATTTTAAATGTTTCCCGAGGTTTTCGCAAAAATCACGTAAGTTATGAGAATTTCTATCTTCGAAAAAAGAAATGTCTCTCCGATTAACCTAGAGTCAGTCAGAGTCAGTCAGAGTCAGTCAGAGTCAGTCAGAGTCTGTCAGAGTCAGTCAGAGTCTGTCAGAGTCAGTCAGAGTCTGTCAGAGTCAGTCAGAGTCTGTCAGAGTCAGTCAGAGTCAGACAGAGTCAGTCAGAGTCACCATAAGCCGTAGATTTAGTTGAAAGTATACATATATATATATATTTCAATAGTGTTCATCAAGACGAACAAAATGATGTATTACTTGACATATTTACGTAAAAAAAAATTTCAGCTAAAAATCAAAATCGCGTACAGGTCTTGACCTGTGATAGAATTTCATTTTTCGGAAAAAAATATTTCTCTCCAATTTTGCTCATTTTTTCAGGACTTAAAGACTTACCTACCCCATCGACGAAAATGTCTTCAGCTTTGCAATATATCCATTTTAAATGTTTCCCGAGGTTTTCGCAAAAATCACGTAAGTTATGAGAATTTCTATCTTCGAAAAAAGAAATGTCTCTCCGATTAACCTAGAGTCAGTCAGAGTCAGTCAGAGTCAGTCAGAGTCAGTCAGAGTCAGTCAGAGTCTGTCAGAGTCAGTCAGAGTCTGTCAGAGTCAGTCAGAGTCTGTCAGAGTCAGTCAGAGTCTGTCAGAGTCAGTCAGAGTCAGTCAGTGTCTGTCAGAGTCAGTCAGAGTCAGACAGAGTCAGTCAGAGTCACCATAAGCCGTAGATTTAGTTGAAAGTATACATATATATATATATTTCAATAGTGTTCATCAAGACGAACAAAATGATGTATTACTTGACATATTTACGTAAAAAAAAATTTCAGCTAAAAATCAAAATCGCGTACAGGTCTTGACCTGTGATAGAATTTCATTTTTCGGAAAAAAATATTTCTCTCCAATTTTGCTCATTTTTTCAGGACTTAAAGACTTACCTACCCCATCGACGAAAATGTCTTCAGCTTTGCAATATATCCATTTTAAATGTTTCCCGAGGTTTTCGCAAAAATCACGTAAGTTATGAGAATTTCTATCTTCGAAAAAAGAAATGTCTCTCCGATTAACCTAGAGTCAGTCAGAGTCAGTCAGAGTCAGTCAGAGTCAGTCAGAGTCAGTCAGAGTCTGTCAGAGTCAGTCAGAGTCTGTCAGAGTCAGTCAGAGTCTGTCAGAGTCAGTCAGAGTCTGTCAGAGTCAGTCAGAGTCAGTCAGTGTCTGTCAGAGTCAGTCAGAGTCAGACAGAGTCAGTCAGAGTCACCATAAGCCGTAGATTTAGTTGAAAGTATACATATATATATATATTTCAATAGTGTTCATCAAGACGAACAAAATGATGTATTACTTGACATATTTACGTAAAAAAAAATTTCAGCTAAAAATCAAAATCGCGTACAGGTCTTGACCTGTGATAGAATTTCATTTTTCGGAAAAAAATATTTCTCTCCAATTTTGCTCATTTTTTCAGGACTTAAAGACTTACCTACCCCATCGACGAAAATGTCTTCAGCTTTGCAATATATCCATTTTAAATGTTTCCCGAGGTTTTCGCAAAAATCACGTAAGTTATGAGAATTTCTATCTTCGAAAAAAGAAATGTCTCTCCGATTAACCTAGAGTCAGTCAGAGTCAGTCAGAGTCAGTCAGAGTCAGTCAGAGTCAGTCAGAGTCTGTCAGAGTCAGTCAGAGTCTGTCAGAGTCAGTCAGAGTCTGTCAGAGTCAGTCAGAGTCTGTCAGAGTCAGTCAGAGTCAGTCAGTGTCTGTCAGAGTCAGTCAGAGTCAGACAGAGTCAGTCAGAGTCACCATAAGCCGTAGATTTAGTTGAAAGTATACATATATATATATATTTCAATAGTGTTCATCAAGACGAACAAAATGATGTATTACTTGACATATTTACGTAAAAAAAAATTTCAGCTAAAAATCAAAATCGCGTACAGGTCTTGACCTGTGATAGAATTTCATTTTTCGGAAAAAAATATTTCTCTCCAATTTTGCTCATTTTTTCAGGACTTAAAGACTTACCTACCCCATCGACGAAAATGTCTTCAGCTTTGCAATATATCCATTTTAAATGTTTCCCGAGGTTTTCGCAAAAATCACGTAAGTTATGAGAATTTCTATCTTCGAAAAAAGAAATGTCTCTCCGATTAACCTAGAGTCAGTCAGAGTCAGTCAGAGTCAGTCAGAGTCAGTCAGAGTCAGTCAGAGTCTGTCAGAGTCTGTCAGAGTCAGTCAGAGTCTGTCAGAGTCAGTCAGAGTCTGTCAGAGTCAGTCAGAGTCTGTCAGAGTCAGTCAGAGTCAGTCAGTGTCTGTCAGAGTCAGTCAGAGTCAGACAGAGTCAGTCAGAGTCACCATAAGCCGTAGATTTAGTTGAAAGTATACATATATATATATATTTCAATAGTGTTCATCAAGACGAACAAAATGATGTATTACTTGACATATTTACGTAAAAAAAAATTTCAGCTAAAAATCAAAATCGCGTACAGGTCTTGACCTGTGATAGAATTTCATTTTTCGGAAAAAAATATTTCTCTCCAATTTTGCTCATTTTTTCAGGACTTAAAGACTTACCTACCCCATCGACGAAAATGTCTTCAGCTTTGCAATATATCCATTTTAAATGTTTCCCGAGGTTTTCCCAAAAATCACGTAAGTTATGAGAATTTCTATCTTCGAAAAAAGAAATGTCTCTCCGATTAACCTAGAGTCAGTCAGAGTCAGTCAGAGTCAGTCAGAGTCAGTCAGAGTCAGTCAGAGTCTGTCAGAGTCAGTCAGAGTCTGTCAGAGTCAGTCAGAGTCTGTCAGAGTCAGTCAGAGTCTGTCAGAGTCAGTCAGAGTCAGTCAGAGTCTGTCAGAGTCAGTCAGAGTCAGACAGAGTCAGTCAGAGTCACCATAAGCCGTAGATTTAGTTGAAAGTATACATATATATATATATTTCAATAGTGTTCATCAAGACGAACAAAATGATGTATTACTTGACATATTTACGTAAAAAAAAATTTCAGCTAAAAATCAAAATCGCGTACAGGTCTTGACCTGTGATAGAATTTCATTTTTCGGAAAAAAATATTTCTCTCCAATTTTGCTCATTTTTTCAGGACTTAAAGACTTACCTACCCCATCGACGAAAATGTCTTCAGCTTTGCAATATATCCATTTTAAATGTTTCCCGAGGTTTTCGCAAAAATCACGTAAGTTATGAGAATTTCTATCTTCGAAAAAAGAAATGTCTCTCCGATTAACCTAGAGTCAGTCAGAGTCAGTCAGAGTCAGTCAGAGTCAGTCAGAGTCAGTCAGAGTCAGTCAGAGTCTGTCAGAGTCAGTCAGAGTCTGTCAGAGTCAGTCAGAGTCTGTCAGAGTCAGTCAGAGTCTGTCAGAGTCAGTCAGAGTCAGTCAGTGTCTGTCAGAGTCAGTCAGAGTCAGACAGAGTCAGTCAGAGTCACCATAAGCCGTAGATTTAGTTGAAAGTATACATATATATATATATTTCAATAGTGTTCATCAAGACGAACAAAATGATGTATTACTTGACATATTTACGTAAAAAAAATTTCAGCTAAAAATCAAAATCGCGTACAGGTCTTGACCTGTGATAGAATTTCATTTTTCGGAAAAAAATATTTCTCTCCAATTTTGCTCATTTTTTCAGGACTTAAAGACTTACCTACCCCATCGACGAAAATGTCTTCAGCTTTGCAATATATCCATTTTAAATGTTTCCCGAGGTTTTCGCAAAAATCACGTAAGTTATGAGAATTTCTATCTTCGAAAAAAGAAATGTCTCTCCGATTAACCTAGAGTCAGTCAGAGTCAGTCAGAGTCAGTCAGAGTCAGTCAGAGTCTGTCAGAGTCAGTCAGAGTCTGTCAGAGTCAGTCAGAGTCTGTCAGAGTCAGTCAGAGTCTGTCAGAGTCAGTCAGAGTCAGTCAGTGTCTGTCAGAGTCAGTCAGAGTCAGACAGAGTCAGTCAGAGTCACCATAAGCCGTAGATTTAGTTGAAAGTATACATATATATATATATTTCAATAGTGTTCATCAAGACGAACAAAATGATGTATTACTTGACATATTTACGTAAAAAAAAATTTCAGCTAAAAATCAAAATCGCGTACAGGTCTTGACCTGTGATAGAATTTCATTTTTCGGAAAAAAATATTTCTCTCCAATTTTGCTCATTTTTTCAGGACTTAAAGACTTACCTACCCCATCGACGAAAATGTCTTCAGCTTTGCAATATATCCATTTTAAATGTTTCCCGAGGTTTTCGCAAAAATCACGTAAGTTATGAGAATTTCTATCTTCGAAAAAAGAAATGTCTCTCCGATTAACCTAGAGTCAGTCAGAGTCAGTCAGAGTCAGTCAGAGTCAGTCAGAGTCAGTCAGAGTCAGTCAGAGTCTGTCAGAGTCAGTCAGAGTCTGTCAGAGTCAGTCAGAGTCTGTCAGAGTCAGTCAGAGTCTGTCAGAGTCAGTCAGAGTCAGTCAGTGTCTGTCAGAGTCAGTCAGAGTCAGACAGAGTCAGTCAGAGTCACCATAAGCCGTAGATTTAGTTGAAAGTATACATATATATATATATTTCAATAGTGTTCATCAAGACGAACAAAATGATGTATTACTTGACATATTTACGTAAAAAAAAATTTCAGCTAAAAATCAAAATCGCGTACAGGTCTTGACCTGTGATAGAATTTCATTTTTCGGAAAAAAATATTTCTCTCCAATTTTGCTCATTTTTTCAGGACTTAAAGACTTACCTACCCCATCGACGAAAATGTCTTCAGCTTTGCAATATATCCATTTTAAATGTTTCCCGAGGTTTTCGCAAAAATCACGTAAGTTATGAGAATTTCTATCTTCGAAAAAAGAAATGTCTCTCCGATTAACCTAGAGTCAGTCAGAGTCAGTCAGAGTCAGTCAGAGTCAGTCAGAGTCAGTCAGAGTCTGTCAGAGTCAGTCAGAGTCTGTCAGAGTCAGTCAGAGTCTGTCAGAGTCAGTCAGAGTCTGTCAGAGTCAGTCAGAGTCAGTCAGTGTCTGTCAGAGTCAGTCAGAGTCAGACAGAGTCAGTCAGAGTCACCATAAGCCGTAGATTTAGTTGAAAGTATACATATATATATATATTTCAATAGTGTTCATCAAGACGAACAAAATGATGTATTACTTGACATATTTACGTAAAAAAAAATTTCAGCTAAAAATCAAAATCGCGTACAGGTCTTGACCTGTGATAGAATTTCATTTTTCGGAAAAAAATATTTCTCTCCAATTTTGCTCATTTTTTCAGGACTTAAAGACTTACCTACCCCATCGACGAAAATGTCTTCAGCTTTGCAATATATCCATTTTAAATGTTTCCCGAGGTTTTCGCAAAAATCACGTAAGTTATGAGAATTTCTATCTTCGAAAAAAGAAATGTCTCTCCGATTAACCTAGAGTCAGTCAGAGTCAGTCAGAGTCAGTCAGAGTCAGTCAGAGTCAGTCAGAGTCTGTCAGAGTCAGTCAGAGTCTGTCAGAGTCAGTCAGAGTCTGTCAGAGTCAGTCAGAGTCTGTCAGAGTCAGTCAGAGTCAGTCAGTGTATGTCAGAGTCAGTCAGAGTCAGACAGAGTCAGTCAGAGTCACCATAAGCCGTAGATTTAGTTGAAAGTATACATATATATATATATTTCAATAGTGTTCATCAAGACGAACAAAATGATGTATTACTTGACATATTTACGTAAAAAAAAATTTCAGCTAAAAATCAAAATCGCGTACAGGTCTTGACCTGTGATAGAATTTCATTTTTCGGAAAAAAATATTTCTCTCCAATTTTGCTCATTTTTTCAGGACTTAAAGACTTACCTACCCCATCGACGAAAATGTCTTCAGCTTTGCAATATATCCATTTTAAATGTTTCCCGAGGTTTTCGCAAAAATCACGTAAGTTATGAGAATTTCTATCTTCGAAAAAAGAAATGTCTCTCCGATTAACCTAGAGTCAGTCAGAGTCAGTCAGAGTCAGTCAGAGTCAGTCAGAGTCAGTCAGAGTCTGTCAGAGTCAGTCAGAGTCTGTCAGAGTCAGTCAGAGTCTGTCAGAGTCAGTCAGAGTCTGTCAGAGTCAGTCAGAGTCAGTCAGAGTCTGTCAGAGTCAGTCAGAGTCAGACAGAGTCAGTCAGAGTCACCATAAGCCGTAGATTTAGTTGAAAGTATACATATATATATATATTTCAATAGTGTTCATCAAGACGAACAAAATGATGTATTACTTGACATATTTACGTAAAAAAAAATTTCAGCTAAAAATCAAAATCGCGTACAGGTCTTGACCTGTGATAGAATTTCATTTTTCGGAAAAAAATATTTCTCTCCAATTTTGCTCATTTTTTCAGGACTTAAAGACTTACCTACCCCATCGACGAAAATGTCTTCAGCTTTGCAATATATCCATTTTAAATGTTTCCCGAGGTTTTCGCAAAAATCACGTAAGTTATGAGAATTTCTATCTTCGAAAAAAGAAATGTCTCTCCGATTAACCTAGAGTCAGTCAGAGTCAGTCAGAGTCAGTCAGAGTCAGTCAGAGTCAGTCAGAGTCTGTCAGAGTCAGTCAGAGTCTGTCAGAGTCAGTCAGAGTCTGTCAGAGTCAGTCAGAGTCTGTCAGAGTCAGTCAGAGTCAGTCAGAGTCTGTCAGAGTCAGTCAGAGTCAGACAGAGTCAGTCAGAGTCACCATAAGCCGTAGATTTAGTTGAAAGTATACATATATATATATATTTCAATAGTGTTCATCAAGACGAACAAAATGATGTATTACTTGACATATTTACGTAAAAAAAAATTTCAGCTAAAAATCAAAATCGCGTACAGGTCTTGACCTGTGATAGAATTTCATTTTTCGGAAAAAAATATTTCTCTCCAATTTTGCTCATTTTTTCAGGACTTAAAGACTTACCTACCCCATCGACGAAAATGTCTTCAGCTTTGCAATATATCCATTTTAAATGTTTCCCGAGGTTTTCGCAAAAATCACGTAAGTTATGAGAATTTCTATCTTCGAAAAAAGAAATGTCTCTCCGATTAACCTAGAGTCAGTCAGAGTCAGTCAGAGTCAGTCAGAGTCAGTCAGAGTCAGTCAGAGTCAGTCAGAGTCTGTCAGAGTCAGTCAGAGTCTGTCAGAGTCAGTCAGAGTCTGTCAGAGTCAGTCAGAGTCTGTCAGAGTCAGTCAGAGTCAGTCAGTGTCTGTCAGAGTCAGTCAGAGTCAGACAGAGTCAGTCAGAGTCACCATAAGCCGTAGATTTAGTTGAAAGTATACATATATATATATATTTCAATAGTGTTCATCAAGACGAACAAAATGATGTATTACTTGACATATTTACGTAAAAAAAAATTTCAGCTAAAAATCAAAATCGCGTACAGGTCTTGACCTGTGATAGAATTTCATTTTTCGGAAAAAAATATTTCTCTCCAATTTTGCTCATTTTTTCAGGACTTAAAGACTTACCTACCCCATCGACGAAAATGTCTTCAGCTTTGCAATATATCCATTTTAAATGTTTCCCGAGGTTTTCGCAAAAATCACGTAAGTTATGAGAATTTCTATCTTCGAAAAAAGAAATGTCTCTCCGATTAACCTAGAGTCAGTCAGAGTCAGTCAGAGTCAGTCAGAGTCAGTCAGAGTCTGTCAGAGTCAGTCAGAGTCTGTCAGAGTCAGTCAGAGTCTGTCAGAGTCAGTCAGTGTCTGTCAGAGTCAGTCAGAGTCAGTCAGTGTCTGTCAGAGTCAGTCAGAGTCAGACAGAGTCAGTCAGAGTCACCATAAGCCGTAGATTTAGTTGAAAGTATACATATATATATATATTTCAATAGTGTTCATCAAGACGAACAAAATGATGTATTACTTGACATATTTACGTAAAAAAAAATTTCAGCTAAAAATCAAAATCGCGTACAGGTCTTGACCTGTGATAGAATTTCATTTTTCGGAAAAAAATATTTCTCTCCAATTTTGCTCATTTTTTCAGGACTTAAAGACTTACCTACCCCATCGACGAAAATGTCTTCAGCTTTGCAATATATCCATTTTAAATGTTTCCCGAGGTTTTCGCAAAAATCACGTAAGTTATGAGAATTTCTATCTTCGAAAAAAGAAATGTCTCTCCGATTAACCTAGAGTCAGTCAGAGTCAGTCAGAGTCAGTCAGAGTCAGTCAGAGTCAGTCAGAGTCTGTCAGAGTCAGTCAGAGTCTGTCAGAGTCAGTCAGAGTCTGTCAGAGTCAGTCAGAGTCTGTCAGAGTCAGTCAGAGTCAGTCAGTGTCTGTCAGAGTCAGTCAGAGTCAGACAGAGTCAGTCAGAGTCACCATAAGCCGTAGATTTAGTTGAAAGTATACATATATATATATATTTCAATAGTGTTCATCAAGACGAACAAAATGATGTATTACTTGACATATTTACGTAAAAAAAAATTTCAGCTAAAAATCAAAATCGCGTACAGGTCTTGACCTGTGATAGAATTTCATTTTTCGGAAAAAAATATTTCTCTCCAATTTTGCTCATTTTTTCAGGACTTAAAGACTTACCTACCCCATCGACGAAAATGTCTTCAGCTTTGCAATATATCCATTTTAAATGTTTCCCGAGGTTTTCGCAAAAATCACGTAAGTTATGAGAATTTCTATCTTCGAAAAAAGAAATGTCTCTCCGATTAACCTAGAGTCAGTCAGAGTCAGTCAGAGTCAGTCAGAGTCAGTCAGAGTCAGTCAGAGTCTGTCAGAGTCAGTCAGAGTCAGTCAGAGTCAGTCAGAGTCTGTCAGAGTCAGTCAGAGTCTGTCAGAGTCAGTCAGAGTCTGTCAGAGTCAGTCAGAGTCTGTCAGAGTCAGTCAGAGTCAGTCAGAGTCTGTCAGAGTCAGTCAGAGTCAGACAGAGTCAGTCAGAGTCACCATAAGCCGTAGATTTAGTTGAAAGTATACATATATATATATATTTCAATAGTGTTCATCAAGACGAACAAAATGATGTATTACTTGACATATTTACGTAAAAAAAAATTTCAGCTAAAAATCAAAATCGCGTACAGGTCTTGACCTGTGATAGAATTTCATTTTTCGGAAAAAAATATTTCTCTCCAATTTTGCTCATTTTTTCAGGACTTAAAGACTTACCTACCCCATCGACGAAAATGTCTTCAGCTTTGCAATATATCCATTTTAAATGTTTCCCGAGGTTTTCGCAAAAATCACGTAAGTTATGAGAATTTCTATCTTCGAAAAAAGAAATGTCTCTCCGATTAACCTAGAGTCAGTCAGAGTCAGTCAGAGTCAGTCAGAGTCAGTCAGAGTCAGTCAGAGTCTGTCAGAGTCAGTCAGAGTCTGTCAGAGTCAGTCAGAGTCTGTCAGAGTCAGTCAGAGTCTGTCAGAGTCAGTCAGAGTCAGTCAGTGTATGTCAGAGTCAGTCAGAGTCAGACAGAGTCAGTCAGAGTCACCATAAGCCGTAGATTTAGTTGAAAGTATACATATATATATATATTTCAATAGTGTTCATCAAGACGAACAAAATGATGTATTACTTGACATATTTACGTAAAAAAAAATTTCAGCTAAAAATCAAAATCGCGTACAGGTCTTGACCTGTGATAGAATTTCATTTTTCGGAAAAAAATATTTCTCTCCAATTTTGCTCATTTTTTCAGGACTTAAAGACTTACCTACCCCATCGACGAAAATGTCTTCAGCTTTGCAATATATCCATTTTAAATGTTTCCCGAGGTTTTCGCAAAAATCACGTAAGTTATGAGAATTTCTATCTTCGAAAAAAGAAATGTCTCTCCGATTAACCTAGAGTCAGTCAGAGTCAGTCAGAGTCAGTCAGAGTCAGTCAGAGTCAGTCAGAGTCTGTCAGAGTCAGTCAGAGTCTGTCAGAGTCAGTCAGAGTCTGTCAGAGTCAGTCAGAGTCTGTCAGAGTCAGTCAGAGTCAGTCAGAGTCTGTCAGAGTCAGTCAGAGTCAGACAGAGTCAGTCAGAGTCACCATAAGCCGTAGATTTAGTTGAAAGTATACATATATATATATATTTCAATAGTGTTCATCAAGACGAACAAAATGATGTATTACTTGACATATTTACGTAAAAAAAAATTTCAGCTAAAAATCAAAATCGCGTACAGGTCTTGACCTGTGATAGAATTTCATTTTTCGGAAAAAAATATTTCTCTCCAATTTTGCTCATTTTTTCAGGACTTAAAGACTTACCTACCCCATCGACGAAAATGTCTTCAGCTTTGCAATATATCCATTTTAAATGTTTCCCGAGGTTTTCGCAAAAATCACGTAAGTTATGAGAATTTCTATCTTCGAAAAAAGAAATGTCTCTCCGATTAACCTAGAGTCAGTCAGAGTCAGTCAGAGTCAGTCAGAGTCAGTCAGAGTCAGTCAGAGTCAGTCAGAGTCTGTCAGAGTCAGTCAGAGTCTGTCAGAGTCAGTCAGAGTCTGTCAGAGTCAGTCAGAGTCTGTCAGAGTCAGTCAGAGTCAGTCAGTGTCTGTCAGAGTCAGTCAGAGTCAGACAGAGTCAGTCAGAGTCACCATAAGCCGTAGATTTAGTTGAAAGTATACATATATATATATATTTCAATAGTGTTCATCAAGACGAACAAAATGATGTATTACTTGACATATTTACGTAAAAAAAATTTCAGCTAAAAATCAAAATCGCGTACAGGTCTTGACCTGTGATAGAATTTCATTTTTCGGAAAAAAATATTTCTCTCCAATTTTGCTCATTTTTTCAGGACTTAAAGACTTACCTACCCCATCGACGAAAATGTCTTCAGCTTTGCAATATATCCATTTTAAATGTTTCCCGAGGTTTTCGCAAAAATCACGTAAGTTATGAGAATTTCTATCTTCGAAAAAAGAAATGTCTCTCCGATTAACCTAGAGTCAGTCAGAGTCAGTCAGAGTCAGTCAGAGTCAGTCAGAGTCTGTCAGAGTCAGTCAGAGTCTGTCAGAGTCAGTCAGAGTCTGTCAGAGTCAGTCAGAGTCTGTCAGAGTCAGTCAGAGTCAGTCAGTGTCTGTCAGAGTCAGTCAGAGTCAGACAGAGTCAGTCAGAGTCACCATAAGCCGTAGATTTAGTTGAAAGTATACATATATATATATATTTCAATAGTGTTCATCAAGACGAACAAAATGATGTATTACTTGACATATTTACGTAAAAAAAAATTTCAGCTAAAAATCAAAATCGCGTACAGGTCTTGACCTGTGATAGAATTTCATTTTTCGGAAAAAAATATTTCTCTCCAATTTTGCTCATTTTTTCAGGACTTAAAGACTTACCTACCCCATCGACGAAAATGTCTTCAGCTTTGCAATATATCCATTTTAAATGTTTCCCGAGGTTTTCGCAAAAATCACGTAAGTTATGAGAATTTCTATCTTCGAAAAAAGAAATGTCTCTCCGATTAACCTAGAGTCAGTCAGAGTCAGTCAGAGTCAGTCAGAGTCAGTCAGAGTCAGTCAGAGTCAGTCAGAGTCTGTCAGAGTCAGTCAGAGTCTGTCAGAGTCAGTCAGAGTCTGTCAGAGTCAGTCAGAGTCTGTCAGAGTCAGTCATAGTCAGTCAGTGTCTGTCAGAGTCAGTCAGAGTCAGACAGAGTCAGTCAGAGTCACCATAAGCCGTAGATTTAGTTGAAAGTATACATATATATATATATTTCAATAGTGTTCATCAAGACGAACAAAATGATGTATTACTTGACATATTTACGTAAAAAAAAATTTCAGCTAAAAATCAAAATCGCGTACAGGTCTTGACCTGTGATAGAATTTCATTTTTCGGAAAAAAATATTTCTCTCCAATTTTGCTCATTTTTTCAGGACTTAAAGACTTACCTACCCCATCGACGAAAATGTCTTCAGCTTTGCAATATATCCATTTTAAATGTTTCCCGAGGTTTTCGCAAAAATCACGTAAGTTATGAGAATTTCTATCTTCGAAAAAAGAAATGTCTCTCCGATTAACCTAGAGTCAGTCAGAGTCAGTCAGAGTCAGTCAGAGTCAGTCAGAGTCAGTCAGAGTCTGTCAGAGTCAGTCAGAGTCTGTCAGAGTCAGTCAGAGTCTGTCAGAGTCAGTCAGAGTCTGTCAGAGTCAGTCAGAGTCAGTCAGTGTCTGTCAGAGTCAGTCAGAGTCAGACAGAGTCAGTCAGAGTCACCATAAGCCGTAGATTTAGTTGAAAGTATACATATATATATATATTTCAATAGTGTTCATCAAGACGAACAAAATGATGTATTACTTGACATATTTACGTAAAAAAAAATTTCAGCTAAAAATCAAAATCGCGTACAGGTCTTGACCTGTGATAGAATTTCATTTTTCGGAAAAAAATATTTCTCTCCAATTTTGCTCATTTTTTCAGGACTTGAAGACTTACCTACCCCATCGACGAAAATGTCTTCAGCTTTGCAATATATCCATTTTAAATGTTTCCCGAGGTTTTCGCAAAAATCACGTAAGTTATGAGAATTTCTATCTTCGAAAAAAGAAATGTCTCTCCGATTAACCTAGAGTCAGTCAGAGTCAGTCAGAGTCAGTCAGAGTCAGTCAGAGTCAGTCAGAGTCTGTCAGAGTCAGTCAGAGTCTGTCAGAGTCAGTCAGAGTCTGTCAGAGTCAGTCAGAGTCTGTCAGAGTCAGTCAGAGTCAGTCAGTGTATGTCAGAGTCAGTCAGAGTCAGACAGAGTCAGTCAGAGTCACCATAAGCCGTAGATTTAGTTGAAAGTATACATATATATATATATTTCAATAGTGTTCATCAAGACGAACAAAATGATGTATTACTTGACATATTTACGTAAAAAAAAATTTCAGCTAAAAATCAAAATCGCGTACAGGTCTTGACCTGTGATAGAATTTCATTTTTCGGAAAAAAATATTTCTCTCCAATTTTGCTCATTTTTTCAGGACTTAAAGACTTACCTACCCCATCGACGAAAATGTCTTCAGCTTTGCAATATATCCATTTTAAATGTTTCCCGAGGTTTTCGCAAAAATCACGTAAGTTATGAGAATTTCTATCTTCGAAAAAAGAAATGTCTCTCCGATTAACCTAGAGTCAGTCAGAGTCAGTCAGAGTCAGTCAGAGTCAGTCAGAGTCAGTCAGAGTCTGTCAGAGTCAGTCAGAGTCTGTCAGAGTCAGTCAGAGTCTGTCAGAGTCAGTCAGAGTCTGTCAGAGTCAGTCAGAGTCAGTCAGAGTCAGTCAGAGTCTGTCAGAGTCAGTCAGAGTCAGTCAGTGTCTGTCAGAGTCAGTCAGAGTCAGACAGAGTCAGTCAGAGTCACCATAAGCCGTAGATTTAGTTGAAAGTATACATATATATATATATTTCAATAGTGTTCATCAAGACGAACAAAATGATGTATTACTTGACATATTTACGTAAAAAAAAATTTCAGCTAAAAATCAAAATCGCGTACAGGTCTTGACCTGTGATAGAATTTCATTTTTCGGAAAAAAATATTTCTCTCCAATTTTGCTCATTTTTTCAGGACTTAAAGACTTACCTACCCCATCGACGAAAATGTCTTCAGCTTTGCAATATATCCATTTTAAATGTTTCCCGAGGTTTTCGCAAAAATCACGTAAGTTATGAGAATTTCTATCTTCGAAAAAAGAAATGTCTCTCCGATTAACCTAGAGTCAGTCAGAGTCAGTCAGAGTCAGTCAGAGTCAGTCAGAGTCTGTCAGAGTCAGTCAGAGTCTGTCAGAGTCAGTCAGAGTCTGTCAGAGTCAGTCAGAGTCTGTCAGAGTCAGTCAGAGTCAGTCAGTGTCTGTCAGAGTCAGTCAGAGTCAGACAGAGTCAGTCAGAGTCACCATAAGCCGTAGATTTAGTTGAAAGTATACATATATATATATATTTCAATAGTGTTCATCAAGACGAACAAAATGATGTATTACTTGACATATTTACGTAAAAAAAAATTTCAGCTAAAAATCAAAATCGCGTACAGGTCTTGACCTGTGATAGAATTTCATTTTTCGGAAAAAAATATTTCTCTCCAATTTTGCTCATTTTTTCAGGACTTAAAGACTTACCTACCCCATCGACGAAAATGTCTTCAGCTTTGCAATATATCCATTTTAAATGTTTCCCGAGGTTTTCGCAAAAATCACGTAAGTTATGAGAATTTCTATCTTCGAAAAAAGAAATGTCTCTCCGATTAACCTAGAGTCAGTCAGAGTCAGTCAGAGTCAGTCAGAGTCAGTCAGAGTCTGTCAGAGTCAGTCAGAGTCTGTCAGAGTCAGTCAGAGTCTGTCAGAGTCAGTCAGAGTCTGTCAGAGTCAGTCAGAGTCAGTCAGTGTCTGTCAGAGTCAGTCAGAGTCAGACAGAGTCAGTCAGAGTCACCATAAGCCGTAGATTTAGTTGAAAGTATACATATATATATATATTTCAATAGTGTTCATCAAGACGAACAAAATGATGTATTACTTGACATATTTACGTAAAAAAAAATTTCAGCTAAAAATCAAAATCGCGTACAGGTCTTGACCTGTGATAGAATTTCATTTTTCGGAAAAAAATATTTCTCTCCAATTTTGCTCATTTTTTCAGGACTTAAAGACTTACCTACCCCATCGACGAAAATGTCTTCAGCTTTGCAATATATCCATTTTAAATGTTTCCCGAGGTTTTCGCAAAAATCACGTAAGTTATGAGAATTTCTATCTTCGAAAAAAGAAATGTCTCTCCGATTAACCTAGAGTCAGTCAGAGTCAGTCAGAGTCAGTCAGAGTCAGTCAGAGTCAGTCAGAGTCTGTCAGAGTCAGTCAGAGTCTGTCAGAGTCAGTCAGAGTCTGTCAGAGTCAGTCAGAGTCTGTCAGAGTCAGTCAGAGTCAGTCAGTGTCTGTCAGAGTCAGTCAGAGTCAGACAGAGTCAGTCAGAGTCACCATAAGCCGTAGATTTAGTTGAAAGTATACATATATATATATATTTCAATAGTGTTCATCAAGACGAACAAAATGATGTATTACTTGACATATTTACGTAAAAAAAAATTTCAGCTAAAAATCAAAATCGCGTACAGGTCTTGACCTGTGATAGAATTTCATTTTTCGGAAAAAAATATTTCTCTCCAATTTTGCTCATTTTTTCAGGACTTAAAGACTTACCTACCCCATCGACGAAAATGTCTTCAGCTTTGCAATATATCCATTTTAAATGTTTCCCGAGGTTTTCGCAAAAATCACGTAAGTTATGAGAATTTCTATCTTCGAAAAAAGAAATGTCTCTCCGATTAACCTAGAGTCAGTCAGAGTCAGTCAGAGTCAGTCAGAGTCAGTCAGAGTCAGTCAGAGTCTGTCAGAGTCAGTCAGAGTCTGTCAGAGTCAGTCAGAGTCTGTCAGAGTCAGTCAGAGTCTGTCAGAGTCAGTCAGAGTCAGTCAGTGTCTGTCAGAGTCAGTCAGAGTCAGACAGAGTCAGTCAGAGTCACCATAAGCCGTAGATTTAGTTGAAAGTATACATATATATATATATTTCAATAGTGTTCATCAAGACGAACAAAATGATGTATTACTTGACATATTTACGTAAAAAAAAATTTCAGCTAAAAATCAAAATCGCGTACAGGTCTTGACCTGTGATAGAATTTCATTTTTCGGAAAAAAATATTTCTCTCCAATTTTGCTCATTTTTTCAGGACTTAAAGACTTACCTACCCCATCGACGAAAATGTCTTCAGCTTTGCAATATATCCATTTTAAATGTTTCCCGAGGTTTTCGCAAAAATCACGTAAGTTATGAGAATTTCTATCTTCGAAAAAAGAAATGTCTCTCCGATTAACCTAGAGTCAGTCAGAGTCAGTCAGAGTCAGTCAGAGTCAGTCAGAGTCTGTCAGAGTCAGTCAGAGTCTGTCAGAGTCAGTCAGAGTCTGTCAGAGTCAGTCAGAGTCTGTCAGAGTCAGTCAGAGTCAGTCAGTGTCTGTCAG
This sequence comes from Mactromeris polynyma, assembly GCA_032209605.1. Lineage (NCBI taxonomy): Eukaryota > Metazoa > Mollusca > Bivalvia > Venerida > Mactridae > Mactromeris > Mactromeris polynyma. Next base: position 49,505 of record JASFXZ010000136.1, read on the forward strand.
AGTCAGTCAGAGTCAGACAGAGTCAGTCAGAGTCACCATAAGCCGTAGATTTAGTTGAAAGTATACATATATATATATATTTCAATAGTGTTCATCAAGACGAACAAAATGATGTATTACTTGACATATTTACGTAAAAAAAAATTTCAGCTAAAAATCAAAATCGCGTACAGGTCTTGACCTGTGATAGAATTTCATTTTTCGGAAAAAAATATTTCTCTCCAATTTTGCTCATTTTTTCAGGACTTAAAGACTTACCTACCCCATCGACGAAAATGTCTTCAGCTTTGCAATATATCCATTTTAAATGTTTCCCGAGGTTTTCGCAAAAATCACGTAAGTTATGAGAATTTCTATCTTCGAAAAAAGAAATGTCTCTCCGATTAACCTAGAGTCAGTCAGAGTCAGTCAGAGTCAGTCAGAGTCAGTCAGAGTCAGTCAGAGTCAGTCAGAGTCAGTCAGAGTCAGTCAGAGTCTGTCAGAGTCAGTCAGAGTCTGTCAGAGTCAGTCAGAGTCTGTCAGAGTCAGTCAGAGTCTGTCAGAGTCAGTCAGAGTCAGTCAGTGTCTGTCAGAGTCAGTCAGAGTCAGACAGAGTCAGTCAGAGTCACCATAAGCCGTAGATTTAGTTGAAAGTATACATATATATATATTTTTCAATAGTGTTCATCAAGACGAACAAAATGATGTATTACTTGACATATTTACGTAAAAAAAAATTTCAGCTAAAAATCAAAATCGCGTACAGGTCTTGACCTGTGATAGAATTTCATTTTTCGGAAAAAAATATTTCTCTCCAATTTTGCTCATTTTTTCAGGACTTAAAGACTTACCTACCCCATCGACGAAAATGTCTTCAGCTTTGCAATATATCCATTTTAAATGTTTCCCGAGGTTTTCGCAGAAATCACGTAAGTTATGAGAATTTCTATCTTCGAAAAAAGAAATGTCTCTCCGATTAACCTAGAGTCAGTCAGAGTCAGTCAGAGTCAGTCAGAGTCAGTCAGAGTCAGTCAGAGTCTGTCAGAGTCAGTCAGAGTCTGTCAGAGTCAGTCAGAGTCTGTCAGAGTCAGTCAGAGTCTGTCAGAGTCAGTCAGAGTCAGTCAGTGTCTGTCAGAGTCAGTCAGAGTCAGACAGAGTCAGTCAGAGTCGCCATAAGCCGTAGATTTAGTTGAAAGTATACATATATATATATATTTCAATAGTGTTCATCAAGACGAACAAAATGATGTATTACTTGACATATTTACGTAAAAAAAATTTCAGCTAAAAATCAAAATCGCGTACAGGTCTTGACCTGTGATAGAATTTCATTTTTCGGAAAAAAATATTTCTCTCCAATTTTGCTCATTTTTTCAGGACTTAAAGACTTACCTACCCCATCGACGAAAATGTCTTCAGCTTTGCAATATATCCATTTTAAATGTTTCCCGAGGTTTTCGCAAAAATCACGTAAGTTATGAGAATTTCTATCTTCGAAAAAAGAAATGTCTCTCCGATTAACCTAGAGTCAGTCAGAGTCAGTCAGAGTCAGTCAGAGTCAGTCAGAGTCAGTCAGAGTCTGTCAGAGTCAGTCAGAGTCTGTCAGAGTCAGTCAGAGTCTGTCAGAGTCAGTCAGAGTCTGTCAGAGTCAGTCAGAGTCAGTCAGTGTATGTCAGAGTCAGTCAGAGTCAGACAGAGTCAGTCAGAGTCACCATAAGCCGTAGATTTAGTTGAAAGTATACATATATATATATATTTCAATAGTGTTCATCAAGACGAACAAAATGATGTATTACTTGACATATTTACGTAAAAAAAAATTTCAGCTAAAAATCAAAATCGCGTACAGGTCTTGACCTGTGATAGAATTTCATTTTTCGGAAAAAAATATTTCTCTCCAATTTTGCTCATTTTTTCAGGACTTAAAGACTTACCTACCCCATCGACGAAAATGTCTTCAGCTTTGCAATATATCCATTTTAAATGTTTCCCGAGGTTTTCGCAAAAATCACGTAAGTTATGAGAATTTCTATCTTCGAAAAAAGAAATGTCTCTCCGATTAACCTAGAGTCAGTCAGAGTCAGTCAGAGTCAGTCAGAGTCAGTCAGAGTCAGTCAGAGTCTGTCAGAGTCAGTCAGAGTCTGTCAGAGTCAGTCAGAGTCTGTCAGAGTCAGTCAGAGTCTGTCAGAGTCAGTCAGAGTCAGTCAGAGTCAGTCAGAGTCTGTCAGAGTCAGTCAGAGTCAGTCAGTGTCTGTCAGAGTCAGTCAGAGTCAGACAGAGTCAGTCAGAGTCACCATAAGCCGTAGATTTAGTTGAAAGTATACATATATATATATATTTCAATAGTGTTCATCAAGACGAACAAAATGATGTATTACTTGACATATTTACGTAAAAAAAAATTTCAGCTAAAAATCAAAATCGCGTACAGGTCTTGACCTGTGATAGAATTTCATTTTTCGGAAAAAAATATTTCTCTCCAATTTTGCTCATTTTTTCAGGACTTAAAGACTTACCTACCCCATCGACGAAAATGTCTTCAGCTTTGCAATATATCCATTTTAAATGTTTCCCGAGGTTTTCGCAAAAATCACGTAAGTTATGAGAATTTCTATCTTCGAAAAAAGAAATGTCTCTCCGATTAACCTAGAGTCAGTCAGAGTCAGTCAGAGTCAGTCAGAGTCAGTCAGAGTCTGTCAGAGTCAGTCAGAGTCTGTCAGAGTCAGTCAGAGTCTGTCAGAGTCAGTCAGAGTCTGTCAGAGTCAGTCAGAGTCAGTCAGTGTCTGTCAGAGTCAGTCAGAGTCAGACAGAGTCAGTCAGAGTCACCATAAGCCGTAGATTTAGTTGAAAGTATACATATATATATATATTTCAATAGTGTTCATCAAGACGAACAAAATGATGTATTACTTGACATATTTACGTAAAAAAAAATTTCAGCTAAAAATCAAAATCGCGTACAGGTCTTGACCTGTGATAGAATTTCATTTTTCGGAAAAAAATATTTCTCTCCAATTTTGCTCATTTTTTCAGGACTTAAAGACTTACCTACCCCATCGACGAAAATGTCTTCAGCTTTGCAATATATCCATTTTAAATGTTTCCCGAGGTTTTCGCAAAAATCACGTAAGTTATGAGAATTTCTATCTTCGAAAAAAGAAATGTCTCTCCGATTAACCTAGAGTCAGTCAGAGTCAGTCAGAGTCAGTCAGAGTCAGTCAGAGTCTGTCAGAGTCAGTCAGAGTCTGTCAGAGTCAGTCAGAGTCTGTCAGAGTCAGTCAGAGTCTGTCAGAGTCAGTCAGAGTCAGTCAGTGTCTGTCAGAGTCAGTCAGAGTCAGACAGAGTCAGTCAGAGTCACCATAAGCCGTAGATTTAGTTGAAAGTATACATATATATATATATTTCAATAGTGTTCATCAAGACGAACAAAATGATGTATTACTTGACATATTTACGTAAAAAAAAATTTCAGCTAAAAATCAAAATCGCGTACAGGTCTTGACCTGTGATAGAATTTCATTTTTCGGAAAAAAATATTTCTCTCCAATTTTGCTCATTTTTTCAGGACTTAAAGACTTACCTACCCCATCGACGAAAATGTCTTCAGCTTTGCAATATATCCATTTTAAATGTTTCCCGAGGTTTTCGCAAAAATCACGTAAGTTATGAGAATTTCTATCTTCGAAAAAAGAAATGTCTCTCCGATTAACCTAGAGTCAGTCAGAGTCAGTCAGAGTCAGTCAGAGTCAGTCAGAGTCAGTCAGAGTCAGTCAGAGTCTGTCAGAGTCAGTCAGAGTCTGTCAGAGTCAGTCAGAGTCTGTCAGAGTCAGTCAGAGTCTGTCAGAGTCAGTCAGAGTCAGTCAGTGTCTGTCAGAGTCAGTCAGAGTCAGACAGAGTCAGTCAGAGTCACCATAAGCCGTAGATTTAGTTGAAAGTATACATATATATATATATTTCAATAGTGTTCATCAAGACGAACAAAATGATGTATTACTTGACATATTTACGTAAAAAAAAATTTCAGCTAAAAATCAAAATCGCGTACAGGTCTTGACCTGTGATAGAATTTCATTTTTCGGAAAAAAATATTTCTCTCCAATTTTGCTCATTTTTTCAGGACTTAAAGACTTACCTACCCCATCGACGAAAATGTCTTCAGCTTTGCAATATATCCATTTTAAATGTTTCCCGAGGTTTTCGCAAAAATCACGTAAGTTATGAGAATTTCTATCTTCGAAAAAAGAAATGTCTCTCCGATTAACCTAGAGTCAGTCAGAGTCAGTCAGAGTCAGTCAGAGTCAGTCAGAGTCAGTCAGAGTCTGTCAGAGTCAGTCAGAGTCTGTCAGAGTCAGTCAGAGTCTGTCAGAGTCAGTCAGAGTCTGTCAGAGTCAGTCAGAGTCAGTCAGTGTCTGTCAGAGTCAGTCAGAGTCAGACAGAGTCAGTCAGAGTCACCATAAGCCGTAGATTTAGTTGAAAGTATACATATATATATATATTTCAATAGTGTTCATCAAGACGAACAAAATGATGTATTACTTGACATATTTACGTAAAAAAAAATTTCAGGTAAAAATCAAAATCGCGTACAGGTCTTGACCTGTGATAGAATTTCATTTTTCGGAAAAAAATATTTCTCTCCAATTTTGCTCATTTTTTCAGGACTTAAAGACTTACCTACCCCATCGACGAAAATGTCTTCAGCTTTGCAATATATCCATTTTAAATGTTTCCCGAGGTTTTCGCAAAAATCACGTAAGTTATGAGAATTTCTATCTTCGAAAAAAGAAATGTCTCTCCGATTAACCTAGAGTCAGTCAGAGTCAGTCAGAGTCAGTCAGAGTCAGTCAGAGTCAGTCAGAGTCTGTCAGAGTCAGTCAGAGTCTGTCAGAGTCAGTCAGAGTCTGTCAGAGTCAGTCAGAGTCTGTCAGAGTCAGTCAGAGTCAGTCAGTGTCTGTCAGAGTCAGTCAGAGTCAGACAGAGTCAGTCAGAGTCACCATAAGCCGTAGATTTAGTTGAAAGTATACATATATATATATATTTCAATAGTGTTCATCAAGACGAACAAAATGATGTATTACTTGACATATTTACGTAAAAAAAAATTTCAGCTAAAAATCAAAATCGCGTACAGGTCTTGACCTGTGATAGAATTTCATTTTTCGGAAAAAAATATTTCTCTCCAATTTTGCTCATTTTTTCAGGACTTAAAGACTTACCTACCCCATCGACGAAAATGTCTTCAGCTTTGCAATATATCCATTTTAAATGTTTCCCGAGGTTTTCGCAAAAATCACGTAAGTTATGAGAATTTCTATCTTCGAAAAAAGAAATGTCTCTCCGATTAACCTAGAGTCAGTCAGAGTCAGTCAGAGTCAGTCAGAGTCAGTCAGAGTCAGTCAGAGTCTGTCAGAGTCAGTCAGAGTCTGTCAGAGTCAGTCAGAGTCTGTCAGAGTCAGTCAGAGTCTGTCAGAGTCAGTCAGAGTCAGTCAGTGTCTGTCAGAGTCAGTCAGAGTCAGACAGAGTCAGTCAGAGTCACCATAAGCCGTAGATTTAGTTGAAAGTATACATATATATATATATTTCAATAGTGTTCATCAAGACGAACAAAATGATGTATTACTTGACATATTTACGTAAAAAAAAATTTCAGCTAAAAATCAAAATCGCGTACAGGTCTTGACCTGTGATAGAATTTCATTTTTCGGAAAAAAATATTTCTCTCCAATTTTGCTCATTTTTTCAGGACTTAAAGACTTACCTACCCCATCGACGAAAATGTCTTCAGCTTTGCAATATATCCATTTTAAATGTTTCCCGAGGTTTTCGCAAAAATCACGTAAGTTATGAGAATTTCTATCTTCGAAAAAAGAAATGTCTCTCCGATTAACCTAGAGTCAGTCAGAGTCAGTCAGAGTCAGTCAGAGTCAGTCAGAGTCTGTCAGAGTCAGTCAGAGTCTGTCAGAGTCAGTCAGAGTCTGTCAGAGTCAGTCAGAGTCTGTCAGAGTCAGTCAGAGTCAGTCAGTGTCTGTCAGAGTCAGTCAGAGTCAGACAGAGTCAGTCAGAGTCACCATAAGCCGTAGATTTAGTTGAAAGTATACATATATATATATATTTCAATAGTGTTCATCAAGACGAACAAAATGATGTATTACTTGACATATTTACGTAAAAAAAAATTTCAGCTAAAAATCAAAATCGCGTACAGGTCTTGACCTGTGATAGAATTTCATTTTTCGGAAAAAAATATTTCTCTCCAATTTTGCTCATTTTTTCAGGACTTAAAGACTTACCTACCCCATCGACGAAAATGTCTTCAGCTTTGCAATATATCCATTTTAAATGTTTCCCGAGGTTTTCGCAAAAATCACGTAAGTTATGAGAATTTCTATCTTCGAAAAAAGAAATGTCTCTCCGATTAACCTAGAGTCAGTCAGAGTCAGTCAGAGTCAGTCAGAGTCAGTCAGAGTCAGTCAGAGTCAGTCAGAGTCTGTCAGAGTCAGTCAGAGTCTGTCAGAGTCAGTCAGAGTCTGTCAGAGTCAGTCAGAGTCTGTCAGAGTCAGTCAGAGTCAGTCAGTGTCTGTCAGAGTCAGTCAGAGTCAGACAGAGTCAGTCAGAGTCACCATAAGCCGTAGATTTAGTTGAAAGTATACATATATATATATTTTTCAATAGTGTTCATCAAGACGAACAAAATGATGTATTACTTGACATATTTACGTAAAAAAAAATTTCAGCTAAAAATCAAAATCGCGTACAGGTCTTGACCTGTGATAGAATTTCATTTTTCGGAAAAAAATATTTCTCTCCAATTTTGCTCATTTTTTCAGGACTTAAAGACTTACCTACCCCATCGACGAAAATGTCTTCAGCTTTGCAATATATCCATTTTAAATGTTTCCCGAGGTTTTCGCAGAAATCACGTAAGTTATGAGAATTTCTATCTTCGAAAAAAGAAATGTCTCTCCGATTAACCTAGAGTCAGTCAGAGTCAGTCAGAGTCAGTCAGAGTCAGTCAGAGTCAGTCAGAGTCTGTCAGAGTCAGTCAGAGTCTGTCAGAGTCAGTCAGAGTCTGTCAGAGTCAGTCAGAGTCTGTCAGAGTCAGTCAGAGTCAGTCAGTGTCTGTCAGAGTCAGTCAGAGTCAGACAGAGTCAGTCAGAGTCGCCATAAGCCGTAGATTTAGTTGAAAGTATACATATATATATATATTTCAATAGTGTTCATCAAGACGAACAAAATGATGTATTACTTGACATATTTACGTAAAAAAAATTTCAGCTAAAAATCAAAATCGCGTACAGGTCTTGACCTGTGATAGAATTTCATTTTTCGGAAAAAAATATTTCTCTCCAATTTTGCTCATTTTTTCAGGACTTAAAGACTTACCTACCCCATCGACGAAAATGTCTTCAGCTTTGCAATATATCCATTTTAAATGTTTCCCGAGGTTTTCGCAAAAATCACGTAAGTTATGAGAATTTCTATCTTCGAAAAAAGAAATGTCTCTCCGATTAACCTAGAGTCAGTCAGAGTCAGTCAGAGTCAGTCAGAGTCAGTCAGAGTCTGTCAGAGTCAGTCAGAGTCTGTCAGAGTCAGTCAGAGTCTGTCAGAGTCAGTCAGAGTCTGTCAGAGTCAGTCAGAGTCAGTCAGTGTCTGTCAGAGTCAGTCAGAGTCAGACAGAGTCAGTCAGAGTCACCATAAGCCGTAGATTTAGTTGAAAGTATACATATATATATATATTTCAATAGTGTTCATCAAGACGAACAAAATGATGTATTACTTGACATATTTACGTAAAAAAAAATTTCAGCTAAAAATCAAAATCGCGTACAGGTCTTGACCTGTGATAGAATTTCATTTTTCGGGAAAAAATATTTCTCTCCAATTTTGCTCATTTTTTCAGGACTTAAAGACTTACCTACCCCATCGACGAAAATGTCTTCAGCTTTGCAATATATCCATTTTAAATGTTTCCCGAGGTTTTCGCAAAAATCACGTAAGTTATGAGAATTTCTATCTTCGAAAAAAGAAATGTCTCTCCGATTAACCTAGAGTCAGTCAGAGTCAGTCAGAGTCAGTCAGAGTCAGTCAGAGTCTGTCAGAGTCAGTCAGAGTCTGTCAGAGTCAGTCAGAGTCTGTCAGAGTCAGTCAGAGTCTGTCAGAGTCAGTCAGAGTCAGTCAGTGTCTGTCAGAGTCAGTCAGAGTCAGACAGAGTCAGTCAGAGTCACCATAAGCCGTAGATTTAGTTGAAAGTATACATATATATATATATTTCAATAGTGTTCATCAAGACGAACAAAATGATGTATTACTTGACATATTTACGTAAAAAAAAATTTCAGCTAAAAATCAAAATCGCGTACAGGTCTTGACCTGTGATAGAATTTCATTTTTCGGAAAAAAATATTTCTCTCCAATTTTGCTCATTTTTTCAGGACTTAAAGACTTACCTACCCCATCGACGAAAATGTCTTCAGCTTTGCAATATATCCATTTTAAATGTTTCCCGAGGTTTTCGCAAAAATCACGTAAGTTATGAGAATTTCTATCTTCGAAAAAAGAAATGTCTCTCCGATTAACCTAGAGTCAGTCAGAGTCAGTCAGAGTCAGTCAGAGTCAGTCAGAGTCAGTCAGAGTCTGTCAGAGTCAGTCAGAGTCTGTCAGAGTCAGTCAGAGTCTGTCAGAGTCAGTCAGAGTCTTTCAGAGTCAGTCAGAGTCAGTCAGTGTCTGTCAGAGTCAGTCAGAGTCAGACAGAGTCAGTCAGAGTCACCATAAGCCGTAGATTTAGTTGAAAGTATACATATATATATATATTTCAATAGTGTTCATCAAGACGAACAAAATGATGTATTACTTGACATATTTACGTAAAAAAAAATTTCAGCTAAAAATCAAAATCGCGTACAGGTCTTGACCTGTGATAGAATTTCATTTTTCTGAAAAAAATATTTCTCTCCAATTTTGCTCATTTTTTCAGGACTTAAAGACTTACCTACCCCATCGACGAAAATGTCTTCAGCTTTGCAATATATCCATTTTAAATGTTTCCCGAGGTTTTCGCAAAAATCACGTAAGTTATGAGAATTTCTATCTTCGAAAAAAGAAATGTCTCTCCGATTAACCTAGAGTCAGTCAGAGTCAGTCAGAGTCAGTCAGAGTCAGTCAGAGTCAGTCAGAGTCAGTCAGAGTCTGTCAGAGTCAGTCAGAGTCTGTCAGAGTCAGTCAGAGTCTGTCAGAGTCAGTCAGAGTCTGTCAGAGTCAGTCAGAGTCAGTCAGTGTCTGTCAGAGTCAGTCAGAGTCAGACAGAGTCAGTCAGAGTCACCATAAGCCGTAGATTTAGTTGAAAGTATACATATATATATATATTTCAATAGTGTTCATCAAGACGAACAAAATGATGTATTACTTGACATATTTACGTAAAAAAAAATTTCAGCTAAAAATCAAAATCGCGTACAGGTCTTGACCTGTGATAGAATTTCATTTTTCGGAAAAAAATATTTCTCTCCAATTTTGCTCATTTTTTCAGGACTTAAAGACTTACCTACCCCATCGACGAAAATGTCTTCAGCTTTGCAATATATCCATTTTAAATGTTTCCCGAGGTTTTCGCAAAAATCACGTAAGTTATGAGAATTTCTATCTTCGAAAAAAGAAATGTCTCTCCGATTAACCTAGAGTCAGTCAGAGTCAGTCAGAGTCAGTCAGAGTCAGTCAGAGTCTGTCAGAGTCAGTCAGAGTCTGTCAGAGTCAGTCAGAGTCTGTCAGAGTCAGTCAGAGTCTGTCAGAGTCAGTCAGAGTCAGTCAGTGTCTGTCAGAGTCAGTCAGAGTCAGACAGAGTCAGTCAGAGTCACCATAAGCCGTAGATTTAGTTGAAAGTATACATATATATATATATTTCAATAGTGTTCATCAAGACGAACAAAATGATGTATTACTTGACATATTTACGTAAAAACAAATTTCAGCTAAAAATCAAAATCGCGTACAGGTCTTGACCTGTGATAGAATTTCATTTTTCGGAAAAAAATATTTCTCTCCAATTTTGCTCATTTTTTCAGGACTTAAAGACTTACCTACCCCATCGACGAAAATGTCTTCAGCTTTGCAATATATCCATTTTAAATGTTTCCCGAGGTTTTCGCAAAAATCACGTAAGTTATGAGAATTTCTATCTTCGAAAAAAGAAATGTCTCTCCGATTAACCTAGAGTCAGTCAGAGTCAGTCAGAGTCAGTCAGAGTCAGTCAGAGTCAGTCAGAGTCTGTCAGAGTCAGTCAGAGTCTGTCAGAGTCAGTCAGAGTCTGTCAGAGTCAGTCAGAGTCTGTCAGAGTCAGTCAGAGTCAGTCAGTGTCTGTCAGAGTCAGTCAGAGTCAGACAGAGTCAGTCAGAGTCACCATAAGCCGTAGATTTAGTTGAAAGTATACATATATATATATATTTCAATAGTGTTCATCAAGACGAACAAAATGATGTATTACTTGACATATTTACGTAAAACAAATTTCAGCTAAAAATCAAAATCGCGTACAGGTCTTGACCTGTGATAGAATTTCATTTTTCGGAAAAAAATATTTCTCTCCAATTTTGCTCATTTTTTCAGGACTTAAAGACTTACCTACCCCATCGACGAAAATGTCTTCAGCTTTGCAATATATCCATTTTAAATGTTTCCCGAGGTTTTCGCAAAAATCACGTAAGTTATGAGAATTTCTATCTTCGAAAAAAGAAATGTCTCTCCGATTAACCTAGAGTCAGTCAGAGTCAGTCAGAGTCAGTCAGAGTCAGTCAGAGTCAGTCAGAGTCTGTCAGAGTCAGTCAGAGTCTGTCAGAGTCAGTCAGAGTCTGTCAGAGTCAGTCAGAGTCTGTCAGAGTCAGTCAGAGTCAGTCAGTGTCTGTCAGAGTCAGTCAGAGTCAGACAGAGTCAGTCAGAGTCACCATAAGCCGTAGATTTAGTTGAAAGTATACATATATATATATATTTCAATAGTGTTCATCAAGACGAACAAAATGATGTATTACTTGACATATTTACGTAAAAAAAAATTTCAGCTAAAAATCAAAATCGCGTACAGGTCTTGACCTGTGATAGAATTTCATTTTTCGGAAAAAAATATTTCTCTCCAATTTTGCTCATTTTTTCAGGACTTAAAGACTTACCTACCCCATCGACGAAAATGTCTTCAGCTTTGCAATATATCCATTTTAAATGTTTCCCGAGGTTTTCGCAAAAATCACGTAAGTTATGAGAATTTCTATCTTCGAAAAAAGAAATGTCTCTCCGATTAACCTAGAGTCAGTCAGAGTCAGTCAGAGTCAGTCAGAGTCAGTCAGAGTCAGTCAGAGTCAGTCAGAGTCTGTCAGAGTCAGTCAGAGTCTGTCAGAGTCAGTCAGAGTCTGTCAGAGTCAGTCAGAGTCTGTCAGAGTCAGTCAGAGTCAGTCAGTGTCTGTCAGAGTCAGTCAGAGTCAGACAGAGTCAGTCAGAGTCACCATAAGCCGTAGATTTAGTTGAAAGTATACATATATATATATATTTCAATAGTGTTCATCAAGACGAACAAAATGATGTATTACTTGACATATTTACGTAAAAAAAAATTTCAGCTAAAAATCAAAATCGCGTACAGGAGTTGACCTGTGATAGAATTTCATTTTTCGGAAAAAAATATTTCTCTCCAATTTTGCTCATTTTTTCAGGACTTAAAGACTTACCTACCCCATCGACGAAAATGTCTTCAGCTTTGCAATATATCCATTTTAAATGTTTCCCGAGGTTTTCGCAAAAATCACGTAAGTTATGAGAATTTCTATCTTCGAAAAAAGAAATGTCTCTCCGATTAACCAAGAGTCAGTCAGAGTCAGTCAGAGTCAGTCAGAGTCAGTCAGAGTCTGTCAGAGTCAGTCAGAGTCTGTCAGAGTCAGTCAGAGTCAGTCAGTGTCTGTCAGAGTCAGTCAGAGTCAGACAGAGTCAGTCAGAGTCACCATAAGCCGTAGATTTAGTTGAAAGTATACATATATATATATATTTCAATAGTGTTCATCAAGACGAACAAAATGATGTATTACTTGACATATTTACGTAAAAAAAAATTTCAGCTAAAAATCAAAATCGCGTACAGGTCTTGACCTGTGATAGAATTTCATTTTTCGGAAAAAAATATTTCTCTCCAATTTTGCTCATTTTTTCAGGACTTAAAGACTTACCTACCCCATCGACGAAAATGTCTTCAGCTTTGCAATATATCCATTTTAAATGTTTCCCGAGGTTTTCGCAAAAATCACGTAAGTTATGAGAATTTCTATCTTCGAAAAAAGAAATGTCTCTCCGATTAACCTAGAGTCAGTCAGAGTCAGTCAGAGTCAGTCAGAGTCAGTCAGAGTCAGTCAGAGTCAGTCAGAGTCTGTCAGAGTCAGTCAGAGTCTGTCAGAGTCAGTCAGAGTCTGTCAGAGTCAGTCAGAGTCAGTCAGTGTCTGTCAGAGTCAGTCAGAGTCAGACAGAGTCAGTCAGAGTCACCATAAGCCGTAGATTTAGTTGAAAGTATACATATATATATATATTTCAATAGTGTTCATCAAGACGAACAAAATGATGTATTACTTGACATATTTACGTAAAAAAAAATTTCAGCTAAAAATCAAAATCGCGTACAGGTCTTGACCTGTGATAGAATTTCATTTTTCGGAAAAAAATATTTCTCTCCAATTTTGCTCATTTTTTCAGGACTTAAAGACTTACCTACCCCATCGACGAAAATGTCTTCAGCTTTGCAATATATCCATTTTAAATGTTTCCCGAGGTTTTCGCAAAAATCACGTAAGTTATGAGAATTTCTATCTTCGAAAAAAGAAATGTCTCTCCGATTAACCTAGAGTCAGTCAGAGTCAGTCAGAGTCAGTCAGAGTCAGTCAGAGTCAGTCAGAGTCTGTCAGAGTCAGTCAGAGTCTGTCAGAGTCAGTCAGAGTCTGTCAGAGTCAGTCAGAGTCTGTCAGAGTCAGTCAGAGTCAGTCAGTGTCTGTCAGAGTCAGTCAGAGTCAGACAGAGTCAGTCAGAGTCACCATAAGCCGTAGATTTAGTTGAAAGTATACATATATATATATATTTCAATAGTGTTCATCAAGACGAACAAAATGATGTATTACTTGACATATTTACGTAAAAAAAAATTTCAGCTAAAAATCAAAATCGCGTACAGGTCTTGACCTGTGATAGAATTTCATTTTTCGGAAAAAAATATTTCTCTCCAATTTTGCTCATTTTTTCAGGACTTAAAGACTTACCTACCCCATCGACGAAAATGTCTTCAGCTTTGCAATATATCCATTTTAAATGTTTCCCGAGGTTTTCGCAAAAATCACGTAAGTTATGAGAATTTCTATCTTCGAAAAAAGAAATGTCTCTCCGATTAACCTAGAGTCAGTCAGAGTCAGTCAGAGTCAGTCAGAGTCAGTCAGAGTCAGTCAGAGTCAGTCAGAGTCTGTCAGAGTCAGTCAGAGTCTGTCAGAGTCAGTCAGAGTCTGTCAGAGTCAGTCAGAGTCTGTCAGAGTCAGTCAGAGTCAGTCAGTGTCTGTCAGAGTCAGTCAGAGTCAGACAGAGTCAGTCAGAGTCACCATAAGCCGTAGATTTAGTTGAAAGTATACATATATATATATATTTCAATAGTGTTCATCAAGACGAACAAAATGATGTATTACTTGACATATTTACGTAAAAAAAAATTTCAGCTAAAATTCAAAATCGCGTACAGGTCTTGACCTGTGATAGAATTTCATTTTTCGGAAAAAAATATTTCTCTCCAATTTTGCTCATTTTTTCAGGACTTAAAGACTTACCTACCCCATCGACGAAAATGTCTTCAGCTTTGCAATATATCCATTTTAAATGTTTCCCGAGGTTTTCGCAAAAATCACGTAAGTTATGAGAATTTCTATCTTCGAAAAAAGAAATGTCTCTCCGATTAACCTAGAGTCAGTCAGAGTCAGTCAGAGTCAGTCAGAGTCAGTCAGAGTCAGTCAGAGTCTGTCAGAGTCAGTCAGAGTCTGTCAGAGTCAGTCAGAGTCTGTCAGAGTCAGTCAGAGTATGTCAGAGTCAGTCAGAGTCAGTCAGTGTCTGTCAGAGTCAGTCAGAGTCAGTCAGAGTCAGTCAGAGTCACCATAAGCCGTAGATTTAGTTGAAAGTATACATATATATATATATTTCAATAGTGTTCATCAAGACGAACAAAATGATGTATTACTTGACATATTTACGTAAAAAAAAATTTCAGCTAAAAATCAAAATCGCGTACAGGTCTTGACCTGTGATAGAATTTCATTTTTCGGAAAAAAATATTTCTCTCCAATTTTGCTCATTTTTTCAGGACTTAAAGACTTACCTACCCCATCGACGAAAATGTCTTCAGCTTTGCAATATATCCATTTTAAATGTTTCCCGAGGTTTTCGCAAAAATCACGTAAGTTATGAGAATTTCTATCTTCGAAAAAAGAAATGTCTCTCCGATTAACCTAGAGTCAGTCAGAGTCAGTCAGAGTCAGTCAGAGTCAGTCAGAGTCTGTCAGAGTCAGTCAGAGTCTGTCAGAGTCAGTCAGAGTCTGTCAGAGTCAGTCAGAGTCTGTCAGAGTCAGTCAGAGTCAGTCAGTGTCTGTCAGAGTCAGTCAGAGTCAGACAGAGTCAGTCAGAGTCACCATAAGCCGTAGATTTAGTTGAAAGTATACATATATATATATATTTCAATAGTGTTCATCAAGACGAACAAAATGATGTATTACTTGACATATTTACGTAAAAAAAAATTTCAGCTAAAAATCAAAATCGCGTACAGGTCTTGACCTGTGATAGAATTTCATTTTTCGGAAAAAAATATTTCTCTCCAATTTTGCTCATTTTTTCAGGACTTAAAGACTTACCTACCCCATCGACGAAAATGTCTTCAGCTTTGCAATATATCCATTTTAAATGTTTCCCGAGGTTTTCGCAAAAATCACGTAAGTTATGAGAATTTCTATCTTCGAAAAAAGAAATGTCTCTCCGATTAACCTAGAGTCAGTCAGAGTCAGTCAGAGTCAGTCAGAGTCAGTCAGAGTCAGTCAGAGTCAGTCAGAGTCAGTCAGAGTCTGTCAGAGTCAGTCAGAGTCTGTCAGAGTCAGTCAGAGTCTGTCAGAGTCAGTCAGAGTCAGTCAGTGTCTGTCAGAGTCAGTCAGAGTCAGACAGAGTCAGTCAGAGTCACCATAAGCCGTAGATTTAGTTGAAAGTATACATATATATATATATTTCAATAGTGTTCATCAAGACGAACAAAATGATGTATTACTTGACATATTTACGTAAAAAAAAATTTCAGCTAAAAATCAAAATCGCGTACAGGTCTTGACCTGTGATAGAATTTCATTTTTCGGAAAAAAATATTTCTCTCCAATTTTGCTCATTTTTTCAGGACTTAAAGACTTACCTACCCCATCGACGAAAATGTCTTCAGCTTTGCAATATATCCATTTTAAATGTTTCCCGAGGTTTTCGCAAAAATCACGTAAGTTATGAGAATTTCTATCTTCGAAAAAAGAAATGTCTCTCCGATTAACCTAGAGTCAGTCAGAGTCAGTCAGAGTCAGTCAGAGTCAGTCAGAGTCAGTCAGAGTCTGTCAGAGTCAGTCAGAGTCTGTCAGAGTCAGTCAGAGTCTGTCAGAGTCAGTCAGAGTCTGTCAGAGTCAGTCAGAGTCAGTCAGTGTCTGTCAGAGTCAGTCAGAGTCAGACAGAGTCAGTCAGAGTCACCATAAGCCGTAGATTTAGTTGAAAGTATACATATATATATATATTTCAATAGTGTTCATCAAGACGAACAAAATGATGTATTACTTGACATATTTATTTAAAAAAAAATTTCAGCTAAAAATCAAAATCGCGTACAGGTCTTGACCTGTGATAGAATTTCATTTTTTGGAAAAAAATATTTCTCTCCAATTTTGCTCATTTTTTCAGGACTTAAAGACTTACCTACCCCATCGACGAAAATGTCTTCAGCTTTGCAATATATCCATTTTAAATGTTTCCCGAGGTTTTCGCAAAAATCACGTAAGTTATGAGAATTTCTATCTTCGAAAAAAGAAATGTCTCTCCGATTAACCTAGAGTCAGTCAGAGTCAGTCAGAGTCAGTCAGAGTCAGTCAGAGTCAGTCAGAGTCAGTCAGAGTCTGTCAGAGTCAGTCAGAGTCTGTCAGAGTCAGTCAGAGTCTGTCAGAGTCAGTCAGAGTCTGTCAGAGTCAGTCAGAGTCAGTCAGTGTCTGTCAGAGTCAGTCAGAGTCAGACAGAGTCAGTCAGAGTCACCATAAGCCGTAGATTTAGTTGAAAGTATACATATATATATATATTTCAATAGTGTTCATCAAGACGAACAAAATGATGTATTACTTGACATATTTACGTAAAAAAAAATTTCAGCTAAAAATCAAAATCGCGTACAGGTCTTGACCTGTGATAGAATTTCATTTTTCGGAAAAAAATATTTCTCTCCAATTTTGCTCATTTTTTCAGGACTTAAAGACTTACCTACCCCATCGACGAAAATGTCTTCAGCTTTGCAATATATCCATTTTAAATGTTTCCCGAGGTTTTCGCAAAAATCACGTAAGTTATGAGAATTTCTATCTTCGAAAAAAGAAATGTCTCTCCGATTAACCTAGAGTCAGTCAGAGTCAGTCAGAGTCAGTCAGAGTCAGTCAGAGTCAGTCAGAGTCTGTCAGAGTCAGTCAGAGTCTGTCAGAGTCAGTCAGAGTCTGTCAGAGTCAGTCAGAGTCTGTCAGAGTCTGTCAGAATCAGTCAGAGTCAGTCAGTGTCTGTCAGAGTCAGTCAGAGTCAGACAGAGTCAGTCAGAGTCACCATAAGCCGTAGATTTAGTTGAAAGTATACATATATATATATATTTCAATAGTGTTCATCAAGACGAACAAAATGATGTATTACTTGACATATTTACGTAAAAAAAAATTTCAGCTAAAAATCAAAATCGCGTACAGGAGTTGACCTGTGATAGAATTTCATTTTTCGGAAAAAAATATTTCTCTCCAATTTTGCTCATTTTTTCAGGACTTAAAGACTTACCTACCCCATCGACGAAAATGTCTTCAGCTTTGCAATATATCCATTTTAAATGTTTCCCGAGGTTTTCGCAAAAATCACGTAAGTTATGAGAATTTCTATCTTCGAAAAAAGAAATGTCTCTCCGATTAACCTAGAGTCAGTCAGAGTCAGTCAGAGTCAGTCAGAGTCAGTCAGAGTCAGTCAGAGTCTGTCAGAGTCAGTCAGAGTCTGTCAGAGTCAGTCAGAGTCTGTCAGAGTCAGTCAGAGTCTGTCAGAGTCAGTCAGAGTCAGTCAGTGTCTGTCAGAGTCAGTCAGAGTCAGACAGAGTCAGTCAGAGTCACCATAAGCCGTAGATTTAGTTGAAAGTATACATATATATATATATTTCAATAGTGTTCATCAAGACGAACAAAATGATGTATTACTTGACATATTTACGTAAAAAAAAATTTCAGCTAAAAATCAAAATCGCGTACAGGTCTTGACCTGTGATAGAATTTCATTTTTCGGAAAAAAATATTTCTCTCCAATTTTGCTCATTTTTTCAGGACTTAAAGACTTACCTACCCCATCGACGAAAATGTCTTCAGCTTTGCAATATATCCATTTTAAATGTTTCCCGAGGTTTTCGCAAAAATCACGTAAGTTATGAGAATTTCTATCTTCGAAAAAAGAAATGTCTCTCCGATTAACCTAGAGTCAGTCAGAGTCAGTCAGAGTCAGTCAGAGTCAGTCAGAGTCTGTCAGAGTCAGTCAGAGTCTGTCAGAGTCAGTCAGAGTCTGTCAGAGTCAGTCAGAGTCTGTCAGAGTCAGTCAGAGTCAGTCAGTGTCTGTCAGAGTCAGTCAGAGTCAGACAGAGTCAGTCAGAGTCACCATAAGCCGTAGATTTAGTTGAAAGTATACATATATATATATATTTCAATAGTGTTCATCAAGACGAACAAAATGATGTATTACTTGACATATTTACGTAAAAAAAAATTTCAGCTAAAAATCAAAATCGCGTACAGGTCTTGACCTGTGATAGAATTTCATTTTTCGGAAAAAAATATTTCTCTCCAATTTTGCTCATTTTTTCAGGACTTAAAGACTTACCTACCCCATCGACGAAAATGTCTTCAGCTTTGCAATATATCCATTTTAAATGTTTCCCGAGGTTTTCGCAAAAATCACGTAAGTTATGAGAATTTCTATCTTCGAAAAAAGAAATGTCTCTCCGATTAACCTAGAGTCAGTCAGAGTCAGTCAGAGTCAGTCAGAGTCAGTCAGAGTCAGTCAGAGTCTGTCAGAGTCAGTCAGAGTCTGTCAGAGTCAGTCAGAGTCTGTCAGAGTCAGTCAGAGTCTGTCAGAGTCAGTCAGAGTCAGTCAGTGTCTGTCAGAGTCAGTCAGAGTCAGACAGAGTCAGTCAGAGTCACCATAAGCCGTAGATTTAGTTGAAAGTATACATATATATATATATTTCAATAGTGTTCATCAAGACGAACAAAATGATGTATTACTTGACATATTTACGTAAAAAAAAATTTCAGCTAAAAATCAAAATCGCGTACAGGAGTTGACCTGTGATAGAATTTCATTTTTCGGAAAAAAATATTTCTCTCCAATTTTGCTCATTTTTTCAGGACTTAAAGACTTACCTACCCCATCGACGAAAATGTCTTCAGCTTTGCAATATATCCATTTTAAATGTTTCCCGAGGTTTTCGCAAAAATCACGTAAGTTATGAGAATTTCTATCTTCGAAAAAAGAAATGTCTCTCCGATTAACCTAGAGTCAGTCAGAGTCAGTCAGAGTCAGTCAGAGTCAGTCAGAGTCAGTCAGAGTCTGTCAGAGTCAGTCAGAGTCTGTCAGAGTCAGTCAGAGTCTGTCAGAGTCAGTCAGAGTCTGTCAGAGTCAGTCAGAGTCAGTCAGTGTCTGTCAGAGTCAGTCAGAGTCAGACAGAGTCAGTCAGAGTCACCATAAGCCGTAGATTTAGTTGAAAGTATACATATATATATATATTTCAATAGTGTTCATCAAGACGAACAAAATGATGTATTACTTGACATATTTACGTAAAAAAAAATTTCAGCTAAAAATCAAAATCGCGTACAGGTCTTGACCTGTGATAGAATTTCATTTTTCGGAAAAAAATATTTCTCTCCAATTTTGCTCATTTTTTCAGGACTTAAAGACTTACCTACCCCATCGACGAAAATGTCTTCAGCTTTGCAATATATCCATTTTAAATGTTTCCCGAGGTTTTCGCAAAAATCACGTAAGTTATGAGAATTTCTATCTTCGAAAAAAGAAATGTCTCTCCGATTAACCTAGAGTCAGTCAGAGTCAGTCAGAGTCAGTCAGAGTCAGTCAGAGAGTCAGTCAGAGTCTGTCAGAGTCAGTCAGAGTCTGTCAGAGTCAGTCAGAGTCTGTCAGAGTCAGTCAGAGTCTGTCAGAGTCAGTCAGAGTCAGTCAGTGTCTGTCAGAGTCAGTCAGAGTCTGACAGAGTCAGTCAGAGTCACCATAAGCCGTAGATTTAGTTGAAAGTATACATATATATATATATTTCAATAGTGTTCATCAAGACGAACAAAATGATGTATTACTTGACATATTTACGTAAAATTTCACCTAAAAATCAAAATCGCGTACAGGAGTTGACCTGTGATAGAATTTCATTTTTCGGAAAAAAATATTTCTCTCCAATTTTGCTCATTTTTTCAGGACTTAAAGACTTACCTACCCCATCGACGAAAATGTCTTCAGCTTTGCAATATATCCATTTTAAATGTTTCCCGAGGTTTTCGCAAAAATCACGTAAGTTATGAGAATTTCTATCTTCGAAAAAAGAAATGTCTCTCCGATTAACCTAGAGTCAGTCAGAGTCAGTCAGAGTCAGTCAGAGTCAGTCAGAGTCTGTCAGAGTCAGTCAGAGTCTGTCAGAGTCAGTCAGAGTCTGTCAGAGTCAGTCAGAGTCTGTCAGAGTCAGTCAGAGTCAGTCAGTGTCTGTCAGAGTCAGTCAGAGTCAGACAGAGTCAGTCAGAGTCACCATAAGCCGTAGATTTAGTTGAAAGTATACATATATATATATATTTCAATAGTGTTCATCAAGACGAACAAAATGATGTATTACTTGACATATTTACGTAAAAAAAAATTTCAGCTAAAAATCAAAATCGCGTACAGGTCTTGACCTGTGATACAATTTCATTTTTCGGAAAAAAATATTTCTCTCCAATTTTGCTCATTTTTTCAGGACTTAAAGACTTACCTACCCCATCGACGAAAATGTCTTCAGCTTTGCAATATATCCATTTTAAATGTTTCCCGAGGTTTTCGCAAAAATCACGTAAGTTATGAGAATTTCTATCTTCGAAAAAAGAAATGTCTCTCCGATTAACCTAGAGTCAGTCAGAGTCAGTCAGAGTCAGTCAGAGTCAGTCAGAGTCAGTCAGAGTCTGTCAGAGTCAGTCAGAGTCTGTCAGAGTCAGTCAGAGTCTGTCAGAGTCAGTCAGAGTCTGTCAGAGTCAGTCAGAGTCAGTCAGTGTCTGTCAGAGTCAGTCAGAGTCAGTCAGAGTCAGACAGAGTCACCATAAGCCGTAGATTTAGTTGAAAGTATACATATATATATATATTTCAATAGTGTTCATCAAGACGAACAAAATGATGTATTACTTGACATATTTACGTAAAAAAAAATTTCAGCTAAAAATCAAAATCGCGTACAGGTCTTGACCTGTGATAGAATTTCATTTTTCGGAAAAAAATATTTCTCTCCAATTTTGCTCATTTTTTCAGGACTTAAAGACTTACCTACCCCATCGACGAAAATGTCTTCAGCTTTGCAATATATCCATTTTAAATGTTTCCCGAGGATTTCGCAAAAATCACGTAAGTTATGAGAATTTCTATCTTCGAAAAAAGAAATGTCTCTCCGATTAACCTAGAGTCAGTCAGAGTCAGTCAGAGTCAGTCAGAGTCAGTCAGAGTCTGTCAGAGTCAGTCAGAGTCTGTCAGAGTCAGTCAGAGTCTGTCAGAGTCAGTCAGAGTCTGTCAGAGTCAGTCAGAGTCAGTCAGTGTCTGTCAGAGTCAGTCAGAGTCAGACAGAGTCAGTCAGAGTCACCATAAGCCGTAGATTTAGTTGAAAGTATACATATATATATATATTTCAATAGTGTTCATCAAGACGAACAAAATGATGTATTACTTGACATATTTACGTAAAAAAAAATTTCAGCTAAAATTCAAAATCGCGTACAGGTCTTGACCTGTGATAGAATTTCATTTTTCGGAAAAAAATATTTCTCTCCAATTTTGCTCATTTTTTCAGGACTTAAAGACTTACCTACCCCATCGACGAAAATGTCTTCAGCTTTGCAATATATCCATTTTAAATGTTTCCCGAGGTTTTCGCAAAAATCACGTAAGTTATGAGAATTTCTATCTTCGAAAAAAGAAATGTCTCTCCGATTAACCTAGAGTCAGTCAGAGTCAGTCAGAGTCAGTCAGAGTCAGTCAGAGAGTCAGTCAGAGTCTGTCAGAGTCAGTCAGAGTCTGTCAGAGTCAGTCAGAGTCTGTCAGAGTCAGTCAGAGTCTGTCAGAGTCAGTCAGAGTCAGTCAGTGTCTGTCAGAGTCAGTCAGAGTCTGACAGAGTCAGTCAGAGTCACCATAAGCCGTAGATTTAGTTGAAAGTATACATATATATATATATTTCAATAGTGTTCATCAAGACGAACAAAATGATGTATTACTTGACATATTTACGTAAAATTTCACCTAAAAATCAAAATCGCGTACAGGAGTTGACCTGTGATAGAATTTCATTTTTCGGAAAAAAATATTTCTCTCCAATTTTGCTCATTTTTTCAGGACTTAAAGACTTACCTACCCCATCGACGAAAATGTCTTCAGCTTTGCAATATATCCATTTTAAATGTTTCCCGAGGTTTTCGCAAAAATCACGTAAGTTATGAGAATTTCTATCTTCGAAAAAAGAAATGTCTCTCCGATTAACCTAGAGTCAGTCAGAGTCAGTCAGAGTCAGTCAGAGTCAGTCAGAGTCTGTCAGAGTCAGTCAGAGTCTGTCAGAGTCAGTCAGAGTCTGTCAGAGTCAGTCAGAGTCTGTCAGAGTCAGTCAGAGTCAGTCAGTGTCTGTCAGAGTCAGTCAGAGTCAGACAGAGTCAGTCAGAGTCACCATAAGCCGTAGATTTAGTTGAAAGTATACATATATATATATATTTCAATAGTGTTCATCAAGACGAACAAAATGATGTATTACTTGACATATTTACGTAAAAAAAAATTTCAGCTAAAAATCAAAATCGCGTACAGGTCTTGACCTGTGATACAATTTCATTTTTCGGAAAAAAATATTTCTCTCCAATTTTGCTCATTTTTTCAGGACTTAAAGACTTACCTACCCCATCGACGAAAATGTCTTCAGCTTTGCAATATATCCATTTTAAATGTTTCCCGAGGTTTTCGCAAAAATCACGTAAGTTATGAGAATTTCTATCTTCGAAAAAAGAAATGTCTCTCCGATTAACCTAGAGTCAGTCAGAGTCAGTCAGAGTCAGTCAGAGTCAGTCAGAGTCAGTCAGAGTCTGTCAGAGTCAGTCAGAGTCTGTCAGAGTCAGTCAGAGTCTGTCAGAGTCAGTCAGAGTCTGTCAGAGTCAGTCAGAGTCAGTCAGTGTCTGTCAGAGTCAGTCAGAGTCAGTCAGAGTCAGACAGAGTCACCATAAGCCGTAGATTTAGTTGAAAGTATACATATATATATATATTTCAATAGTGTTCATCAAGACGAACAAAATGATGTATTACTTGACATATTTACGTAAAAAAAAATTTCAGCTAAAAATCAAAATCGCGTACAGGTCTTGACCTGTGATAGAATTTCATTTTTCGGAAAAAAATATTTCTCTCCAATTTTGCTCATTTTTTCAGGACTTAAAGACTTACCTACCCCATCGACGAAAATGTCTTCAGCTTTGCAATATATCCATTTTAAATGTTTCCCGAGGATTTCGCAAAAATCACGTAAGTTATGAGAATTTCTATCTTCGAAAAAAGAAATGTCTCTCCGATTAACCTAGAGTCAGTCAGAGTCAGTCAGAGTCAGTCAGAGTCAGTCAGAGTCTGTCAGAGTCAGTCAGAGTCTGTCAGAGTCAGTCAGAGTCTGTCAGAGTCAGTCAGAGTCTGTCAGAGTCAGTCAGAGTCAGTCAGTGTCTGTCAGAGTCAGTCAGAGTCAGACAGAGTCAGTCAGAGTCACCATAAGCCGTAGATTTAGTTGAAAGTATACATATATATATATATTTCAATAGTGTTCATCAAGACGAACAAAATGATGTATTACTTGACATATTTACGTAAAAAAAAATTTCAGCTAAAAGTCAAAATCGCGTACAGGTCTTGACCTGTGATAGGAATTTCATTTTCGGAAAAAAATATTTCTCTCCAATTTTGCTCAATTTTTTCAGGACTTAAAGACTTACCTACCCCATCGACGAAAATGTTCTGCAGCTTTGCAATATATCCATTTTAAATGTTTCCCGAGGTTTTCGCAAAAATCACGTAAGTTATGAGAATTTCTCATCTTCGAAAAAGAAATGTCTCTCCGATTAACCTAGAGTCAGTCAGAGTCAGTCAGAGTCAGTCAGAGTCAGTCAGAGTCAGTCAGAGTCTGTCAGAGTCAGTCAGAGTCTGTCAGAGTCAGTCAGAGTCTGTCAGAGTCAGTCAGAGTATGTCAGAGTCAGTCAGAGTCAGTCAGTGTCTGTCAGAGTCAGTCAGAGTCAGCTCAGAGTCAGTCAGAGTCACCATAAGCCGTAGATTTAGTTGAAAGTATACATATATATATATATTTCAATAGTGTTCATCAAGACGAACAAAATGATGTATTACTTGACATATTTACGTAAAAAAAAATTTCAGCTAATAAAATGCGATAACAGGTCTTGACCTGTGATAGAATTTCATTTTTCGGAAAAAAATATTTCTCTCCAATTTTGCTCATTTTTTCAGGACTTAAAGACTTACCTACCCCATCGACGAAAATGTCTTCAGCTTTGCAATATATCCATTTTAAATGTTTCCCGAGGTTTTCGCAAAAATCACGTAAGTTATGAGAATTTCTATCTTCGAAAAAAGAAATGTCTCTCCGATTAACCTAGAGTCAGTCAGAGTCAGTCAGAGTCAGTCAGAGTCAGTCAGAGTCTGTCAGAGTCAGTCAGAGTCTGTCAGAGTCAGTCAGAGTCTGTCAGAGTCAGTCAGAGTCTGTCAGAGTCAGTCAGAGTCAGTCAGTGTCTGTCAGAGTCAGTCAGAGTCAGACAGAGTCAGTCAGAGTCACCATAAGCCGTAGATTTAGTTGAAAGTATACATATATATATATATTTCAATAGTGTTCATCAAGACGAACAAAATGATGTATTACTTGACATATTTACGTAAAAAAAAATTTCAGCTAAAAATCAAAATCGCGTACAGGTCTTGACCTGTGATAGAATTTCATTTTTCGGAAAAAAATATTTCTCTCCAATTTTGCTCATTTTTTCAGGACTTAAAGACTTACCTACCCCATCGACGAAAATGTCTTCAGCTTTGCAATATATCCATTTTAAATGTTTCCCGAGGTTTTCGCAAAAATCACGTAAGTTATGAGAATTTCTATCTTCGAAAAAAGAAATGTCTCTCCGATTAACCTAGAGTCAGTCAGAGTCAGTCAGAGTCAGTCAGAGTCAGTCAGAGTCAGTCAGAGTCAGTCAGAGTCAGTCAGAGTCTGTCAGAGTCAGTCAGAGTCTGTCAGAGTCAGTCAGAGTCTGTCAGAGTCAGTCAGAGTCAGTCAGTGTCTGTCAGAGTCAGTCAGAGTCAGACAGAGTCAGTCAGAGTCACCATAAGCCGTAGATTTAGTTGAAAGTATACATATATATATATATTTCAATAGTGTTCATCAAGACGAACAAAATGATGTATTACTTGACATATTTACGTAAAAAAAAATTTCAGCTAAAAATCAAAATCGCGTACAGGTCTTGACCTGTGATAGAATTTCATTTTTCGGAAAAAAATATTTCTCTCCAATTTTGCTCATTTTTTCAGGACTTAAAGACTTACCTACCCCATCGACGAAAATGTCTTCAGCTTTGCAATATATCCATTTTAAATGTTTCCCGAGGTTTTCGCAAAAATCACGTAAGTTATGAGAATTTCTATCTTCGAAAAAAGAAATGTCTCTCCGATTAACCTAGAGTCAGTCAGAGTCAGTCAGAGTCAGTCAGAGTCAGTCAGAGTCAGTCAGAGTCTGTCAGAGTCAGTCAGAGTCTGTCAGAGTCAGTCAGAGTCTGTCAGAGTCAGTCAGAGTCTGTCAGAGTCAGTCAGAGTCAGTCAGTGTCTGTCAGAGTCAGTCAGAGTCAGACAGAGTCAGTCAGAGTCACCATAAGCCGTAGATTTAGTTGAAAGTATACATATATATATATATTTCAATAGTGTTCATCAAGACGAACAAAATGATGTATTACTTGACATATTTACGTAAAAAAAAATTTCAGCTAAAAATCAAAATCGCGTACAGGTCTTGACCTGTGATAGAATTTCATTTTTCGGAAAAAAATATTTCTCTCCAATTTTGCTCATTTTTTCAGGACTTAAAGACTTACCTACCCCATCGACGAAAATGTCTTCAGCTTTGCAATATATCCATTTTAAATGTTTCCCGAGGTTTTCGCAAAAATCACGTAAGTTATGAGAATTTCTATCTTCGAAAAAAGAAATGTCTCTCCGATTAACCTAGAGTCAGTCAGAGTCAGTCAGAGTCAGTCAGAGTCAGTCAGAGTCAGTCAGAGTCAGTCAGAGTCTGTCAGAGTCAGTCAGAGTCTGTCAGAGTCAGTCAGAGTCTGTCAGAGTCAGTCAGAGTCTGTCAGAGTCAGTCAGAGTCAGTCAGTGTCTGTCAGAGTCAGTCAGAGTCAGACAGAGTCAGTCAGAGTCACCATAAGCCGTAGATTTAGTTGAAAGTATACATATATATATATATTTCAATAGTGTTCATCAAGACGAACAAAATGATGTATTACTTGACATATTTACGTAAAAAAAAATTTCAGCTAAAAATCAAAATCGCGTACAGGTCTTGACCTGTGATAGAATTTCATTTTTCGGAAAAAAATATTTCTCTCCAATTTTGCTCATTTTTTCAGGACTTAAAGACTTACCTACCCCATCGACGAAAATGTCTTCAGCTTTGCAATATATCCATTTTAAATGTTTCCCGAGGTTTTCGCAAAAATCACGTAAGTTATGAGAATTTCTATCTTCGAAAAAAGAAATGTCTCTCCGATTAACCTAGAGTCAGTCAGAGTCAGTCAGAGTCAGTCAGAGTCAGTCAGAGTCTGTCAGAGTCAGTCAGAGTCTGTCAGAGTCAGTCAGAGTCAGTCAGTGTCTGTCAGAGTCAGTCAGAGTCAGACAGAGTCAGTCAGAGTCACCATAAGCCGTAGATTTAGTTGAAAGTATACATATATATATATATTTCAATAGTGTTCATCAAGACGAACAAAATGATGTATTACTTGACATATTTACGTAAAAAAAAATTTCAGCTAAAAATCAAAATCGCGTACAGGTCTTGACCTGTGATAGAATTTCATTTTTCGGAAAAAAATATTTCTCTCCAATTTTGCTCATTTTTTCAGGACTTAAAGACTTACCTACCCCATCGACGAAAATGTCTTCAGCTTTGCAATATATCCATTTTAAATGTTTCCCGAGGTTTTCGCAAAAATCACGTAAGTTATGAGAATTTCTATCTTCGAAAAAAGAAATGTCTCTCCGATTAACCTAGAGTCAGTCAGAGTCAGTCAGAGTCAGTCAGAGTCAGTCAGAGTCTGTCAGAGTCAGTCAGAGTCTGTCAGAGTCAGTCAGAGTCTGTCAGAGTCAGTCAGAGTCTGTCAGAGTCAGTCAGAGTCAGTCAGTGTCTGTCAGAGTCAGTCAGAGTCAGACAGAGTCAGTCAGAGTCACCATAAGCCGTAGATTTAGTTGAAAGTATACATATATATATATATTTCAATAGTGTTCATCAAGACGAACAAAATGATGTATTACTTGACATATTTACGTAAAAAAAATTTTCAGCTAAAAATCAAAATCGCGTACAGGTCTTGACCTGTGATAGAATTTCATTTTTCGGAAAAAAATATTTCTCTCCAATTTTGCTCATTTTTTCAGGACTTAAAGACTTACCTACCCCATCGACGAAAATGTCTTCAGCTTTGCAATATATCCATTTTAAATGTTTCCCGAGGTTTTCGCAAAAATCACGTAAGTTATGAGAATTTCTATCTTCGAAAAAAGAAATGTCTCTCCGATTAACCTAGAGTCAGTCAGAGTCAGTCAGAGTCAGTCAGAGTCAGTCAGAGTCAGTCAGAGTCTGTCAGAGTCAGTCAGAGTCTGTCAGAGTCAGTCAGAGTCTGTCAGAGTCAGTCAGAGTCTGTCAGAGTCAGTCAGAGTCAGTCAGTGTCTGTCAGAGTCAGTCAGAGTCAGACAGAGTCAGTCAGAGTCACCATAAGCCGTAGATTTAGTTGAAAGTATACATATATATATATATTTCAATAGTGTTCATCAAGACGAACAAAATGATGTATTACTTGACATATTTACGTAAAAAAAAATTTCAGCTAAAAATCAAAATCGCGTACAGGTCTTGACCTGTGATAGAATTTCATTTTTCGGAAAAAAATATTTCTCTCCAATTTTGCTCATTTTTTCAGGACTTAAAGACTTACCTACCCCATCGACGAAAATGTCTTCAGCTTTGCAATATATCCATTTTAAATGTTTCCCGAGGTTTTCGCAAAAATCACGTAAGTTATGAGAATTTCTATCTTCGAAAAAAGAAATGTCTCTCCGATTAACCTAGAGTCAGTCAGAGTCAGTCAGAGTCAGTCAGAGTCAGTCAGAGTCAGTCAGAGTCAGTCAGAGTCTGTCAGAGTCAGTCAGAGTCTGTCAGAGTCAGTCAGAGTCTGTCAGAGTCAGTCAGAGTCAGTCAGTGTCT
Source organism: Mactromeris polynyma (assembly GCA_032209605.1). Classification (NCBI taxonomy): domain Eukaryota; kingdom Metazoa; phylum Mollusca; class Bivalvia; order Venerida; family Mactridae; genus Mactromeris; species Mactromeris polynyma. The sequence continues at coordinate 77,565 of JASFXZ010000136.1, forward strand.
GTCAGAGTCAGTCAGAGTCAGACAGAGTCAGTCAGAGTCACCATAAGCCGTAGATTTAGTTGAAAGTATACATATATATATATATTTCAATAGTGTTCATCAAGACGAACAAAATGATGTATTACTTGACATATTTACGTAAAAAAAAATTTCAGCTAAAAATCAAAATCGCGTACAGGTCTTGACCTGTGATAGAATTTCATTTTTCGGAAAAAAATATTTCTCTCCAATTTTGCTCATTTTTTCAGGACTTAAAGACTTACCTACCCCATCGACGAAAATGTCTTCAGCTTTGCAATATATCCATTTTAAATGTTTCCCGAGGTTTTCGCAAAAATCACGTAAGTTATGAGAATTTCTATCTTCGAAAAAAGAAATGTCTCTCCGATTAACCTAGAGTCAGTCAGAGTCAGTCAGAGTCAGTCAGAGTCTGTCAGAGTCAGTCAGAGTCAGTCAGAGTCAGTCAGAGTCAGTCAGAGTCTGTCAGAGTCAGTCAGAGTCTGTCAGAGTCAGTCAGAGTCTGTCAGAGTCAGTCAGAGTCTGTCAGAGTCAGTCAGAGTCAGTCAGTGTCTGTCAGAGTCAGTCAGAGTCAGACAGAGTCAGTCAGAGTCACCATAAGCCGTAGATTTAGTTGAAAGTATACATATATATATATATTTCAATAGTGTTCATCAAGACGAACAAAATGATGTATTACTTGACATATTTACGTAAAAAAAAATTTCAGCTAAAAATCAAAATCGCGTACAGGTCTTGACCTGTGATAGAATTTCATTTTTCGGAAAAAAATATTTCTCTCCAATTTTGCTCATTTTTTCAGGACTTAAAGACTTACCTACCCCATCGACGAAAATGTCTTCAGCTTTGCAATATATCCATTTTAAATGTTTCCCGAGGTTTTCGCAAAAATCACGTAAGTTATGAGAATTTCTATCTTCGAAAAAAGAAATGTCTCTCCGATTAACCTAGAGTCAGTCAGAGTCAGTCAGAGTCAGTCAGAGTCAGTCAGAGTCAGTCAGAGTCTGTCAGAGTCAGTCAGAGTCTGTCAGAGTCAGTCAGAGTCTGTCAGAGTCAGTCAGAGTCTGTCAGAGTCAGTCAGAGTCAGTCAGTGTCTGTCAGAGTCAGTCAGAGTCAGACAGAGTCAGTCAGAGTCACCATAAGCCGTAGATTTAGTTGAAAGTATACATATATATATATATTTCAATAGTGTTCATCAAGACGAACAAAATGATGTATTACTTGACATATTTACGTAAAAAAAAATTTCAGCTAAAAATCAAAATCGCGTACAGGTCTTGACCTGTGATAGAATTTCATTTTTCGGAAAAAAATATTTCTCTCCAATTTTGCTCATTTTTTCAGGACTTAAAGACTTACCTACCCCATCGACGAAAATGTCTTCAGCTTTGCAATATATCCATTTTAAATGTTTCCCGAGGTTTTCGCAAAAATCACGTAAGTTATGAGAATTTCTATCTTCGAAAAAAGAAATGTCTCTCCGATTAACCTAGAGTCAGTCAGAGTCAGTCAGAGTCAGTCAGAGTCAGTCAGAGTCTGTCAGAGTCAGTCAGAGTCTGTCAGAGTCAGTCAGAGTCTGTCAGAGTCAGTCAGAGTCTGTCAGAGTCAGTCAGAGTCTGTCAGAGTCAGTCAGAGTCAGTCAGTGTCTGTCAGAGTCAGTCAGAGTCAGACAGAGTCAGTCAGAGTCACCATAAGCCGTAGATTTAGTTGAAAGTATACATATATATATATATTTCAATAGTGTTCATCAAGACGAACAAAATGATGTATTACTTGACATATTTACGTAAAAAAAAATTTCAGCTAAAAATCAAAATCGCGTACAGGTCTTGACCTGTGATAGAATTTCATTTTTCGGAAAAAAATATTTCTCTCCAATTTTGCTCATTTTTTCAGGACTTAAAGACTTACCTACCCCATCGACGAAAATGTCTTCAGCTTTGCAATATATCCATTTTAAATGTTTCCCGAGGTTTTCGCAAAAATCACGTAAGTTATGAGAATTTCTATCTTCGAAAAAAGAAATGTCTCTCCGATTAACCTAGAGTCAGTCAGAGTCAGTCAGAGTCAGTCAGAGTCAGTCAGAGTCAGTCAGAGTCAGTCAGAGTCTGTCAGAGTCAGTCAGAGTCTGTCAGAGTCAGTCAGAGTCTGTCAGAGTCAGTCAGAGTCAGTCAGTGTCTGTCAGAGTCAGTCAGAGTCAGACAGAGTCAGTCAGAGTCACCATAAGCCGTAGATTTAGTTGAAAGTATACATATATATATATATTTCAATAGTGTTCATCAAGACGAACAAAATGATGTATTACTTGACATATTTACGTAAAAAAAAATTTCAGCTAAAAATCAAAATCGCGTACAGGTCTTGACCTGTGATAGAATTTCATTTTTCGGAAAAAAATATTTCTCTCCAATTTTGCTCATTTTTTCAGGACTTAAAGACTTACCTACCCCATCGACGAAAATGTCTTCAGCTTTGCAATATATCCATTTTAAATGTTTCCCGAGGTTTTCGCAAAAATCACGTAAGTTATGAGAATTTCTATCTTCGAAAAAAGAAATGTCTCTCCGATTAACCTAGAGTCAGTCAGAGTCAGTCAGAGTCAGTCAGAGTCAGTCAGAGTCAGTCAGAGTCTGTCAGAGTCAGTCAGAGTCTGTCAGAGTCAGTCAGAGTCTGTCAGAGTCAGTCAGAGTCTGTCAGAGTCAGTCAGAGTCAGTCAGTGTCTGTCAGAGTCAGTCAGAGTCAGACAGAGTCAGTCAGAGTCACCATAAGCCGTAGATTTAGTTGAAAGTATACATATATATATATATTTCAATAGTGTTCATCAAGACGAACAAAATGATGTATTACTTGACATATTTACGTAAAAAAAAATTTCAGCTAAAAATCAAAATCGCGTACAGGCATTGACCTGTGATAGAATTTCATTTTTCGGAAAAAAATATTTCTCTCCAATTTTGCTCATTTTTTCAGGACTTAAAGACTTACCTACCCCATCGACGAAAATGTCTTCAGCTTTGCAATATATCCATTTTAAATGTTTCCCGAGGTTTTCGCAAAAATCACGTAAGTTATGAGAATTTCTATCTTCGAAAAAAGAAATGTCTCTCCGATTAACCTAGAGTCAGTCAGAGTCAGTCAGAGTCAGTCAGAGTCAGTCAGAGTCTGTCAGAGTCAGTCAGAGTCTGTCAGAGTCAGTCAGAGTCTGTCAGAGTCAGTCAGAGTCTGTCAGAGTCAGTCAGAGTCTGTCAGAGTCAGTCAGAGTCAGTCAGAGTCAGTCAGTGTCTGTCAGAGTCAGTCAGAGTCAGACAGAGTCAGTCAGAGTCACCATAAGCCGTAGATTTAGTTGAAAGTATACATATATATATATATTTCAATAGTGTTCATCAAGACGAACAAAATGATGTATTACTTGACATATTTACGTAAAAAAAAATTTCAGCTAAAAATCAAAATCGCGTACAGGTCTTGACCTGTGATAGAATTTCATTTTTCGGAAAAAAATATTTCTCTCCAATTTTGCTCATTTTTTCAGGACTTAAAGACTTACCTACCCCATCGACGAAAATGTCTTCAGCTTTGCAATATATCCATTTTAAATGTTTCCCGAGGTTTTCGCAAAAATCACGTAAGTTATGAGAATTTCTATCTTCGAAAAAAGAAATGTCTCTCCGATTAACCTAGAGTCAGTCAGAGTCAGTCAGAGTCAGTCAGAGTCAGTCAGAGTCAGTCAGAGTCTGTCAGAGTCAGTCAGAGTCTGTCAGAGTCAGTCAGAGTCTGTCAGAGTCAGTCAGAGTCTGTCAGAGTCAGTCAGAGTCAGTCAGTGTCTGTCAGAGTCAGTCAGAGTCAGACAGAGTCAGTCAGAGTCACCATAAGCCGTAGATTTAGTTGAAAGTATACATATATATATATATTTCAATAGTGTTCATCAAGACGAACAAAATGATGTATTACTTGACATATTTACGTAAAAAAAAATTTCAGCTAAAAATCAAAATCGCGTACAGGTCTTGACCTGTGATAGAATTTCATTTTTCGGAAAAAAATATTTCTCTCCAATTTTGCTCATTTTTTCAGGACTTAAAGACTTACCTACCCCATCGACGAAAATGTCTTCAGCTTTGCAATATATCCATTTTAAATGTTTCCCGAGGTTTTCGCAAAAATCACGTAAGTTATGAGAATTTCTATCTTCGAAAAAAGAAATGTCTCTCCGATTAACCTAGAGTCAGTCAGAGTCAGTCAGAGTCAGTCAGAGTCAGTCAGAGTCTGTCAGAGTCAGTCAGAGTCTGTCAGAGTCAGTCAGAGTCTGTCAGAGTCAGTCAGAGTCTGTCAGAGTCAGTCAGAGTCAGTCAGTGTCTGTCAGAGTCAGTCAGAGTCAGACAGAGTCAGTCAGAGTCACCATAAGCCGTAGATTTAGTTGAAAGTATACATATATATATATATTTCAATAGTGTTCATCAAGACGAACAAAATGATGTATTACTTGACATATTTACGTAAAAAAAAATTTCAGCTAAAAATCAAAATCGCGTACAGGTCTTGACCTGTGATAGAATTTCATTTTTCGGAAAAAAATATTTCTCTCCAATTTTGCTCATTTTTTCAGGACTTAAAGACTTACCTACCCCATCGACGAAAATGTCTTCAGCTTTGCAATATATCCATTTTAAATGTTTCCCGAGGTTTTCGCAAAAATCACGTAAGTTATGAGAATTTCTATCTTCGAAAAAAGAAATGTCTCTCCGATTAACCTAGAATCAGTCAGAGTCAGTCAGAGTCAGTCAGAGTCAGTCAGAGTCAGTCAGAGTCAGTCAGAGTCTGTCAGAGTCAGTCAGAGTCTGTCAGAGTCAGTCAGAGTCTGTCAGAGTCAGTCAGAGTGTGTCAGAGTCAGTCAGAGTCAGTCAGTGTCTGTCAGAGTCAGTCAGAGTCTGTCAGAGTCAGTCAGAGTCTGTCAGAGTCAGACAGAGTCTGTCAGAGTCACCATAAGCCGTAGATTTAGTTGAAAGTATACATATATATATATATTTCAATAGTGTCCATCAAGACGAACAAAATGATGTATTACTTGACATATTTACGTAAAAAAAAATTTCAGCTAAAAATCATAATCGCGTACAGGTCTTGACCTGTGATAGAATTTCATTTTTCGGAAAAAAATATTTCTCTCCAATTTTGCTCATTTTTTCAGGACTTAAAGACTTACCTACCCCATCGACGAAAATGTCTTCAGCTTTGCAATATATCCATTTTAAATGTTTCCCGAGGTTTTCGCAAAAATCACGTAAGTTATGAGAATTTCTATCTTCGAAAAAAGAAATGTCTCTCCGATTAACCTAGAGTCAGTCAGAGTCAGTCAGAGTCAGTCAGAGTCAGTCAGAGTCAGTCAGAGTCTGTCAGAGTCAGTCAGAGTCTGTCAGAGTCAGTCAGAGTCTGTCAGAGTCAGTCAGAGTCTGTCAGAGTCAGTCAGAGTCAGTCAGTGTCTGTCAGAGTCAGTCAGAGTCAGACAGAGTCAGTCAGAGTCACCATAAGCCGTAGATTTAGTTGAAAGTATACATATATATATATATTTCAATAGTGTTCATCAAGACGAACAAAATGATGTATTACTTGACATATTTACGTAAAAAAAAATTTCAGCTAAAAATCAAAATCGCGTACAGGTCTTGACCTGTGATAGAATTTCATTTTTCGGAAAAAAATATTTCTCTCCAATTTTGCTCATTTTTTCAGGACTTAAAGACTTACCTACCCCATCGACGAAAATGTCTTCAGCTTTGCAATATATCCATTTTAAATGTTTCCCGAGGTTTTCGCAAAAATCACGTAAGTTATGAGAATTTCTATCTTCGAAAAAAGAAATGTCTCTCCGATTAACCTAGAGTCAGTCAGAGTCAGTCAGAGTCAGTCAGAGTCAGTCAGAGTCTGTCAGAGTCAGTCAGAGTCTGTCAGAGTCAGTCAGAGTCTGTCAGAGTCAGTCAGAGTCTGTCAGAGTCAGTCAGAGTCAGTCAGTGTCTGTCAGAGTCAGTCAGAGTCAGACAGAGTCAGTCAGAGTCACCATAAGCCGTAGATTTAGTTGAAAGTATACATATATATATATATTTCAATAGTGTTCATCAAGACGAACAAAATGATGTATTACTTGACATATTTACGTAAAAAAAAATTTCAGCTAAAAATCAAAATCGCGTACAGGTCTTGACCTGTGATAGAATTTCATTTTTCGGAAAAAAATATTTCTCTCCAATTTTGCTCATTTTTTCAGGACTTAAAGACTTACCTACCCCATCGACGAAAATGTCTTCAGCTTTGCAATATATCCATTTTAAATGTTTCCCGAGGTTTTCGCAAAAATCACGTAAGTTATGAGAATTTCTATCTTCGAAAAAAGAAATGTCTCTCCGATTAACCTAGAGTCAGTCAGAGTCAGTCAGAGTCAGTCAGAGTCAGTCAGGGTCAGTCAGAGTCTGTCAGAGTCAGTCAGAGTCTGTCAGAGTCAGTCAGAGTCTGTCAGAGTCAGTCAGAGTCTGTCAGAGTCAGTCAGAGTCAGTCAGTGTCTGTCAGAGTCAGTCAGAGTCAGACAGAGTCAGTCAGAGTCACCATAAGCCGTAGATTTAGTTGAAAGTATACATATATATATATATTTCAATAGTGTTCATCAAGACGAACAAAATGATGTATTACTTGACATATTTACGTAAAAAAAAATTTCAGCTAAAAATCAAAATCGCGTACAGGTCTTGACCTGTGATAGAATTTCATTTTTCGGAAAAAAATATTTCTCTCCAATTTTGCTCATTTTTTCAGGACTTAAAGACTTACCTACCCCATCGACGAAAATGTCTTCAGCTTTGCAATATATCCATTTTAAATGTTTCCCGAGGTTTTCGCAAAAATCACGTAAGTTATGAGAATTTCTATCTTCGAAAAAAGAAATGTCTCTCCGATTAACCTAGAGTCAGTCAGAGTCAGTCAGAGTCAGTCAGAGTCAGTCAGGGTCAGTCAGAGTCTGTCAGAGTCAGTCAGAGTCTGTCAGAGTCAGTCAGAGTCTGTCAGAGTCAGTCAGAGTCTGTCAGAGTCAGTCAGAGTCAGTCAGTGTCTGTCAGAGTCAGTCAGAGTCAGACAGAGTCAGTCAGAGTCACCATAAGCCGTAGATTTAGTTGAAAGTATACATATATATATATATTTCAATAGTGTTCATCAAGACGAACAAAATGATGTATTACTTGACATATTTACGTAAAAAAAAATTTCAGCTAAAAATCAAAATCGCGTACAGGTCTTGACCTGTGATAGAATTTCATTTTTCGGAAAAAAATATTTCTCTCCAATTTTGCTCATTTTTTCAGGACTTAAAGACTTACCTACCCCATCGACGAAAATGTCTTCAGCTTTGCAATATATCCATTTTAAATGTTTCCCGAGGTTTTCGCAAAAATCACGTAAGTTATGAGAATTTCTATCTTCGAAAAAAGAAATGTCTCTCCGATTAACCTAGAGTCAGTCAGAGTCAGTCAGAGTCAGTCAGAGTCAGTCAGAGTCAGTCAGAGTCAGTCAGAGTCTGTCAGAGTCAGTCAGAGTCTGTCAGAGTCAGTCAGAGTCTGTCAGAGTCAGTCAGAGTCTGTCAGAGTCAGTCAGAGTCTGTCAGAGTCAGTCAGAGTCAGTCAGTGTCTGTCAGAGTCAGTCAGAGTCAGACAGAGTCAGTCAGAGTCACCATAAGCCGTAGATTTAGTTGAAAGTATACATATATATATATATTTCAATAGTGTTCATCAAGACGAACAAAATGATGTATTACTTGACATATTTACGTAAAAAAAAATTTCAGCTAAAAATCAAAATCGCGTACAGGTCTTGACCTGTGATAGAATTTCATTTTTCGGAAAAAAATATTTCTCTCCAATTTTGCTCATTTTTTCAGGACTTAAAGACTTACCTACCCCATCGACGAAAATGTCTTCAGCTTTGCAATATATCCATTTTAAATGTTTCCCGAGGTTTTCGCAAAAATCACGTAAGTTATGAGAATTTCTATCTTCGAAAAAAGAAATGTCTCTCCGATTAACCTAGAGTCAGTCAGAGTCAGTCAGAGTCAGTCAGAGTCAGTCAGAGTCACCATAAGCCGTAGATTTAGTTGAAAGTATACATATATATATATATTTCAATAGTGTTCATCAAGACGAACAAAATGATGTATTACTTGACATATTTACGTAAAAAAAAATTTCAGCTAAAAATCAAAATCGCGTACAGGTCTTGACCTGTGATAGAATTTCATTTTTCGGAAAAAAATATTTCTCTCCAATTTTGCTCATTTTTTCAGGACTTAAAGACTTACCTACCCCATCGACGAAAATGTCTTCAGCTTTGCAATATATCCATTTTAAATGTTTCCCGAGGTTTTCGCAAAAATCACGTAAGTTATGAGAATTTCTATCTTCGAAAAAAGAAATGTCTCTCCGATTAACCTAGAGTCAGTCAGAGTCAGTCAGAGTCAGTCAGAGTCAGTCAGGGTCAGTCAGAGTCTGTCAGAGTCAGTCAGAGTCTGTCAGAGTCAGTCAGAGTCTGTCAGAGTCAGTCAGAGTCAGTCAGTGTCTGTCAGAGTCAGTCAGAGTCAGACAGAGTCAGTCAGAGTCACCATAAGCCGTAGATTTAGTTGAAAGTATACATATATATATATATTTCAATAGTGTTCATCAAGACGAACAAAATGATGTATTACTTGACATATTTACGTAAAAAAAAATTTCAGCTAAAAATCAAAATCGCGTACAGGTCTTGACCTGTGATAGAATTTCATTTTTCGGAAAAAAATATTTCTCTCCAATTTTGCTCATTTTTTCAGGACTTAAAGACTTACCTACCCCATCGACGAAAATGTCTTCAGCTTTGCAATATATCCATTTTAAATGTTTCCCGAGGTTTTCGCAAAAATCACGTAAGTTATGAGAATTTCTATCTTCGAAAAAAGAAATGTCTCTCCGATTAACCTAGAGTCAGTCAGAGTCAGTCAGAGTCAGTCAGAGTCAGTCAGGGTCAGTCAGAGTCTGTCAGAGTCAGTCAGAGTCTGTCAGAGTCAGTCAGAGTCTGTCAGAGTCAGTCAGAGTCTGTCAGAGTCAGTCAGAGTCAGTCAGTGTCTGTCAGAGTCAGTCAGAGTCAGACAGAGTCAGTCAGAGTCACCATAAGCCGTAGATTTAGTTGAAAGTATACATATATATATATATTTCAATAGTGTTCATCAAGACGAACAAAATGATGTATTACTTGACATATTTACGTAAAAAAAAATTTCAGCTAAAAATCAAAATCGCGTACAGGTCTTAACCTGTGATAGAATTTCATTTTTCGGAAAAAAATATTTCTCTCCAATTTTGCTCATTTTTTCAGGACTTAAAGACTTACCTACCCCATCGACGAAAATGTCTTCAGCTTTGCAATATATCCATTTTAAATGTTTCCCGAGGTTTTCGCAAAAATCACGTAAGTTATGAGAATTTCTATCTTCGAAAAAAGAAATGTCTCTCCGATTAACCTAGAGTCAGTCAGAGTCAGTCAGAGTCAGTCAGAGTCAGTCAGAGTCAGTCAGAGTCAGTCAGAGTCTGTCAGAGTCAGTCAGAGTCTGTCAGAGTCAGTCAGAGTCTGTCAGAGTCAGTCAGAGTCTGTCAGAGTCAGTCAGAGTCTGTCAGAGTCAGTCAGAGTCAGTCAGTGTCTGTCAGAGTCAGTCAGAGTCAGACAGAGTCAGTCAGAGTCACCATAAGCCGTAGATTTAGTTGAAAGTATACATATATATATATATTTCAATAGTGTTCATCAAGACGAACAAAATGATGTATTACTTGACATATTTACGTAAAAAAAAATTTCAGCTAAAAATCAAAATCGCGTACAGGTCTTGACCTGTGATAGAATTTCATTTTTCGGAAAAAAATATTTCTCTCCAATTTTGCTCATTTTTTCAGGACTTAAAGACTTACCTACCCCATCGACGAAAATGTCTTCAGCTTTGCAATATATCCATTTTAAATGTTTCCCGAGGTTTTCGCAAAAATCACGTAAGTTATGAGAATTTCTATCTTCGAAAAAAGAAATGTCTCTCCGATTAACCTAGAGTCAGTCAGAGTCAGTCAGAGTCAGTCAGAGTCAGTCAGGGTCAGTCAGAGTCTGTCAGAGTCAGTCAGAGTCTGTCAGAGTCAGTCAGAGTCTGTCAGAGTCAGTCAGAGTCTGTCAGAGTCAGTCAGAGTCAGTCAGTGTCTGTCAGAGTCAGTCAGAGTCAGACAGAGTCAGTCAGAGTCACCATAAGCCGTAGATTTAGTTGAAAGTATACATATATATATATATTTCAATAGTGTTCATCAAGACGAACAAAATGATGTATTACTGGACATATTTACGTAAAAAAAAATTTCAGCTAAAAATCAAAATCGCGTACAGGTCTTGACCTGTGATAGAATTTCATTTTTCGGAAAAAAATATTTCTCTCCAATTTTGCTCATTTTTTCAGGACTTAAAGACTTACCTACCCCATCGACGAAAATGTCTTCAGCTTTGCAATATATCCATTTTAAATGTTTCCCGAGGTTTTCGCAAAAATCACGTAAGTTATGAGAATTTCTATCTTCGAAAAAAGAAATGTCTCTCCGATTAACCTAGAGTCAGTCAGAGTCAGTCAGAGTCAGTCAGAGTCAGTCAGAGTCAGTCAGAGTCTGTCAGAGTCAGTCAGAGTCTGTCAGAGTCAGTCAGAGTCTGTCAGAGTCAGTCAGAGTCTGTCAGAGTCAGTCAGAGTCTGTCAGAGTCAGTCAGAGTCAGTCAGTGTCTGTCAGAGTCAGTCAGAGTCAGACAGAGTCAGTCAGAGTCACCATAAGCCGTAGATTTAGTTGAAAGTATACATATATATATATATTTCAATAGTGTTCATCAAGACGAACAAAATGATGTATTACTTGACATATTTACGTAAAAAAAAATTTCAGCTAAAAATCAAAATCGCGTACAGGTCTTGACCTGTGATAGAATTTCATTTTTCGGAAAAAAATATTTCTCTCCAATTTTGCTCATTTTTTCAGGACTTAAAGACTTACCTACCCCATCGACGAAAATGTCTTCAGCTTTGCAATATATCCATTTTAAATGTTTCCCGAGGTTTTCGCAAAAATCACGTAAGTTATGAGAATTTCTATCTTCGAAAAAAGAAATGTCTCTCCGATTAACCTAGAGTCAGTCAGAGTCAGTCAGAGTCAGTCAGAGTCAGTCAGAGTCAGTCAGAGTCTGTCAGAGTCAGTCAGAGTCTGTCAGAGTCAGTCAGAGTCTGTCAGAGTCAGTCAGAGTCTGTCAGAGTCAGTCAGAGTCAGTCAGTGTCTGTCAGAGTCAGTCAGAGTCAGACAGAGTCAGTCAGAGTCACCATAAGCCGTAGATTTAGTTGAAAGTATACATATATATATATATTTCAATAGTGTTCATCAAGACGAACAAAATGATGTATTACTTGACATATTTACGTAAAAAAAAATTTCAGCTAAAAATCAAAATCGCGTACAGGTCTTGACCTGTGATAGAATTTCATTTTTCGGAAAAAAATATTTCTCTCCAATTTTGCTCATTTTTTCAGGACTTAAAGACTTACCTACCCCATCGACGAAAATGTCTTCAGCTTTGCAATATATCCATTTTAAATGTTTCCCGAGGTTTTCGCAAAAATCACGTAAGTTATGAGAATTTCTATCTTCGAAAAAAGAAATGTCTCTCCGATTAACCTAGAGTCAGTCAGAGTCAGTCAGAGTCAGTCAGAGTCAGTCAGAGTCTGTCAGAGTCAGTCAGAGTCTGTCAGAGTCAGTCAGAGTCTGTCAGAGTCAGTCAGAGTCTGTCAGAGTCAGTCAGAGTCAGTCAGTGTCTGTCAGAGTCAGTCAGAGTCAGACAGAGTCAGTCAGAGTCACCATAAGCCGTAGATTTAGTTGAAAGTATACATATATATATATATTTCAATAGTGTTCATCAAGACGAACAAAATGATGTATTACTTGACATATTTACGTAAAAAAAAATTTCAGCTAAAAATCAAAATCGCGTACAGGTCTTGACCTGTGATAGAATTTCATTTTTCGGAAAAAAATATTTCTCTCCAATTTTGCTCATTTTTTCAGGACTTAAAGACTTACCTACCCCATCGACGAAAATGTCTTCAGCTTTGCAATATATCCATTTTAAATGTTTCCCGAGGTTTTCGCAAAAATCACGTAAGTTATGAGAATTTCTATCTTCGAAAAAAGAAATGTCTCTCCGATTAACCTAGAGTCAGTCAGAGTCAGTCAGAGTCAGTCAGAGTCAGTCAGAGTCAGTCAGAGTCTGTCAGAGTCAGTCAGAATCTGTCAGAGTCAGTCAGAGTCTGTCAGAGTCAGTCAGAGTCTGTCAGAGTCAGTCAGAGTCAGTCAGTGTCTGTCAGAGTCAGTCAGAGTCAGACAGAATCAGTCAGAGTCACCATAAGCCGTAGATTTAGTTGAAAGTATACATATATATATATATTTCAATAGTGTTCATCAAGACGAACAAAATGATGTATTACTTGACATATTTACGTAAAAAAAAATTTCAGCTAAAAATCAAAATCGCGTACAGGTCTTGACCTGTGATAGAATTTCATTTTTCGGAAAAAAATATTTCTCTCCAATTTTGCTCATTTTTTCAGGACTTAAAGACTTACCTACCCCATCGACGAAAATGTCTTCAGCTTTGCAATATATCCATTTTAAATGTTTCCCGAGGTTTTCGCAAAAATCACGTAAGTTATGAGAATTTCTATCTTCGAAAAAAGAAATGTCTCTCCGATTAACCTAGAGTCAGTCAGAGTCAGTCAGAGTCAGTCAGAGTCAGTCAGAGTCTGTCAGAGTCAGTCAGAGTCTGTCAGAGTCAGTCAGAGTCTGTCAGAGTCAGTCAGAGTCTGTCAGAGTCAGTCAGAGTCTGTCAGAGTCAGTCAGAGTCAGTCAGTGTCTGTCAGAGTCAGTCAGAGTCAGACAGAGTCAGTCAGAGTCACCATAAGCCGTAGATTTAGTTGAAAGTATACATATATATATATATTTCAATAGTGTTCATCAAGACGAACAAAATGATGTATTACTTGACATATTTACGTAAAAAAAAATTTCAGCTAAAAATCAAAATCGCGTACAGGTCTTGACCTGTGATAGAATTTCATTTTTCGGAAAAAAATATTTCTCTCCAATTTTGCTCATTTTTTCAGGACTTAAAGACTTACCTACCCCATCGACGAAAATGTCTTCAGCTTTGCAATATATCCATTTTAAATGTTTCCCGAGGTTTTCGCAAAAATCACGTAAGTTATGAGAATTTCTATCTTCGAAAAAAGAAATGTCTCTCCGATTAACCTAGAGTCAGTCAGAGTCAGTCAGAGTCAGTCAGAGTCAGTCAGAGTCAGTCAGAGTCTGTCAGAGTCAGTCAGAGTCTGTCAGAGTCAGTCAGAGTCTGTCAGAGTCAGTCAGAGTCTGTCAGAGTCAGTCAGAGTCAGTCAGTGTCTGTCAGAGTCAGTCAGAGTCAGACAGAGTCAGTCAGAGTCACCATAAGCCGTAGATTTAGTTGAAAGTATACATATATATATATATTTCAATAGTGTTCATCAAGACGAACAAAATGATGTATTACTTGACATATTTACGTAAAAAAAAATTTCAGCTAAAAATCAAAATCGCGTACAGGTCTTGACCTGTGATAGAATTTCATTTTTCGGAAAAAAATATTTCTCTCCAATTTTGCTCATTTTTTCAGGACTTAAAGACTTACCTACCCCATCGACGAAAATGTCTTCAGCTTTGCAATATATCCATTTTAAATGTTTCCCGAGGTTTTCGCAAAAATCACGTAAGTTATGAGAATTTCTATCTTCGAAAAAAGAAATGTCTCTCCGATTAACCTAGAGTCAGTCAGAGTCAGTCAGAGTCAGTCAGAGTCAGTCAGAGTCAGTCAGAGTCTGTCAGAGTCAGTCAGAGTCTGTCAGAGTCAGTCAGAGTCTGTCAGAGTCAGTCAGAGTCTGTCAGAGTCAGTCAGAGTCAGTCAGTGTCTGTCAGAGTCAGTCAGAGTCAGACAGAATCAGTCAGAGTCACCATAAGCCGTAGATTTAGTTGAAAGTATACATATATATATATATTTCAATAGTGTTCATCAAGACGAACAAAATGATGTATTACTTGACATATTTACGTAAAAAAAAATTTCAGCTAAAAATCAAAATCGCGTACAGGTCTTGACCTGTGATAGAATTTCATTTTTCGGAAAAAAATATTTCTCTCCAATTTTGCTCATTTTTTCAGGACTTAAAGACTTACCTACCCCATCGACGAAAATGTCTTCAGCTTTGCAATATATCCATTTTAAATGTTTCCCGAGGTTTTCGCAAAAATCACGTAAGTTATGAGAATTTCTATCTTCGAAAAAAGAAATGTCTCTCCGATTAACCTAGAGTCAGTCAGAGTCAGTCAGAGTCAGTCAGAGTCAGTCAGAGTCTGTCAGAGTCAGTCAGAGTCTGTCAGAGTCAGTCAGAGTCTGTCAGAGTCAGTCAGAGTCTGTCAGAGTCAGTCAGAGTCTGTCAGAGTCAGTCAGAGTCAGTCAGTGTCTGTCAGAGTCAGTCAGAGTCAGACAGAGTCAGTCAGAGTCACCATAAGCCGTAGATTTAGTTGAAAGTATACATATATATATATATTTCAATAGTGTTCATCAAGACGAACAAAATGATGTATTACTTGACATATTTACGTAAAAAAAAATTTCAGCTAAAAATCAAAATCGCGTACAGGTCTTGACCTGTGATAGAATTTCATTTTTCGGAAAAAAATATTTCTCTCCAATTTTGCTCATTTTTTCAGGACTTAAAGACTTACCTACCCCATCGACGAAAATGTCTTCAGCTTTGCAATATATCCATTTTAAATGTTTCCCGAGGTTTTCGCAAAAATCACGTAAGTTATGAGAATTTCTATCTTCGAAAAAAGAAATGTCTCTCCGATTAACCTAGAGTCAGTCAGAGTCAGTCAGAGTCAGTCAGAGTCAGTCAGAGTCAGTCAGAGTCTGTCAGAGTCAGTCAGAGTCTGTCAGAGTCAGTCAGAGTCTGTCAGAGTCAGTCAGAGTCTGTCAGAGTCAGTCAGAGTCAGTCAGTGTCTGTCAGAGTCAGTCAGAGTCAGACAGAGTCAGTCAGAGTCACCATAAGCCGTAGATTTAGTTGAAAGTATACATATATATATATATTTCAATAGTGTTCATCAAGACGAACAAAATGATGTATTACTTGACATATTTACGTAAAAACAAATTTCAGCTAAAAATCAAAATCGCGTACAGGTCTTGACCTGTGATAGAATTTCATTTTTCGGAAAAAAAAATTTCTCTCCAATTTTGCTCATTTTTTCAGGACTTAAAGACTTACCTACCCCATCGACGAAAATGTCTTCAGCTTTGCAATATATCCATTTTAAATGTTTCCCGAGGTTTTCGCAAAAATCACGTAAGTTATGAGAATTTCTATCTTCGAAAAAAGAAATGTCTCTCCGATTAACCTAGAGTCAGTCAGAGTCAGTCAGAGTCAGTCAGAGTCTGTCAGAGTCTGTCAGAGTCAGTCAGAGTCTGTCAGAGTCAGTCAGAGTCTGTCAGAGTCAGTCAGAGTCTGTCAGAGTCAGTCAGAGTCAGTCAGTGTCTGTCAGAGTCAGTCAGAGTCAGACAGAATCAGTCAGAGTCACCATAAGCCGTAGATTTAGTTGAAAGTATACATATATATATATATTTCAATAGTGTTCATCAAGACGAACAAAATGATGTATTACTTGACATATTTACGTAAAAAAAAATTTCAGCTAAAAATCAAAATCGCGTACAGGTCTTGACCTGTGATAGAATTTCATTTTTCGGAAAAAAATATTTCTCTCCAATTTTGCTCATTTTTTCAGGACTTAAAGACTTACCTACCCCATCGACGAAAATGTCTTCAGCTTTGCAATATATCCATTTTAAATGTTTCCCGAGGTTTTCGCAAAAATCACGTAAGTTATGAGAATTTCTATCTTCGAAAAAAGAAATGTCTCTCCGATTAACCTAGAGTCAGTCAGAGTCAGTCAGAGTCAGTCAGAGTCTGTCAGAGTCAGTCAGAGTCTGTCAGAGTCAGTCAGAGTCTGTCAGAGTCAGTCAGAGTCTGTCAGAGTCAGTCAGAGTCTGTCAGAGTCAGTCAGAGTCAGTCAGTGTCTGTCAGAGTCAGTCAGAGTCAGACAGAGTCAGTCAGAGTCACCATAAGCCGTAGATTTAGTTGAAAGTATACATATATATATATATTTCAATAGTGTTCATCAAGACGAACAAAATGATGTATTACTTGACATATTTACGTAAAAAAAAATTTCAGCTAAAAATCAAAATCGCGTACAGGTCTTGACCTGTGATAGAATTTCATTTTTCGGAAAAAAATATTTCTCTCCAATTTTGCTCATTTTTTCAGGACTTAAAGACTTACCTACCCCATCGACGAAAATGTCTTCAGCTTTGCAATATATCCATTTTAAATGTTTCCCGAGGTTTTCGCAAAAATCACGTAAGTTATGAGAATTTCTATCTTCGAAAAAAGAAATGTCTCTCCGATTAACCTAGAGTCAGTCAGAGTCAGTCAGAGTCAGTCAGAGTCAGTCAGAGTCTGTCAGAGTCAGTCAGAGTCTGTCAGAGTCAGTCAGAGTCTGTCAGAGTCAGTCAGAGTCTGTCAGAGTCAGTCAGAGTCTGTCAGAGTCAGTCAGAGTCAGTCAGTGTCTGTCAGAGTCAGTCAGAGTCAGACAGAGTCAGTCAGAGTCACCATAAGCCGTAGATTTAGTTGAAAGTATACATATATATATATATTTCAATAGTGTTCATCAAGACGAACAAAATGATGTATTACTTGACATATTTACGTAAAAAAAAATTTCAGCTAAAAATCAAAATCGCGTACAGGTCTTGACCTGTGATAGAATTTCATTTTTCGGAAAAAAATATTTCTCTCCAATTTTGCTCATTTTTTCAGGACTTAAAGACTTACCTACCCCATCGACGAAAATGTCTTCAGCTTTGCAATATATCCATTTTAAATGTTTCCCGAGGTTTTCGCAAAAATCACGTAAGTTATGAGAATTTCTATCTTCGAAAAAAGAAATGTCTCTCCGATTAACCTAGAGTCAGTCAGAGTCAGTCAGAGTCAGTCAGAGTCAGTCAGAGTCAGTCAGAGTCTGTCAGAGTCAGTCAGAGTCTGTCAGAGTCAGTCAGAGTCTGTCAGAGTCAGTCAGAGTCTGTCAGAGTCAGTCAGAGTCAGTCAGTGTCTGTCAGAGTCAGTCAGAGTCAGACAGAGTCAGTCAGAGTCACCATAAGCCGTAGATTTAGTTGAAAGTATACATATATATATATATTTCAATAGTGTTCATCAAGACGAACAAAATGATGTATTACTTGACATATTTACGTAAAAAAAAATTTCAGCTAAAAATCAAAATCGCGTACAGGTCTTGACCTGTGATAGAATTTCATTTTTCGGAAAAAAATATTTCTCTCCAATTTTGCTCATTTTTTCAGGACTTAAAGACTTACCTACCCCATCGACGAAAATGTCTTCAGCTTTGCAATATATCCATTTTAAATGTTTCCCGAGGTTTTCGCAAAAATCACGTAAGTTATGAGAATTTCTATCTTCGAAAAAAGAAATGTCTCTCCGATTAACCTAGAGTCAGTCAGAGTCAGTCAGAGTCAGTCAGAGTCAGTCAAAGTCAGTCAGAGTCTGTCAGAGTCAGTCAGAGTCTGTCAGAGTCAGTCAGAGTCTGTCAGAGTCAGTCAGAGTCTGTCAGAGTCAGTCAGAGTCAGTCAGTGTCTGTCAGAGTCAGTCAGAGTCAGACAGAATCAGTCAGAGTCACCATAAGCCGTAGATTTAGTTGAAAGTATACATATATATATATATTTCAATAGTGTTCATCAAGACGAACAAAATGATGTATTACTTGACATATTTACGTAAAAAAAAATTTCAGCTAAAAATCAAAATCGCGTACAGGTCTTGACCTGTGATAGAATTTCATTTTTCGGAAAAAAATATTTCTCTCCAATTTTGCTCATTTTTTCAGGACTTAAAGACTTACCTACCCCATCGACGAAAATGTCTTCAGCTTTGCAATATATCCATTTTAAATGTTTCCCGAGGTTTTCGCAAAAATCACGTAAGTTATGAGAATTTCTATCTTCGAAAAAAGAAATGTCTCTCCGATTAACCTAGAGTCAGTCAGAGTCAGTCAGAGTCAGTCAGAGTCAGTCAGAGTCTGTCAGAGTCAGTCAGAGTCTGTCAGAGTCAGTCAGAGTCTGTCAGAGTCAGTCAGAGTCTGTCAGAGTCAGTCAGAGTCTGTCAGAGTCAGTCAGAGTCAGTCAGTGTCTGTCAGAGTCAGTCAGAGTCAGACAGAGTCAGTCAGAGTCACCATAAGCCGTAGATTTAGTTGAAAGTATACATATATATATATATTTCAATAGTGTTCATCAAGACGAACAAAATGATGTATTACTTGACATATTTACGTAAAAAAAAATTTCAGCTAAAAATCAAAATCGCGTACAGGTCTTGACCTGTGATAGAATTTCATTTTTCGGAAAAAAATATTTCTCTCCAATTTTGCTCATTTTTTCAGGACTTAAAGACTTACCTACCCCATCGACGAAAATGTCTTCAGCTTTGCAATATATCCATTTTAAATGTTTCCCGAGGTTTTCGCAAAAATCACGTAAGTTATGAGAATTTCTATCTTCGAAAAAAGAAATGTCTCTCCGATTAACCTAGAGTCAGTCAGAGTCAGTCAGAGTCAGTCAGAGTCAGTCAGAGTCAGTCAGAGTCTGTCAGAGTCAGTCAGAGTCTGTCAGAGTCAGTCAGAGTCTGTCAGAGTCAGTCAGAGTCTGTCAGAGTCAGTCAGAGTCAGTCAGTGTCTGTCAGAGTCAGTCAGAGTCAGACAGAGTCAGTCAGAGTCACCATAAGCCGTAGATTTAGTTGAAAGTATACATATATATATATATTTCAATAGTGTTCATCAAGACGAACAAAATGATGTATTACTTGACATATTTACGTAAAAAAAAATTTCAGCTAAAAATCAAAATCGCGTACAGGTCTTGACCTGTGATAGAATTTCATTTTTCGGAAAAAAATATTTCTCTCCAATGTTGCTCATTTTTTCAGGACTTAAAGACTTACCTACCCCATCGACGAAAATGTCTTCAGCTTTGCAATATATCCATTTTAAATGTTTCCCGAGGTTTTCGCAAAAATCACGTAAGTTATGAGAATTTCTATCTTCGAAAAAAGAAATGTCTCTCCGATTAACCTAGAGTCAGTCAGAGTCAGTCAGAGTCAGTCAGAGTCAGTCAGAGTCAGTCAGAGTCTGTCAGAGTCAGTCAGAGTCTGTCAGAGTCAGTCAGAGTCTGTCAGAGTCAGTCAGAGTCTGTCAGAGTCAGTCAGAGTCAGTCAGTGTCTGTCAGAGTCAGTCAGAGTCAGACAGAATCAGTCAGAGTCACCATAAGCCGTAGATTTAGTTGAAAGTATACATATATATATATATTTCAATAGTGTTCATCAAGACGAACAAAATGATGTATTACTTGACATATTTACGTAAAAAAAAATTTCAGCTAAAAATCAAAATCGCGTACAGGTCTTGACCTGTGATAGAATTTCATTTTTCGGAAAAAAATATTTCTCTCCAATTTTGCTCATTTTTTCAGGACTTAAAGACTTACCTACCCCATCGACGAAAATGTCTTCAGCTTTGCAATATATCCATTTTAAATGTTTCCCGAGGTTTTCGCAAAAATCACGTAAGTTATGAGAATTTCTATCTTCGAAAAAAGAAATGTCTCTCCGATTAACCTAGAGTCAGTCAGAGTCAGTCAGAGTCAGTCAGAGTCAGTCAGAGTCTGTCAGAGTCAGTCAGAGTCTGTCAGAGTCAGTCAGAGTCTGTCAGAGTCAGTCAGAGTCTGTCAGAGTCAGTCAGAGTCTGTCAGAGTCAGTCAGAGTCAGTCAGTGTCTGTCAGAGTCAGTCAGAGTCAGACAGAGTCAGTCAGAGTCACCATAAGCCGTAGATTTAGTTGAAAGTATACATATATATATATATTTCAATAGTGTTCATCAAGACGAACAAAATGATGTATTACTTGACATATTTACGTAAAAAAAAATTTCAGCTAAAAATCAAAATCGCGTACAGGTCTTGACCTGTGATAGAATTTCATTTTTCGGAAAAAAATATTTCTCTCCAATTTTGCTCATTTTTTCAGGACTTAAAGACTTACCTACCCCATCGACGAAAATGTCTTCAGCTTTGCAATATATCCATTTTAAATGTTTCCCGAGGTTTTCGCAAAAATCACGTAAGTTATGAGAATTTCTATCTTCGAAAAAAGAAATGTCTCTCCGATTAACCTAGAGTCAGTCAGAGTCAGTCAGAGTCAGTCAGAGTCAGTCAGAGTCAGTCAGAGTCTGTCAGAGTCAGTCAGAGTCTGTCAGAGTCAGTCAGAGTCTGTCAGAGTCAGTCAGAGTCTGTCAGAGTCAGTCAGAGTCAGTCAGTGTCTGTCAGAGTCAGTCAGAGTCAGACAGAGTCAGTCAGAGTCACCATAAGCCGTAGATTTAGTTGAAAGTATACATATATATATATATTTCAATAGTGTTCATCAAGACGAACAAAATGATGTATTACTTGACATATTTACGTAAAAAAAAATTTCAGCTAAAAATCAAAATCGCGTACAGGTCTTGACCTGTGATAGAATTTCATTTTTCGGAAAAAAATATTTCTCTCCAATTTTGCTCATTTTTTCAGGACTTAAAGACTTACCTACCCCATCGACGAAAATGTCTTCAGCTTTGCAATATATCCATTTTAAATGTTTCCCGAGGTTTTCGCAAAAATCACGTAAGTTATGAGAATTTCTATCTTCGAAAAAAGAAATGTCTCTCCGATTAACCTAGAGTCAGTCAGAGTCAGTCAGAGTCAGTCAGAGTCAGTCAGAGTCTGTCAGAGTCAGTCAGAGTCTGTCAGAGTCAGTCAGAGTCTGTCAGAGTCAGTCAGAGTCTGTCAGAGTCAGTCAGAGTCAGTCAGTGTCTGTCAGAGTCAGTCAGAGTCAGACAGAGTCAGTCAGAGTCACCATAAGCCGTAGATTTAGTTGAAAGTATACATATATATATATATTTCAATAGTGTTCATCAAGACGAACAAAATGATGTATTACTTGACATATTTACGTAAAAAAAAATTTCAGCTAAAAATCAAAATCGCGTACAGGTCTTGACCTGTGATAGAATTTCATTTTTCGGAAAAAAATATTTCTCTCCAATTTTGCTCATTTTTTCAGGACTTAAAGACTAACCTACCCCATCGACGAAAATGTCTTCAGCTTTGCAATATATCCATTTTAAATGTTTCCCGAGGTTTTCGCAAAAATCACGTAAGTTATGAGAATTTCTATCTTCGAAAAAAGAAATGTCTCTCCGATTAACCTAGACTCAGTCAGAGTCAGTCAGAGTCAGTCAGAGTCAGTCAGAGTCTGTCAGAGTCAGTCAGAGTCTGTCAGAGTCAGTCAGAGTCTGTCAGAGTCAGTCAGAGTCAGTCAGAGTCAGTCAGAGTCTGTCAGAGTCAGTCAGAGTCTGTCAGAGTCAGTCAGAGTCTGTCAGAGTCAGTCAGAGTCTGTCAGAGTCAGTCAGAGTCAGTCAGTGTCTGTCAGAGTCAGTCAGAGTCAGACAGAGTCAGTCAGAGTCACCATAAGCCGTAGATTTAGTTGAAAGTATACATATATATATATATTTCAATAGTGTTCATCAAGACGAACAAAATGATGTATTACTTGACATATTTACGTAAAAAAAAATTTCAGCTAAAAATCAAAATCGCGTACAGGTCTTGACCTGTGATAGAATTTCATTTTTCGGAAAAAAATATTTCTCTCCAATTTTGCTCATTTTTTCAGGACTTAAAGACTAACCTACCCCATCGACGAAAATGTCTTCAGCTTTGCAATATATCCATTTTAAATGTTTCCCGAGGTTTTCGCAAAAATCACGTAAGTTATGAGAATTTCTATCTTCGAAAAAAGAAATGTCTCTCCGATTAACCTAGAGTCAGTCAGAGTCAGTCAGAGTCAGTCAGAGTCAGTCAGAGTCTGTCAGAGTCAGTCAGAGTCTGTCAGAGTCAGTCAGAGTCTGTCAGAGTCAGTCAGAGTCTGTCAGAGTCAGTCAGAGTCTGTCAGAGTCAGTCAGAGTCAGTCAGTGTCTGTCAGAGTCAGTCAGAGTCAGACAGAGTCAGTCAGAGTCACCATAAGCCGTAGATTTAGTTGAAAGTATACATATATATATATATTTCAATAGTGTTCATCAAGACGAACAAAATGATGTATTACTTGACATATTTACGTAAAAAAAAATTTCAGCTAAAAATCAAAATCGCGTACAGGTCTTGACCTGTGATAGAATTTCATTTTTCGGAAAAAAATATTTCTCTCCAATTTTGCTCATTTTTTCAGGACTTAAAGACTTACCTACCCCATCGACGAAAATGTCTTCAGCTTTGCAATATATCCATTTTAAATGTTTCCCGAGGTTTTCGCAAAAATCACGTAAGTTATGAGAATTTCTATCTTCGAAAAAAGAAATGTCTCTCCGATTAACCTAGAGTCAGTCAGAGTCAGTCAGAGTCAGTCAGAGTCAGTCAGAGTCAGTCAGAGTCTGTCAGAGTCAGTCAGAGTCTGTCAGAGTCAGTCAGAGTCTGTCAGAGTCAGTCAGAGTCTGTCAGAGTCAGTCAGAGTCAGTCAGTGTCTGTCAGAGTCAGTCAGAGTCAGACAGAGTCAGTCAGAGTCACCATAAGCCGTAGATTTAGTTGAAAGTATACATATATATATATATTTCAATAGTGTTCATCAAGACGAACAAAATGATGTATTACTTGACATATTTACGTAAAAAAAAATTTCAGCTAAAAATCAAAATCGCGTACAGGTCTTGACCTGTGATAGAATTTCATTTTTCGGAAAAAAATATTTCTCTCCAATTTTGCTCATTTTTTCAGGACTTAAAGACTTACCTACCCCATCGACGAAAATGTCTTCAGCTTTGCAATATATCCATTTTAAATGTTTCCCGAGGTTTTCGCAAAAATCACGTAAGTTATGAGAATTTCTATCTTCGAAAAAAGAAATGTCTCTCCGATTAACCTAGAGTCAGTCAGAGTCAGTCAGAGTCAGTCAGAGTCAGTCAGAGTCTGTCAGAGTCAGTCAGAGTCTGTCAGAGTCAGTCAGAGTCTGTCAGAGTCAGTCAGAGTCTGTCAGAGTCAGTCAGAGTCAGTCAGTGTCTGTCAGAGTCAGTCAGAGTCAGACAGAGTCAGTCAGAGTCACCATAAGCCGTAGATTTAGTTGAAAGTATACATATATATATATATTTCAATAGTGTTCATCAAGACGAACAAAATGATGTATTACTTGACATATTTACGTAAAAAAAAATTTCAGCTAAAAATCAAAATCGCGTACAGGTCTTGACCTGTGATAGAATTTCATTTTTCGGAAAAAAATATTTCTCTCCAATTTTGCTCATTTTTTCAGGACTTAAAGACTAACCTACCCCATCGACGAAAATGTCTTCAGCTTTGCAATATATCCATTTTAAATGTTTCCCGAGGTTTTCGCAAAAATCACGTAAGTTATGAGAATTTCTATCTTCGAAAAAAGAAATGTCTCTCCGATTAACCTAGACTCAGTCAGAGTCAGTCAGAGTCAGTCAGAGTCAGTCAGAGTCTGTCAGAGTCAGTCAGAGTCTGTCAGAGTCAGTCAGAGTCTGTCAGAGTCAGTCAGAGTCTGTCAGAGTCAGTCAGAGTCTGTCAGAGTCAGTCAGAGTCAGTCAGTGTCTGTCAGAGTCAGTCAGAGTCAGACAGAGTCAGTCAGAGTCACCATAAGCCGTAGATTTAGTTGAAAGTATACATATATATATATATTTCAATAGTGTTCATCAAGACGAACAAAATGATGTATTACTTGACATATTTACGTAAAAAAAAATTTCAGCTAAAAATCAAAATCGCGTACAGGTCTTGACCTGTGATAGAATTTCATTTTTCGGAAAAAAATATTTCTCTCCAATTTTGCTCATTTTTTCAGGACTTAAAGACTTACCTACCCCATCGACGAAAATGTCTTCAGCTTTGCAATATATCCATTTTAAATGTTTCCCGAGGTTTTCGCAAAAATCACGTAAGTTATGAGAATTTCTATCTTCGAAAAAAGAAATGTCTCTCCGATTAACCTAGAGTCAGTCAGAGTCAGTCAGAGTCAGTCAGAGTCAGTCAGAGTCAGTCAGAGTCAGTCAGAGTCTGTCAGAGTCAGTCAGAGTCTGTCAGAGTCAGTCAGAGTCTGTCAGAGTCAGTCAGAGTCAGTCAGTGTCTGTCAGAGTCAGTCAGAGTCAGACAGAGTCAGTCAGAGTCACCATAAGCCGTAGATTTAGTTGAAAGTATACATATATATATATATTTCAATAGTGTTCATCAAGACGAACAAAATGATGTATTACTTGACATATTTACGTAAAAAAAAATTTCAGCTAAAAATCAAAATCGCGTACAGGTCTTGACCTGTGATAGAATTTCATTTTTCGGAAAAAAATATTTCTCTCCAATTTTGCTCATTTTTTCAGGACTTAAAGACTTACCTACCCCATCGACGAAAATGTCTTCAGCTTTGCAATATATCCATTTTAAATGTTTCCCGAGGTTTTCGCAAAAATCACGTAAGTTATGAGAATTTCTATCTTCGAAAAAAGAAATGTCTCTCCGATTAACCTAGAGTCAGTCAGAGTCAGTCAGAGTCAGTCAGAGTCAGTCAGAGTCAGTCAGAGTCTGTCAGAGTCAGTCAGAGTCTGTCAGAGTCAGTCAGAGTCTGTCAGAGTCAGTCAGAGTCTGTCAGAGTCAGTCAGAGTCAGTCAGTGTCTGTCAGAGTCAGTCAGAGTCAGACAGAGTCAGTCAGAGTCACCATAAGCCGTAGATTTAGTTGAAAGTATACATATATATATATATTTCAATAGTGTTCATCAAGACGAACAAAATGATGTATTACTTGACATATTTACGTAAAAAAAAATTTCAGCTAAAAATCAAAATCGCGTACAGGTCTTGACCTGTGATAGAATTTCATTTTTCGGAAAAAAATATTTCTCTCCAATTTTGCTCATTTTTTCAGGACTTAAAGACTTACCTACCCCATCGACGAAAATGTCTTCAGCTTTGCAATATATCCATTTTAAATGTTTCCCGAGGTTTTCGCAAAAATCACGTAAGTTATGAGAATTTCTATCTTCGAAAAAAGAAATGTCTCTCCGATTAACCTAGAGTCAGTCAGAGTCAGTCAGAGTCAGTCAGAGTCAGTCAGAGTCAGTCAGAGTCTGTCAGAGTCAGTCAGAGTCTGTCAGAGTCAGTCAGAGTCTGTCAGAGTCAGTCAGAGTCTGTCAGAGTCAGTCAGAGTCAGTCAGTGTCTGTCAGAGTCAGTCAGAGTCAGACAGAGTCAGTCAGAGTCACCATAAGCCGTAGATTTAGTTGAAAGTATACATATATATATATATTTCAATAGTGTTCATCAAGACGAACAAAATGATGTATTACTTGACATATTTACGTAAAAAAAAATTTCAGCTAAAAATCAAAATCGCGTACAGGTCTTGACCTGTGATAGAATTTCATTTTTCGGAAAAAAATATTTCTCTCCAATTTTGCTCATTTTTTCAGGACTTAAAGACTTACCTACCCCATCGACGAAAATGTCTTCAGCTTTGCAATATATCCATTTTAAATGTTTCCCGAGGTTTTCGCAAAAATCACGTAAGTTATGAGAATTTCTATCTTCGAAAAAAGAAATGTCTCTCCGATTAACCTAGAGTCAGTCAGAGTCAGTCAGAGTCAGTCAGAGTCAGTCAGAGTCAGTCAGAGTCAGTCAGAGTCTGTCAGAGTCAGTCAGAGTCTGTCAGAGTCAGTCAGAGTCTGTCAGAGTCAGTCAGAGTGTGTCAGAGTCAGTCAGAGTCAGTCAGTGTCTGTCAGAGTCAGTCAGAGTCTGTCAGAGTCAGTCAGAGTCTGTCAGAGTCAGACAGAGTCAATCAGAGTCACCATAAGCCGTAGATTTAGTTGAAAGTATACATATATATATATATTTCAATAGTGTCCATCAAGACGAACAAAATGATGTATTACTTGACATATTTACGTAAAAAAAAATTTCAGCTAAAAATCAAAATCGCGTACAGGTCTTGACCTGTGATAGAATTTCATTTTTCGGAAAAAAATATTTCTCTCCAATTTTGCTCATTTTTTCAGGACTTAAAGACTTACCTACCCCATCGACGAAAATGTCTTCAGCTTTGCAATATATCCATTTTAAATGTTTCCCGAGGTTTTCGCAAAAATCACGTAAGTTATGAGAATTTCTATCTTCGAAAAAAGAAATGTCTCTCCGATTAACCTAGAGTCAGTCAGAGTCAGTCAGAGTCAGTCAGAGTCAGTCAGAGTCTGTCAGAGTCAGTCAGAGTCTGTCAGAGTCAGTCAGAGTCTGTCAGAGTCAGTCAGAGTCTGTCAGAGTCAGTCAGAGTCAGTCAGTGTCTGTCAGAGTCAGTCAGAGTCAGACAGAGTCAGTCAGAGTCACCATAAGCCGTAGATTTAGTTGAAAGTATACATATATATATATATTTCAATAGTGTTCATCAAGACGAACAAAATGATGTATTACTTGACATATTTACGTAAAAAAAAATTTCAGCTAAAAATCAAAATCGCGTACAGGTCTTGACCTGTGATAGAATTTCATTTTTCGGAAAAAAATATTTCTCTCCAATTTTGCTCATTTTTTCAGGACTTAAAGACTTACCTACCCCATCGACGAAAATGTCTTCAGCTTTGCAATATATCCATTTTAAATGTTTCCCGAGGTTTTCGCAAAAATCACGTAAGTTATGAGAATTTCTATCTTCGAAAAAAGAAATGTCTCTCCGATTAACCTAGAGTCAGTCAGAGTCAGTCAGAGTCAGTCAGAGTCTGTCAGAGTCAGTCAGAGTCTGTCAGAGTCAGTCAGAGTCTGTCAGAGTCAGTCAGAGTCTGTCAGAGTCAGTCAGAGTCTGTCAGAGTCAGTCAGAGTCAGTCAGTGTCTGTCAGAGTCAGTCAGAGTCAGACAGAGTCAGTCAGAGTCACCATAAGCCGTAGATTTAGTTGAAAGTATACATATATATATATATTTCAATAGTGTTCATCAAGACGAACAAAATGATGTATTACTTGACATATTTACGTAAAAAAAAAATTCAGCTAAAAATCAAAATCGCGTACAGGTCTTGACCTGTGATAGAATTTCATTTTTCGGAAAAAAATATTTCTCTCCAATTTTGCTCATTTTTTCAGGACTTAAAGACTTACCTACCCCATCGACGAAAATGTCTTCAGCTTTGCAATATATCCATTTTAAATGTTTCCCGAGGTTTTCGCAAAAATCACGTAAGTTATGAGAATTTCTATCTTCGAAAAAAGAAATGTCTCTCCGATTAACCTAGAGTCAGTCAGAGTCAGTCAGAGTCAGTCAGAGTCAGTCAGAGTCAGTCAGAGTCTGTCAGAGTCAGTCAGAGTCTGTCAGAGTCAGTCAGAGTCTGTCAGAGTCAGTCAGAGTCTGTCAGAGTCAGTCAGAGTCAGTCAGTGTCTGTCAGAGTCAGTCAGAGTCAGACAGAGTCAGTCAGAGTCACCATAAGCCGTAGATTTAGTTGAAAGTATACATATATATATATATTTCAATAGTGTTCATCAAGACGAACAAAATGATGTATTACTTGACATATTTACGTAAAAAAAAATTTCAGCTAAAAATCAAAATCGCGTACAGGTTTTGACCTGTGATAGAATTTCATTTTTCGGAAAAAAATATTTCTCTCCAATTTTGCTCATTTTTTCAGGACTTAAAGACTTACCTACCCCATCGACGAAAATGTCTTCAGCTTTGCAATATATCCATTTTAAATGTTTCCCGAGGTTTTCGCAAAAATCACGTAAGTTATGAGAATTTCTATCTTCGAAAAAAGAAATGTCTCTCCGATTAACCTAGAGTCAGTCAGAGTCAGTCAGAGTCAGTCAGAGTCAGTCAGAGTCAGTCAGAGTCTGTCAGAGTCAGTCAGAGTCTGTCAGAGTCAGTCAGAGTCTGTCAGAGTCAGTCAGAGTCTGTCAGAGTCAGTCAGAGTCAGTCAGTGTCTGTCAGAGTCAGTCAGAGTCAGACAGAGTCAGTCAGAGTCACCATAAGCCGTAGATTTAGTTGAAAGTATACATATATATATATATTTCAATAGTGTTCATCAAGACGAACAAAATGATGTATTACTTGACATATTTACGTAAAAAAAAATTTCAGCTAAAAATCAAAATCGCGTACAGGTCTTGACCTGTGATAGAATTTCATTTTTCGGAAAAAAATATTTCTCTCCAATTTTGCTCATTTTTTCAGGACTTAAAGACTTACCTACCCCATCGACGAAAATGTCTTCAGCTTTGCAATATATCCATTTTAAATGTTTCCCGAGGTTTTCGCAAAAATCACGTAAGTTATGAGAATTTCTATCTTCGAAAAAAGAAATGTCTCTCCGATTAACCTAGAGTCAGTCAGAGTCAGTCAGAGTCAGTCAGAGTCAGTCAGAGTCTGTCAGAGTCAGTCAGAGTCTGTCAGAGTCAGTCAGAGTATGTCAGAGTCAGTCAGAGTCTGTCAGAGTCAGTCAGAGTCAGTCAGTGTCTGTCAGAGTCAGTCAGAGTCAGACAGAGTCAGTCAGAGTCACCATAAGCCGTAGATTTAGTTGAAAGTATACATATATATATATATTTCAATAGTGTTCATCAAGACGAACAAAATGATGTATTACTTGACATATTTACGTAAAAAAAAATTTCAGCTAAAAATCAAAATCGCGTACAGGTCTTGACCTGTGATAGAATTTCATTTTTCGGAAAAAAATATTTCTCTCCAATTTTGCTCATTTTTTCAGGACTTAAAGACTTACCTACCCCATCGACGAAAATGTCTTCAGCTTTGCAATATATCCATTTTAAATGTTTCCCGAGGTTTTCGCAAAAATCACGTAAGTTATGAGAATTTCTATCTTCGAAAAAAGAAATGTCTCTCCGATTAACCTAGAGTCAGTCAGAGTCAGTCAGAGTCAGTCAGAGTCAGTCAGAGTCAGTCAGAGTCAGTCAGAGTCTGTCAGAGTCAGTCAGAGTCTGTCAGAGTCAGTCAGAGTCTGTCAGAGTCAGTCAGAGTCAGTCAGTGTCTGTCAGAGTCAGTCAGAGTCAGACAGAGTCAGTCAGAGTCACCATAAGCCGTAGATTTAGTTGAAAGTATACATATATATATATATTTCAATAGTGTTCATCAAGACGAACAAAATGATGTATTACTTGACATATTTACGTAAAAAAAAATTTCAGCTAAAAATCAAAATCGCGTACAGGTCTTGACCTGTGATAGAATTTCATTTTTCGGAAAAAAATATTTCTCTCCAATTTTGCTCATTTTTTCAGGACTTAAAGACTTACCTACCCCATCGACGAAAATGTCTTCAGCTTTGCAATATATCCATTTTAAATGTTTCCCGAGGTTTTCGCAAAAATCACGTAAGTTATGAGAATTTCTATCTTCGAAAAAAGAAATGTCTCTCCGATTAACCTAGAGTCAGTCAGAGTCAGTCAGAGTCAGTCAGAGTCTGTCAGAGTCAGTCAGAGTCTGTCAGAGTCAGTCAGAGTCTGTCAGAGTCAGTCAGAGTCTGTCAGAGTCAGTCAGAGTCAGTCAGTGTCTGTCAGAGTCAGTCAGAGTCAGACAGAGTCAGTCAGAGTCACCATAAGCCGTAGATTTAGTTGAAAGTATACATATATATATATATTTCAATAGTGTTCATCAAGACGAACAAAATGATGTATTACTTGACATATTTACGTAAAAAAAAATTTCAGCTAAAAATCAAAATCGCGTACAGGTCTTGACCTGTGATAGAATTTCATTTTTCGGAAAAAAATATTTCTCTCCAATTTTGCTCATTTTTTCAGGACTTAAAGACTTACCTACCCCATCGACGAAAATGTCTTCAGCTTTGCAATATATCCATTTTAAATGTTTCCCGAGGTTTTCGCAAAAATCACGTAAGTTATGAGAATTTCTATCTTCGAAAAAAGAAATGTCTCTCCGATTAACCTAGAGTCAGTCAGAGTCAGTCAGAGTCAGTCAGAGTCAGTCAGAGTCAGTCAGAGTCTGTCAGAGTCAGTCAGAGTCTGTCAGAGTCAGTCAGAGTCTGTCAGAGTCAGTCAGAGTCTGTCAGAGTCAGTCAGAGTCAGTCAGTGTCTGTCAGAGTCAGTCAGAGTCAGACAGAGTCAGTCAGAGTCACCATAAGCCGTAGATTTAGTTGAAAGTATACATATATATATATATTTCAATAGTGTTCATCAAGACGAACAAAATGATGTATTACTTGACATATTTACGTAAAAAAAAATTTCAGCTAAAAATCAAAATCGCGTACAGGTCTTGACCTGTGATAGAATTTCATTTTTCGGAAAAAAATATTTCTCTCCAATTTTGCTCATTTTTTCAGGACTTAAAGACTTACCTACCCCATCGACGAAAATGTCTTCAGCTTTGCAATATATCCATTTTAAATGTTTCCCGAGGTTTTCGCAAAAATCACGTAAGTTATGAGAATTTCTATCTTCGAAAAAAGAAATGTCTCTCCGATTAACCTAGAGTCAGTCAGAGTCAGTCAGAGTCAGTCAGAGTCAGTCAGAGTCAGTCAGAGTCTGTCAGAGTCAGTCAGAGTCTGTCAGAGTCAGTCAGAGTCTGTCAGAGTCAGTCAGAGTCTGTCAGAGTCAGTCAGAGTCAGTCAGTGTCTGTCAGAGTCAGTCAGAGTCAGACAGAGTCAGTCAGAGTCACCATAAGCCGTAGATTTAGTTGAAAGTATACATATATATATATATTTCAATAGTGTTCATCAAGACGAACAAAATGATGTATTACTTGACATATTTACGTAAAAAAAAATTTCAGCTAAAAATCAAAATCGCGTACAGGTCTTGACCTGTGATAGAATTTCATTTTTCGGAAAAAAATATTTCTCTCCAATTTTGCTCATTTTTTCAGGACTTAAAGACTTACCTACCCCATCGACGAAAATGTCTTCAGCTTTGCAATATATCCATTTTAAATGTTTCCCGAGGTTTTCGCAAAAATCACGTAAGTTATGAGAATTTCTATCTTCGAAAAAAGAAATGTCTCTCCGATTAACCTAGAGTCAGTCAGAGTCAGTCAGAGTCAGTCAGAGTCAGTCAGAGTCAGTCAGAGTCAG
The DNA here is from genome assembly GCA_032209605.1 of Mactromeris polynyma. NCBI lineage: Eukaryota > Metazoa > Mollusca > Bivalvia > Venerida > Mactridae > Mactromeris > Mactromeris polynyma. The sequence continues at coordinate 108,982 of JASFXZ010000136.1, forward strand.
TCAGAGTCTGTCAGAGTCAGTCAGAGTCTGTCAGAGTCAGTCAGAGTCTGTCAGAGTCAGTCAGAGTCAGTCAGTGTCTGTCAGAGTCAGTCAGAGTCAGACAGAGTCAGTCAGAGTCACCATAAGCCGTAGATTTAGTTGAAAGTATACATATATATATATATTTCAATAGTGTTCATCAAGACGAACAAAATGATGTATTACTTGACATATTTACGTAAAAAAAAATTTCAGCTAAAAATCAAAATCGCGTACAGGTCTTGACCTGTGATAGAATTTCATTTTTCGGAAAAAAATATTTCTCTCCAATTTTGCTCATTTTTTCAGGACTTAAAGACTTACCTACCCCATCGACGAAAATGTCTTCAGCTTTGCAATATATCCATTTTAAATGTTTCCCGAGGTTTTCGCAAAAATCACGTAAGTTATGAGAATTTCTATCTTCGAAAAAAGAAATGTCTCTCCGATTAACCTAGAGTCAGTCAGAGTCAGTCAGAGTCAGTCAGAGTCAGTCAGAGTCTGTCAGAGTCAGTCAGAGTCTGTCAGAGTCAGTCAGAGTCTGTCAGAGTCAGTCAGAGTCTGTCAGAGTCAGTCAGAGTCAGTCAGTGTCTGTCAGAGTCAGTCAGAGTCAGACAGAGTCAGTCAGAGTCACCATAAGCCGTAGATTTAGTTGAAAGTATACATATATATATATATTTCAATAGTGTTCATCAAGACGAACAAAATGATGTATTACTTGACATATTTACGTAAAAAAAAATTTCAGCTAAAAATCAAAATCGCGTACAGGTCTTGACCTGTGATAGAATTTCATTTTTCGGAAAAAAATATTTCTCTCCAATTTTGCTCATTTTTTCAGGACTTAAAGACTTACCTACCCCATCGACGAAAATGTCTTCAGCTTTGCAATATATCCATTTTAAATGTTTCCCGAGGTTTTCGCAAAAATCACGTAAGTTATGAGAATTTCTATCTTCGAAAAAAGAAATGTCTCTCCGATTAACCTAGAGTCAGTCAGAGTCAGTCAGAGTCAGTCAGAGTCAGTCAGAGTCAGTCAGAGTCTGTCAGAGTCAGTCAGAGTCTGTCAGAGTCAGTCAGAGTCTGTCAGAGTCAGTCAGAGTCTGTCAGAGTCAGTCAGAGTCAGTCAGTGTCTGTCAGAGTCAGTCAGAGTCAGACAGAGTCAGTCAGAGTCACCATAAGCCGTAGATTTAGTTGAAAGTATACATATATATATATATTTCAATAGTGTTCATCAAGACGAACAAAATGATGTATTACTTGACATATTTACGTAAAAAAAAATTTCAGCTAAAAATCAAAATCGCGTACAGGTCTTGACCTGTGATAGAATTTCATTTTTCGGAAAAAAATATTTCTCTCCAATTTTGCTCATTTTTTCAGGACTTAAAGACTTACCTACCCCATCGACGAAAATGTCTTCAGCTTTGCAATATATCCATTTTAAATGTTTCCCGAGGTTTTCGCAAAAATCACGTAAGTTATGAGAATTTCTATCTTCGAAAAAAGAAATGTCTCTCCGATTAACCTAGAGTCAGTCAGAGTCAGTCAGAGTCAGTCAGAGTCAGTCAGAGTCAGTCAGAGTCTGTCAGAGTCAGTCAGAGTCTGTCAGAGTCAGTCAGAGTCTGTCAGAGTCAGTCAGAGTCTGTCAGAGTCAGTCAGAGTCAGTCAGTGTCTGTCAGAGTCAGTCAGAGTCAGACAGAGTCAGTCAGAGTCACCATAAGCCGTAGATTTAGTTGAAAGTATACATATATATATATATTTCAATAGTGTTCATCAAGACGAACAAAATGATGTATTACTTGACATATTTACGTAAAAAAAAATTTCAGCTAAAAATCAAAATCGCGTACAGGTCTTGACCTGTGATAGAATTTCATTTTTCGGAAAAAAATATTTCTCTCCAATTTTGCTCATTTTTTCAGGACTTAAAGACTTACCTACCCCATCGACGAAAATGTCTTCAGCTTTGCAATATATCCATTTTAAATGTTTCCCGAGGTTTTCGCAAAAATCACGTAAGTTATGAGAATTTCTATCTTCGAAAAAAGAAATGTCTCTCCGATTAACCTAGAGTCAGTCAGAGTCAGTCAGAGTCAGTCAGAGTCAGTCAGAGTCAGTCAGAGTCAGTCAGAGTCAGTCAGAGTCTGTCAGAGTCAGTCAGAGTCAGTCAGTGTCTGTCAGAGTCAGTCAGAGTCAGACAGAGTCAGTCAGAGTCACCATAAGCCGTAGATTTAGTTGAAAGTATACATATATATATATATTTCAATAGTGTTCATCAAGACGAACAAAATGATGTATTACTTGACATATTTACGTAAAAAAAAATTTCAGCTAAAAATCAAAATCGCGTACAGGTCTTGACCTGTGATAGAATTTCATTTTTCGGAAAAAAATATTTCTCTCCAATTTTGCTCATTTTTTCAGGACTTAAAGACTTACCTACCCCATCGACGAAAATGTCTTCAGCTTTGCAATATATCCATTTTAAATGTTTCCCGAGGTTTTCGCAAAAATCACGTAAGTTATGAGAATTTCTATCTTCGAAAAAAGAAATGTCTCTCCGATTAACCTAGAGTCAGTCAGAGTCAGTCAGAGTCAGTCAGAGTCAGTCAGAGTCTGTCAGAGTCAGTCAGAGTCTGTCAGAGTCAGTCAGAGTCTGTCAGAGTCAGTCAGAGTCTGTCAGAGTCAGTCAGAGTCTGTCAGAGTCAGTCAGAGTCAGTCAGTGTCTGTCAGAGTCAGTCAGAGTCAGACAGAGTCAGTCAGAGTCACCATAAGCCGTAGATTTAGTTGAAAGTATACATATATATATATATTTCAATAGTGTTCATCAAGACGAACAAAATGATGTATTACTTGACATATTTACGTAAAAAAAAATTTCAGCTAAAAATCAAAATCGCGTACAGGTCTTGACCTGTGATAGAATTTCATTTTTCGGAAAAAAATATTTCTCTCCAATTTTGCTCATTTTTTCAGGACTTAAAGACTTACCTACCCCATCGACGAAAATGTCTTCAGCTTTGCAATATATCCATTTTAAATGTTTCCCGAGGTTTTCGCAAAAATCACGTAAGTTATGAGAATTTCTATCTTCGAAAAAAGAAATGTCTCTCCGATTAACCTAGAGTCAGTCAGAGTCAGTCAGAGTCAGTCAGAGTCAGTCAGAGTCTGTCAGAGTCAGTCAGAGTCTGTCAGAGTCAGTCAGAGTCTGTCAGAGTCAGTCAGAGTCTGTCAGAGTCAGTCAGAGTCTGTCAGAGTCAGTCAGAGTCAGTCAGTGTCTGTCAGAGTCAGTCAGAGTCAGACAGAGTCAGTCAGAGTCACCATAAGCCGTAGATTTAGTTGAAAGTATACATATATATATATATTTCAATAGTGTTCATCAAGACGAACAAAATGATGTATTACTTGACATATTTACGTAAAAAAAAATTTCAGCTAAAAATCAAAATCGCGTACAGGTCTTGACCTGTGATAGAATTTCATTTTTCGGAAAAAAATATTTCTCTCCAATTTTGCTCATTTTTTCAGGACTTAAAGACTTACCTACCCCATCGACGAAAATGTCTTCAGCTTTGCAATATATCCATTTTAAATGTTTCCCGAGGTTTTCGCAAAAATCACGTAAGTTATGAGAATTTCTATCTTCGAAAAAAGAAATGTCTCTCCGATTAACCTAGAGTCAGTCAGAGTCAGTCAGAGTCAGTCAGAGTCAGTCAGAGTCTGTCAGAGTCAGTCAGAGTCTGTCAGAGTCAGTCAGAGTCTGTCAGAGTCAGTCAGAGTCTGTCAGAGTCAGTCAGAGTCTGTCAGAGTCAGTCAGAGTCAGTCAGTGTCTGTCAGAGTCAGTCAGAGTCAGACAGAGTCAGTCAGAGTCACCATAAGCCGTAGATTTAGTTGAAAGTATACATATATATATATATTTCAATAGTGTTCATCAAGACGAACAAAATGATGTATTACTTGACATATTTACGTAAAAAAAAATTTCAGCTAAAAATCAAAATCGCGTACAGGTCTTGACCTGTGATAGAATTTCATTTTTCGGAAAAAAATATTTCTCTCCAATTTTGCTCATTTTTTCAGGACTTAAAGACTTACCTACCCCATCGACGAAAATGTCTTCAGCTTTGCAATATATCCATTTTAAATGTTTCCCGAGGTTTTCGCAAAAATCACGTAAGTTATGAGAATTTCTATCTTCGAAAAAAGAAATGTCTCTCCGATTAACCTAGAGTCAGTCAGAGTCAGTCAGAGTCAGTCAGAGTCAGTCAGAGTCAGTCAGAGTCAGTCAGAGTCAGTCAGAGTCTGTCAGAGTCAGTCAGAGTCTGTCAGAGTCAGTCAGAGTCTGTCAGAGTCAGTCAGAGTCAGTCAGTGTCTGTCAGAGTCAGTCAGAGTCAGACAGAGTCAGTCAGAGTCACCATAAGCCGTAGATTTAGTTGAAAGTATACATATATATATATATTTCAATAGTGTTCATCAAGACGAACAAAATGATGTATTACTTGACATATTTACGTAAAAAAAAATTTCAGCTAAAAATCAAAATCGCGTACAGGTCTTGACCTGTGATAGAATTTCATTTTTCGGAAAAAAATATTTCTCTCCAATTTTGCTCATTTTTTCAGGACTTAAAGACTTACCTACCCCATCGACGAAAATGTCTTCAGCTTTGCAATATATCCATTTTAAATGTTTCCCGAGGTTTTCGCAAAAATCACGTAAGTTATGAGAATTTCTATCTTCGAAAAAAGAAATGTCTCTCCGATTAACCTAGAGTCAGTCAGAGTCAGTCAGAGTCAGTCAGAGTCTGTCAGAGTCAGTCAGAGTCTGTCAGAGTCAGTCAGAGTCTGTCAGAGTCAGTCAGAGTCTGTCAGAGTCAGTCAGAGTCTGTCAGAGTCAGTCAGAGTCAGTCAGTGTCTGTCAGAGTCAGTCAGAGTCAGACAGAGTCAGTCAGAGTCACCATAAGCCGTAGATTTAGTTGAAAGTATACATATATATATATATTTCAATAGTGTTCATCAAGACGAACAAAATGATGTATTACTTGACATATTTACGTAAAAAAAAATTTCAGCTAAAAATCAAAATCGCGTACAGGTCTTGACCTGTGATAGAATTTCATTTTTCGGAAAAAAATATTTCTCTCCAATTTTGCTCATTTTTTCAGGACTTAAAGACTTACCTACCCCATCGACGAAAATGTCTTCAGCTTTGCAATATATCCATTTTAAATGTTTCCCGAGGTTTTCGCAAAAATCACGTAAGTTATGAGAATTTCTATCTTCGAAAAAAGAAATGTCTCTCCGATTAACCTAGAGTCAGTCAGAGTCAGTCAGAGTCAGTCAGAGTCAGTGAGAGTCAGTGAGAGTCTGTCAGAGTCAGTCAGAGTCTGTCAGAGTCAGTCAGAGTCTGTCAGAGTCAGTCAGAGTCAGTCAGTGTCTGTCAGAGTCAGTCAGAGTCAGACAGAGTCAGTCAGAGTCACCATAAGCCGTAGATTTAGTTGAAAGTATACATATATATATATATTTCAATAGTGTTCATCAAGACGAACAAAATGATGTATTACTTGACATATTTACGTAAAAAAAAAATTCAGCTAAAAATCAAAATCGCGTACAGGTCTTGACCTGTGATAGAATTTCATTTTTCGGAAAAAAATATTTCTCTCCAATTTTGCTCATTTTTTCAGGACTTAAAGACTTACCTACCCCATCGACGAAAATGTCTTCAGCTTTGCAATATATCCATTTTAAATGTTTCCCGAGGTTTTCGCAAAAATCACGTAAGTTATGAGAATTTCTATCTTCGAAAAAAGAAATGTCTCTCCGATTAACCTAGAGTCAGTCAGAGTCAGTCAGAGTCAGTCAGAGTCAGTCAGAGTCAGTCAGAGTCTGTCAGAGTCAGTCAGAGTCTGTCAGAGTCAGTCAGAGTCTGTCAGAGTCAGTCAGAGTCTGTCAGAGTCAGTCAGAGTCAGTCAGTGTCTGTCAGAGTCAGTCAGAGTCAGACAGAGTCAGTCAGAGTCACCATAAGCCGTAGATTTAGTTGAAAGTATACATATATATATATATTTCAATAGTGTTCATCAAGACGAACAAAATGATGTATTACTTGACATATTTACGTAAAAAAAAATTTCAGCTAAAAATCAAAATCGCGTACAGGTCTTGACCTGTGATAGAATTTCATTTTTCGGAAAAAAATATTTCTCTCCAATTTTGCTCATTTTTTCAGGACTTAAAGACTTACCTACCCCATCGACGAAAATGTCTTCAGCTTTGCAATATATCCATTTTAAATGTTTCCCGAGGTTTTCGCAAAAATCACGTAAGTTATGAGAATTTCTATCTTCGAAAAAAGAAATGTCTCTCCGATTAACCTAGAGTCAGTCAGAGTCAGTCAGAGTCAGTCAGAGTCAGTCAGAGTCAGTCAGAGTCAGTCAGAGTCTGTCAGAGTCAGTCAGAGTCTGTCAGAGTCAGTCAGAGTCTGTCAGAGTCAGTCAGAGTCAGTCAGTGTCTGTCAGAGTCAGTCAGAGTCAGACAGAGTCAGTCAGAGTCACCATAAGCCGTAGATTTAGTTGAAAGTATACATATATATATATATTTCAATAGTGTTCATCAAGACGAACAAAATGATGTATTACTTGACATATTTACGTAAAAAAAAATTTCAGCTAAAAATCAAAATCGCGTACAGGTCTTGACCTGTGATAGAATTTCATTTTTCGGAAAAAAATATTTCTCTCCAATTTTGCTCATTTTTTCAGGACTTAAAGACTTACCTACCCCATCGACGAAAATGTCTTCAGCTTTGCAATATATCCATTTTAAATGTTTCCCGAGGTTTTCGCAAAAATCACGTAAGTTATGAGAATTTCTATCTTCGAAAAAAGAAATGTCTCTCCGATTAACCTAGAGTCAGTCAGAGTCAGTCAGAGTCAGTCAGAGTCAGTCAGAGTCTGTCAGAGTCAGTCAGAGTCTGTCAGAGTCAGTCAGAGTCTGTCAGAGTCAGTCAGAGTCTGTCAGAGTCAGTCAGAGTCTGTCAGAGTCAGTCAGAGTCAGTCAGTGTCTGTCAGAGTCAGTCAGAGTCAGACAGAGTCAGTCAGAGTCACCATAAGCCGTAGATTTAGTTGAAAGTATACATATATATATATATTTCAATAGTGTTCATCAAGACGAACAAAATGATGTATTACTTGACATATTTACGTAAAAAAAAATTTCAGCTAAAAATCAAAATCGCGTACAGGTCTTGACCTGTGATAGAATTTCATTTTTCGGAAAAAAATATTTCTCTCCAATTTTGCTCATTTTTTCAGGACTTAAAGACTTACCTACCCCATCGACGAAAATGTCTTCAGCTTTGCAATATATCCATTTTAAATGTTTCCCGAGGTTTTCGCAAAAATCACGTAAGTTATGAGAATTTCTATCTTCGAAAAAAGAAATGTCTCTCCGATTAACCTAGAGTCAGTCAGAGTCAGTCAGAGTCAGTCAGAGTCAGTCAGAGTCAGTCAGAGTCAGTGAGAGTCTGTCAGAGTCAGTCAGAGTCTGTCAGAGTCAGTCAGAGTCTGTCAGAGTCAGTCAGAGTCAGTCAGTGTCTGTCAGAGTCAGTCAGAGTCAGACAGAGTCAGTCAGAGTCACCATAAGCCGTAGATTTAGTTGAAAGTATACATATATATATATATTTCAATAGTGTTCATCAAGACGAACAAAATGATGTATTACTTGACATATTTACGTAAAAAAAAATTTCAGCTAAAAATCAAAATCGCGTACAGGTCTTGACCTGTGATAGAATTTCATTTTTCGGAAAAAAATATTTCTCTCCAATTTTGCTCATTTTTTCAGGACTTAAAGACTTACCTACCCCATCGACGAAAATGTCTTCAGCTTTGCAATATATCCATTTTAAATGTTTCCCGAGGTTTTCGCAAAAATCACGTAAGTTATGAGAATTTCTATCTTCGAAAAAAGAAATGTCTCTCCGATTAACCTAGAGTCAGTCAGAGTCAGTCAGAGTCAGTCAGAGTCAGTCAGAGTCAGTCAGAGTCTGTCAGAGTCAGTCAGAGTCTGTCAGAGTCAGTCAGAGTCTGTCAGAGTCAGTCAGAGTCTGTCAGAGTCAGTCAGAGTCAGTCAGTGTCTGTCAGAGTCAGTCAGAGTCAGACAGAGTCAGTCAGAGTCACCATAAGCCGTAGATTTAGTTGAAAGTATACATATATATATATATTTCAATAGTGTTCATCAAGACGAACAAAATGATGTATTACTTGACATATTTACGTAAAAAAAAATTTCAGCTAAAAATCAAAATCGCGTACAGGTCTTGACCTGTGATAGAATTTCATTTTTCGGAAAAAAATATTTCTCTCCAATTTTGCTCATTTTTTCAGGACTTAAAGACTTACCTACCCCATCGACGAAAATGTCTTCAGCTTTGCAATATATCCATTTTAAATGTTTCCCGAGGTTTTCGCAAAAATCACGTAAGTTATGAGAATTTCTATCTTCGAAAAAAGAAATGTCTCTCCGATTAACCTAGAGTCAGTCAGAGTCAGTCAGAGTCAGTCAGAGTCAGTCAGAGTCTGTCAGAGTCAGTCAGAGTCTGTCAGAGTCAGTCAGAGTCTGTCAGAGTCAGTCAGAGTCTGTCAGAGTCAGTCAGAGTCTGTCAGAGTCAGTCAGAGTCAGTCAGTGTCTGTCAGAGTCAGTCAGAGTCAGACAGAGTCAGTCAGAGTCACCATAAGCCGTAGATTTAGTTGAAAGTATACATATATATATATATTTCAATAGTGTTCATCAAGACGAACAAAATGATGTATTACTTGACATATTTACGTAAAAAAAAATTTCAGCTAAAAATCAAAATCGCGTACAGGTCTTGACCTGTGATAGAATTTCATTTTTCGGAAAAAAATATTTCTCTCCAATTTTGCTCATTTTTTCAGGACTTAAAGACTTACCTACCCCATCGACGAAAATGTCTTCAGCTTTGCAATATATCCATTTTAAATGTTTCCCGAGGTTTTCGCAAAAATCACGTAAGTTATGAGAATTTCTATCTTCGAAAAAAGAAATGTCTCTCCGATTAACCTAGAGTCAGTCAGAGTCAGTCAGAGTCAGTCAGAGTCAGTGAGAGTCAGTGAGAGTCTGTCAGAGTCAGTCAGAGTCTGTCAGAGTCAGTCAGAGTCTGTCAGAGTCAGTCAGAGTCAGTCAGTGTCTGTCAGAGTCAGTCAGAGTCAGACAGAGTCAGTCAGAGTCACCATAAGCCGTAGATTTAGTTGAAAGTATACATATATATATATATTTCAATAGTGTTCATCAAGACGAACAAAATGATGTATTACTTGACATATTTACGTAAAAAAAAATTTCAGCTAAAAATCAAAATCGCGTACAGGTCTTGACCTGTGATAGAATTTCATTTTTCGGAAAAAAATATTTCTCTCCAATTTTGCTCATTTTTTCAGGACTTAAAGACTTACCTACCCCATCGACGAAAATGTCTTCAGCTTTGCAATATATCCATTTTAAATGTTTCCCGAGGTTTTCGCAAAAATCACGTAAGTTATGAGAATTTCTATCTTCGAAAAAAGAAATGTCTCTCCGATTAACCTAGAGTCAGTCAGAGTCAGTCAGAGTCAGTCAGAGTCAGTCAGAGTCAGTCAGAGTCTGTCAGAGTCAGTCAGAGTCTGTCAGAGTCAGTCAGAGTCTGTCAGAGTCAGTCAGAGTCTGTCAGAGTCAGTCAGAGTCAGTCAGTGTCTGTCAGAGTCAGTCAGAGTCAGACAGAGTCAGTCAGAGTCACCATAAGCCGTAGATTTAGTTGAAAGTATACATATATATATATATTTCAATAGTGTTCATCAAGACGAACAAAATGATGTATTACTTGACATATTTACGTAAAAAAAAATTTCAGCTAAAAATCAAAATCGCGTACAGGTCTTGACCTGTGATAGAATTTCATTTTTCGGAAAAAAATATTTCTCTCCAATTTTGCTCATTTTTTCAGGACTTAAAGACTTACCTACCCCATCGACGAAAATGTCTTCAGCTTTGCAATATATCCATTTTAAATGTTTCCCGAGGTTTTCGCAAAAATCACGTAAGTTATGAGAATTTCTATCTTCGAAAAAAGAAATGTCTCTCCGATTAACCTAGAGTCAGTCAGAGTCAGTCAGAGTCAGTCAGAGTCAGTCAGAGTCTGTCAGAGTCAGTCAGAGTCTGTCAGAGTCAGTCAGAGTCTGTCAGAGTCAGTCAGAGTCTGTCAGAGTCAGTCAGAGTCTGTCAGAGTCAGTCAGAGTCAGTCAGTGTCTGTCAGAGTCAGTCAGAGTCAGACAGAGTCAGTCAGAGTCACCATAAGCCGTAGATTTAGTTGAAAGTATACATATATATATATATTTCAATAGTGTTCATCAAGACGAACAAAATGATGTATTACTTGACATATTTACGTAAAAAAAAATTTCAGCTAAAAATCAAAATCGCGTACAGGTCTTGACCTGTGATAGAATTTCATTTTTCGGAAAAAAATATTTCTCTCCAATTTTGCTCATTTTTTCAGGACTTAAAGACTTACCTACCCCATCGACGAAAATGTCTTCAGCTTTGCAATATATCCATTTTAAATGTTTCCCGAGGTTTTCGCAAAAATCACGTAAGTTATGAGAATTTCTATCTTCGAAAAAAGAAATGTCTCTCCGATTAACCTAGAGTAACCTAGAGTCAGTCAGAGTCAGTCAGAGTCAGTCAGAGTCAGTCAGAGTCAGTCAGAGTCTGTCAGAGTCAGTCAGAGTCTGTCAGAGTCAGTCAGAGTCAGTCAGTGTCTGTCAGAGTCAGTCAGAGTCAGACAGAGTCAGTCAGAGTCACCATAAGCCGTAGATTTAGTTGAAAGTATACATATATATATATATTTCAATAGTGTTCATCAAGACGAACAAAATGATGTATTACTTGACATATTTACGTAAAAAAAAATTTCAGCTAAAAATCAAAATCGCGTACAGGTCTTGACCTGTGATAGAATTTCATTTTTCGGAAAAAAATATTTCTCTCCAATTTTGCTCATTTTTTCAGGACTTAAAGACTTACCTACCCCATCGACGAAAATGTCTTCAGCTTTGCAATATATCCATTTTAAATGTTTCCCGAGGTTTTCGCAAAAATCACGTAAGTTATGAGAATTTCTATCTTCGAAAAAAGAAATGTCTCTCCGATTAACCTAGAGTCAGTCAGAGTCAGTCAGAGTCAGTCAGAGTCAGTCAGAGTCTGTCAGAGTCAGTCAGAGTCTGTCAGAGTCCGTCAGAGTCTGTCAGAGTCAGTCAGAGTCTGTCAGAGTCAGTCAGAGTCAGTCAGTGTCTGTCAGAGTCAGTCAGAGTCAGACAGAGTCAGTCAGAGTCACCATAAGCCGTAGATTTAGTTGAAAGTATACATATATATATATATTTCAATAGTGTTCATCAAGACGAACAAAATGATGTATTACTTGACATATTTACGTAAAAAAAAATTTCAGCTAAAAATCAAAATCGCGTACAGGTCTTGACCTGTGATAGAATTTCATTTTTCGGAAAAAAATATTTCTCTCCAATTTTGCTCATTTTTTCAGGACTTAAAGACTTACCTACCCCATCGACGAAAATGTCTTCAGCTTTGCAATATATCCATTTTAAATGTTTCCCGAGGTTTTCGCAAAAATCACGTAAGTTATGAGAATTTCTATCTTCGAAAAAAGAAATGTCTCTCCGATTAACCTAGAGTCAGTCAGAGTCAGTCAGAGTCAGTCAGAGTCAGTCAGAGTCAGTCAGAGTCAGTCAGAGTCTGTCAGAGTCAGTCAGAGTCTGTCAGAGTCAGTCAGAGTCTGTCAGAGTCAGTCAGAGTCAGTCAGTGTCTGTCAGAGTCAGTCAGAGTCAGACAGAGTCAGTCAGAGTCACCATAAGCCGTAGATTTAGTTGAAAGTATACATATATATATATATTTCAATAGTGTTCATCAAGACGAACAAAATGATGTATTACTTGACATATTTACGTAAAAAAAAATTTCAGCTAAAAATCAAAATCGCGTACAGGTCTTGACCTGTGATAGAATTTCATTTTTCGGAAAAAAATATTTCTCTCCAATTTTGCTCATTTTTTCAGGACTTAAAGACTTACCTACCCCATCGACGAAAATGTCTTCAGCTTTGCAATATATCCATTTTAAATGTTTCCCGAGGTTTTCGCAAAAATCACGTAAGTTATGAGAATTTCTATCTTCGAAAAAAGAAATGTCTCTCCGATTAACCTAGAGTCAGTCAGAGTCAGTCAGAGTCAGTCAGAGTCAGTCAGAGTCAGTCAGAGTCAGTCAGAGTCAGTCAGAGTCAGTCAGAGTCTGTCAGAGTCAGTCAGAGTCTGTCAGAGTCAGTCAGAGTCTGTCAGAGTCAGTCAGAGTCAGTCAGTGTCTGTCAGAGTCAGTCAGAGTCAGACAGAGTCAGTCAGAGTCACCATAAGCCGTAGATTTAGTTGAAAGTATACATATATATATATATTTCAATAGTGTTCATCAAGACGAACAAAATGATGTATTACTTGACATATTTACGTAAAAAAAAATTTCAGCTAAAAATCAAAATCGCGTACAGGTCTTGACCTGTGATAGAATTTCATTTTTCGGAAAAAAATATTTCTCTCCAATTTTGCTCATTTTTTCAGGACTTAAAGACTTACCTACCCCATCGACGAAAATGTCTTCAGCTTTGCAATATATCCATTTTAAATGTTTCCCGAGGTTTTCGCAAAAATCACGTAAGTTATGAGAATTTCTATCTTCGAAAAAAGAAATGTCTCTCCGATTAACCTAGAGTCAGTCAGAGTCAGTCAGAGTCAGTCAGAGTCAGTCAGAGTCTGTCAGAGTCAGTCAGAGTCTGTCAGAGTCAGTCAGAGTCTGTCAGAGTCAGTCAGAGTCTGTCAGAGTCAGTCAGAGTCTGTCAGAGTCAGTCAGAGTCAGTCAGTGTCTGTCAGAGTCAGTCAGAGTCAGACAGAGTCAGTCAGAGTCACCATAAGCCGTAGATTTAGTTGAAAGTATACATATATATATATATTTCAATAGTGTTCATCAAGACGAACAAAATGATGTATTACTTGACATATTTACGTAAAAAAAAATTTCAGCTAAAAATCAAAATCGCGTACAGGTCTTGACCTGTGATAGAATTTCATTTTTCGGAAAAAAATATTTCTCTCCAATTTTGCTCATTTTTTCAGGACTTAAAGACTTACCTACCCCATCGACGAAAATGTCTTCAGCTTTGCAATATATCCATTTTAAATGTTTCCCGAGGTTTTCGCAAAAATCACGTAAGTTATGAGAATTTCTATCTTCGAAAAAAGAAATGTCTCTCCGATTAACCTCGAGTCAGTCAGAGTCAGTCAGAGTCAGTCAGAGTCAGTCAGAGTCAGTCAGAGTCAGTCAGAGTCTGTCAGAGTCAGTCAGAGTCTGTCAGAGTCAGTCAGAGTCTGTCAGAGTCAGTCAGAGTCAGTCAGTGTCTGTCAGAGTCAGTCAGAGTCAGACAGAGTCAGTCAGAGTCACCATAAGCCGTAGATTTAGTTGAAAGTATACATATATATATATATTTCAATAGTGTTCATCAAGACGAACAAAATGATGTATTACTTGACATATTTACGTAAAAAAAAATTTCAGCTAAAAATCAAAATCGCGTACAGGTCTTGACCTGTGATAGAATTTCATTTTTCGGAAAAAAATATTTCTCTCCAATTTTGCTCATTTTTTCAGGACTTAAAGACTTACCTACCCCATCGACGAAAATGTCTTCAGCTTTGCAATATATCCATTTTAAATGTTTCCCGAGGTTTTCGCAAAAATCACGTAAGTTATGAGAATTTCTATCTTCGAAAAAAGAAATGTCTCTCCGATTAACCTAGAGTCAGTCAGAGTCAGTCAGAGTCAGTCAGAGTCAGTCAGAGTCAGTCAGAGTCTGTCAGAGTCAGTCAGAGTCTGTCAGAGTCAGTCAGAGTCTGTCAGAGTCAGTCAGAGTCTGTCAGAGTCAGTCAGAGTCTGTCAGAGTCAGTCAGAGTCAGTCAGTGTCTGTCAGAGTCAGTCAGAGTCAGACAGAGTCAGTCAGAGTCACCATAAGCCGTAGATTTAGTTGAAAGTATACATATATATATATATTTCAATAGTGTTCATCAAGACGAACAAAATGATGTATTACTTGACATATTTACGTAAAAAAAAATTTCAGCTAAAAATCAAAATCGCGTACAGGTCTTAACCTGTGATAGAATTTCATTTTTCGGAAAAAAATATTTCTCTCCAATTTTGCTCATTTTTTCAGGACTTAAAGACTTACCTACCCCATCGACGAAAATGTCTTCAGCTTTGCAATATATCCATTTTAAATGTTTCCCGAGGTTTTCGCAAAAATCACGTAAGTTATGAGAATTTCTATCTTCGAAAAAAGAAATGTCTCTCCGATTAACCTAGAGTCAGTCAGAGTCAGTCAGAGTCAGTCAGAGTCAGTCAGAGTCAGTCAGAGTCAGTCAAAGTCTGTCAGAGTCTGTCAGAGTCAGTCAGAGTCAGTCAGAGTCAGTCAGAGTCAGTCAGAGTCTGTCAGAGTCAGTCAGAGTCTGTCAGAGTCAGTCAGAGTCTGTCAGAGTCAGTCAGAGTCTGTCAGAGTCAGTCAGAGTCAGTCAGAGTCAGACAGAGTCAGTCAGAGTCACCATAAGCCGTAGATTTAGTTGAAAGTATACATATATATATATATTTCAATAGTGTTCATCAAGACGAACAAAATGATGTATTACTTGACATATTTACGTAAAAAAAAATTCAGCTAAAAATCAAAATCGCGTACAGGTCTTGACCTGTGATAGAATTTCATTTTTCGGAAAAAAATATTTCTCTCCAATTTTGCTCATTTTTTCAGGACTTAAAGACTTACCTACCCCATCGACGAAAATGTCTTCAGCTTTGCAATATATCCATTTTAAATGTTTCCCGAGGTTTTCGCAAAAATCACGTAAGTTATGAGAATTTCTATCTTCGAAAAAAGAAATGTCTCTCCGATTAACCTAGAGTCAGTCAGAGTCAGTCAGAGTCAGTCAGAGTCAGTCAGAGTCAGTCAGAGTCAGTCAGAGTCTGTCAGAGTCAGTCAGAGTCTGTCAGAGTCAGTCAGAGTCAGTCAGTGTCTGTCAGAGTCAGTCAGAGTCAGACAGAGTCAGTCAGAGTCACCATAAGCCGTAGATTTAGTTGAAAGTATACATATATATATATATTTCAATAGTGTTCATCAAGACGAACAAAATGATGTATTACTTGACATATTTACGTAAAAAAAAATTTCAGCTAAAAATCAAAATCGCGTACAGGTCTTGACCTGTGATAGAATTTCATTTTTCGGAAAAAAATATTTCTCTCCAATTTTGCTCATTTTTTCAGGACTTAAAGACTTACCTACCCCATCGACGAAAATGTCTTCAGCTTTGCAATATATCCATTTTAAATGTTTCCCGAGGTTTTCGCAAAAATCACGTAAGTTATGAGAATTTCTATCTTCGAAAAAAGAAATGTCTCTCCGATTAACCTAGAGTCAGTCAGAGTCAGTCAGAGTCAGTCAGAGTCAGTCAGAGTCAGTCAGAGTCAGTCAGAGTCTGTCAGAGTCAGTCAGAGTCTGTCAGAGTCAGTCAGAGTCTGTCAGAGTCAGTCAGAGTCTGTCAGAGTCAGTCAGAGTCAGTCAGTGTCTGTCAGAGTCAGTCAGAGTCAGACAGAGTCAGTCAGAGTCACCATAAGCCGTAGATTTAGTTGAAAGTATACATATATATATATATTTCAATAGTGTTCATCAAGACGAACAAAATGATGTATTACTTGACATATTTACGTAAAAAAAAATTTCAGCTAAAAATCAAAATCGCGTACAGGTCTTGACCTGTGATAGAATTTCATTTTTCGGAAAAAAATATTTCTCTCCAATTTTGCTCATTTTTTCAGGACTTAAAGACTTACCTACCCCATCGACGAAAATGTCTTCAGCTTTGCAATATATCCATTTTAAATGTTTCCCGAGGTTTTCGCAAAAATCACGTAAGTTATGAGAATTTCTATCTTCGAAAAAAGAAATGTCTCTCCGATTAACCTAGAGTCAGTCAGAGTCAGTCAGAGTCAGTCAGAGTCAGTCAGAGTCAGTCAGAGTCTGTCAGAGTCAGTCAGAGTCTGTCAGAGTCAGTCAGAGTCTGTCAGAGTCAGTCAGAGTCTGTCAGAGTCAGTCAGAGTCAGTCAGTGTCTGTCAGAGTCAGTCAGAGTCAGACAGAGTCAGTCAGAGTCACCATAAGCCGTAGATTTAGTTGAAAGTATACATATATATATATATTTCAATAGTGTTCATCAAGACGAACAAAATGATGTATTACTTGACATATTTACGTAAAAAAAAATTTCAGCTAAAAATCAAAATCGCGTACAGGTCTTGACCTGTGATAGAATTTCATTTTTCGGAAAAAAATATTTCTCTCCAATTTTGCTCATTTTTTCAGGACTTAAAGACTTACCTACCCCATCGACGAAAATGTCTTCAGCTTTGCAATATATCCATTTTAAATGTTTCCCGAGGTTTTCGCAAAAATCACGTAAGTTATGAGAATTTCTATCTTCGAAAAAAGAAATGTCTCTCCGATTAACCTAGAGTCAGTCAGAGTCAGTCAGAGTCAGTCAGAGTCAGTCAGAGTCTGTCAGAGTCAGTCAGAGTCTGTCAGAGTCAGTCAGAGTCTGTCAGAGTCAGTCAGAGTCTGTCAGAGTCAGTCAGAGTCAGTCAGTGTCTGTCAGAGTCAGTCAGAGTCAGACAGAGTCAGTCAGAGTCACCATAAGCCGTAGATTTAGTTGAAAGTATACATATATATATATATTTCAATAGTGTTCATCAAGACGAACAAAATGATGTATTACTTGACATATTTACGTAAAAAAAAAATTCAGCTAAAAATCAAAATCGCGTACAGGTCTTGACCTGTGATAGAATTTCATTTTTCGGAAAAAAATATTTCTCTCCAATTTTGCTCATTTTTTCAGGACTTAAAGACTTACCTACCCCATCGACGAAAATGTCTTCAGCTTTGCAATATATCCATTTTAAATGTTTCCCGAGGTTTTCGCAAAAATCACGTAAGTTATGAGAATTTCTATCTTCGAAAAAAGAAATGTCTCTCCGATTAACCTAGAGTCAGTCAGAGTCAGTCAGAGTCAGTCAGAGTCAGTCAGAGTCAGTCAGAGTCTGTCAGAGTCAGTCAGAGTCTGTCAGAGTCAGTCAGAGTCTGTCAGAGTCAGTCAGAGTCTGTCAGAGTCAGTCAGAGTCAGTCAGTGTCTGTCAGAGTCAGTCAGAGTCAGACAGAGTCAGTCAGAGTCACCATAAGCCGTAGATTTAGTTGAAAGTATACATATATATATATATTTCAATAGTGTTCATCAAGACGAACAAAATGATGTATTACTTGACATATTTACGTAAAAAAAAATTTCAGCTAAAAATCAAAATCGCGTACAGGTCTTGACCTGTGATAGAATTTCATTTTTCGGAAAAAAATATTTCTCTCCAATTTTGCTCATTTTTTCAGGACTTAAAGACTTACCTACCCCATCGACGAAAATGTCTTCAGCTTTGCAATATATCCATTTTAAATGTTTCCCGAGGTTTTCGCAAAAATCACGTAAGTTATGAGAATTTCTATCTTCGAAAAAAGAAATGTCTCTCCGATTAACCTAGAGTCAGTCAGAGTCAGTCAGAGTCAGTCAGAGTCAGTCAGAGTCAGTCAGAGTCTGTCAGAGTCAGTCAGAGTCAGTCAGAGTCTGTCAGAGTCAGTCAGAGTCTGTCAGAGTCAGTCAGAGTCAGTCAGTGTCTGTCAGAGTCAGTCAGAGTCAGACAGAGTCAGTCAGAGTCACCATAAGCCGTAGATTTAGTTGAAAGTATACATATATATATATATTTCAATAGTGTTCATCAAGACGAACAAAATGATGTATTACTTGACATATTTACGTAAAAAAAAATTTCAGCTAAAAATCAAAATCGCGTACAGGTCTTGACCTGTGATAGAATTTCATTTTTCGGAAAAAAATATTTCTCTCCAATTTTGCTCATTTTTTCAGGACTTAAAGACTTACCTACCCCATCGACGAAAATGTCTTCAGCTTTGCAATATATCCATTTTAAATGTTTCCCGAGGTTTTCGCAAAAATCACGTAAGTTATGAGAATTTCTATCTTCGAAAAAAGAAATGTCTCTCCGATTAACCTAGAGTCAGTCAGAGTCAGTCAGAGTCAGTCAGAGTCAGTCAGAGTCAGTCAGAGTCAGTCAGAGTCTGTCAGAGTCAGTCAGAGTCTGTCAGAGTCAGTCAGAGTCTGTCAGAGTCAGTCAGAGTCAGTCAGTGTCTGTCAGAGTCAGTCAGAGTCAGACAGAGTCAGTCAGAGTCACCATAAGCCGTAGATTTAGTTGAAAGTATACATATATATATATATTTCAATAGTGTTCATCAAGACGAACAAAATGATGTATTACTTGACATATTTACGTAAAAAAAAATTTCAGCTAAAAATCAAAATCGCGTACAGGTCTTGACCTGTGATAGAATTTCATTTTTCGGAAAAAAATATTTCTCTCCAATTTTGCTCATTTTTTCAGGACTTAAAGACTTACCTACCCCATCGACGAAAATGTCTTCAGCTTTGCAATATATCCATTTTAAATGTTTCCCGAGGTTTTCGCAAAAATCACGTAAGTTATGAGAATTTCTATCTTCGAAAAAAGAAATGTCTCTCCGATTAACCTAGAGTCAGTCAGAGTCAGTCAGAGTCAGTCAGAGTCAGTCAGAGTCAGTCAGAGTCTGTCAGAGTCAGTCAGAGTCTGTCAGAGTCAGTCAGAGTCTGTCAGAGTCAGTCAGAGTCTGTCAGAGTCAGTCAGAGTCAGTCAGAGTCAGACAGAGTCAGTCAGAGTCACCATAAGCCGTAGATTTAGTTGAAAGTATACATATATATATATATTTCAATAGTGTTCATCAAGACGAACAAAATGATGTATTACTTGACATATTTACGTAAAAAAAAAATTCAGCTAAAAATCAAAATCGCGTACAGGTCTTGACCTGTGATAGAATTTCATTTTTCGGAAAAAAATATTTCTCTCCAATTTTGCTCATTTTTTCAGGACTTAAAGACTTACCTACCCCATCGACGAAAATGTCTTCAGCTTTGCAATATATCCATTTTAAATGTTTCCCGAGGTTTTCGCAAAAATCACGTAAGTTATGAGAATTTCTATCTTCGAAAAAAGAAATGTCTCTCCGATTAACCTAGAGTCAGTCAGAGTCAGTCAGAGTCAGTCAGAGTCAGTCAGAGTCTGTCAGAGTCAGTCAGAGTCTGTCAGAGTCAGTCAGAGTCTGTCAGAGTCAGTCAGAGTCTGTCAGAGTCAGTCAGAGTCAGTCAGTGTCTGTCAGAGTCAGTCAGAGTCAGACAGAGTCAGTCAGAGTCACCATAAGCCGTAGATTTAGTTGAAAGTATACATATATATATATATTTCAATAGTGTTCATCAAGACGAACAAAATGATGTATTACTTGACATATTTACGTAAAAAAAAATTTCAGCTAAAAATCAAAATCGCGTACAGGTCTTGACCTGTGATAGAATTTCATTTTTCGGAAAAAAATATTTCTCTCCAATTTTGCTCATTTTTTCAGGACTTAAAGACTTACCTACCCCATCGACGAAAATGTCTTCAGCTTTGCAATATATCCATTTTAAATGTTTCCCGAGGTTTTCGCAAAAATCACGTAAGTTATGAGAATTTCTATCTTCGAAAAAAGAAATGTCTCTCCGATTAACCTAGAGTCAGTCAGAGTCAGTCAGAGTCAGTCAGAGTCAGTCAGAGTCTGTCAGAGTCAGTCAGAGTCTGTCAGAGTCAGTCAGAGTCTGTCAGAGTCAGTCAGAGTCTGTCAGAGTCAGTCAGAGTCTGTCAGAGTCAGTCAGAGTCAGTCAGTGTCTGTCAGAGTCAGTCAGAGTCAGACAGAGTCAGTCAGAGTCACCATAAGCCGTAGATTTAGTTGAAAGTATACATATATATATATATTTCAATAGTGTTCATCAAGACGAACAAAATGATGTATTACTTGACATATTTACGTAAAAAAAAATTTCAGCTAAAAATCAAAATCGCGTACAGGTCTTGACCTGTGATAGAATTTCATTTTTCGGAAAAAAATATTCTCTCCAATTTTGCTCATTTTTTCAGGACTTAAAGACTTACCTAC
>JASFXZ010000137.1:0-125551 GCA_032209605.1 Mactromeris polynyma
GATAGAAAACGGACTTAGAAATGCTCCCGTGTGTTGGTTTCCAAAAGGGTATTCTTTAGACACACATACAATGAGGAAGGTGCTAGAATGGGTTCTAGATGAGTGTAAATCATCAGGACTTCATATACCAGCCATTTGCTTTGACGGACAGTGGCATAACATATGCGTTAGGAGTAAAACAGGCAAACCGCTTACGCTTCTGCAATTACAAAAGGATGTGTGGAAAACAGTTGAGAACATGCCGAAGACAGACATTTTGAAGGAAATCAAACGAAAGAACATTGAAGCAACATGGCACTGGGAAGAATCATGTTACCAAAAACAAATATTGGTTACAGACCATACATGTGCCAGACTCCCATCCATATCTCAGGGATTTATAAGCTACCGAAGACGTGAACTACAAAGGGAAGGATTGAAAAATCAAGCAGATGAACATAACAGCAGTTTCAATAACACAGCCACTGACGAAGAACACTTAATCAGTGAGCTCACATTAGTCCATGACGTATATCCTGGTAACGTTAGTGAAATCCAAGAAACAGCAAACTCTAACTTGTCAACAGTTAGTGATATGGAAAACAATGAGGGATGTTCCAGCGAAAACACGAACTATGATATTAGCGAAGTTAATGAAAGAAAGTCGTCGCCAATTCAGAACTTGGTCGAAGAAGAGTATAAATCCATTTTAGCAATGCTTCAAGCCGACGAAAAGTCAAATAACAAGAACAGATGGACTAATGCAAGTACTGATGACTTGCGCCGACTAACGAGGTCGTATGACGAACTGAAGAAAGTTAGAGATGTTGAATTGAGAATAATAGTAAGGTTTCTGAATAAAGTATATTCGTGTAAGATAAAAGAAAGTATATCCAAACACTTGAAACTGGCTGCTATATTTAAAGACACGGATTCCGCACAACAGGAAATAACAAAATCAGTTAAATCGATCCGCAAAGTGAGAACAGTAAAAAAACTAAGCGAGTTAGCATTTCTAGAACTTAAAAAGTTTAAGAAGGCAGACCTCAATGTAATTTACGCCGAATGCATGTGGCCAGAAAAATTGAAAGAATGGCGTGAAGACTATCCGATTGCACAACCTTTTCCTAATATTGATGATCACTTAGAAGCATCTTGGTTTTATTGCCCTGATATAAGCGAAAGTAGGCATCAGGTAGAAGTCAGTTGCATAGACTCTACACATCTGCTAACCCGAGCTAGGCGGAAAAGCTGCAAGGGAGGCCTCGACGGGTTGTCGAACAAAGGTTGGAGGACGGTGGCAAAATCAAATAAGACCCGATTATCTCTTGCTATGGTTGACTGTGTGCTAGAACCGATGTCTGTTTCTGTTGCTCGTACTCACTTTAGTGCATCGGTAGAAGCGGAACTGCGAGATGCTGGAGAGTATTTGTCGGCCGATCTTTGCAGAGATGTTCGACAGTGGTGGGAAGCCGAAGATGATCGTGGAATAGCAGCAAAAGACAGATTACAAATGAGAATGCCCCTTAGAAAACGACTTCTAAATTGTGTAACATTTTCCAATTTTCCACCGCCTTCTTCACATATAAATGGGTGGCCAAGCCAATTGTGGGAAGCTTTAGTTGCGAATATAGACGCTAAAGCAATGCTGTATGACCTGTGTTTGAGCAAAACCTACAACGTACGTGCCTTCTCGAGCATGATGGGCGAGACGTTTTTCGCCGAGCTAACGCATGCTGACAGAAGATCTCATGGGACTGTTACAACTGAAGAATTTGGCCAGTTCATTAACAATACTGTTGAGCAGCTACACATGCGTATGGATCCGAAAAGGTAATTGCACATAAACTTCAATGTTTATTTTAAAGGTGTTAATCGATCACTGAGAGATACGTGTAAAGAAACAAAAAATCCAGAAAATATTAATGCTATTTGTTTGTATATCAAAATAAGTAGTAAGCTCAAACATTGTTGTTTCATATATATGCGAACGACATATTTTGGAACCTTCTTAAATGTATAATTTATTCGAAGAACACTCTGCAAACTAATAATGCACCATAATTGGTTTAGTTCGGTATGTTTATTGAATGTACATACGCATATATCCACCGCTTTAAAGATGTCTTAAGAAGTTAAGAAACACGTCCACTAATCGTATATATGTGATTCTTTGGTAAATTTCTGTTTAAATATTTTAGGGTGTTTGCGTACCGAACGTCTAAACGACACGTATATAAGCTGGTTGATAGGACTGAGGAGATTGACTCTGACAATAGTACTGCGACTCTCAAAACACACACAGATCACACCCCTGAGTCATCATGTTTTTTACGGTAATGCAATTTAATTTAATAAATGTTTATTTATTAATTTAATAAATGTATTCAACACATTCATTATATAACCGTGATCTATATTTATATTGATATGTTGGTCAGTGTCCATATCTCCCTGGTGACAACAAATAATTGTCTATCATCTTGTTTTTTTTAAACTGCCTGTCTAACACTGGTAAAACAAAACCAGTAGTGAAGTACAAAGATAAAACGTTAAAAAGCACAGTGTTTTGAAACTGGCCTGATCATTACACAAATCTTAAAACAAGTAACCGTATCACACTATGCACGGTTTCATGGGTTCGCATCACATAATTGGAGCCAAAAGCGAAGAGTAATGTTCAAAGATGAAAAACAAAGATTCATGAATACATGTACTTACAACCAACGACAATATATTTATATAAAATCGACTTAATAATTACTTTTTGCTTTCGTATAGTTTTAGTTGTAATTTTTGTTTCAGTGATCATACCTTTGACACCAATTGTGATCGTAAACCAAAATGCAAGGAGGGTGCAATAAAAACTGATCGAAATGCAGTGAAAAGGGGCGCTCTTGGTGTTCGGTGGGAGAGTGCCAGACGAAACGAGTCAAAACTTTTACTTACAGACAGACTTGGAATATAATGTGACAACTCATTAAACGTGGGATTTAATGTTAGATGCTGACTTTTCTCATGTTATCTTGGAGACGGCTACCATCAAGGATGTGTTGTTGAAAGTGGTGAAAAAAGTTCCAATACCGATCAAACACAAACAAGTTATAATTAGTACAATTGTAAAATTTCATTATACATATACAATAGAACACTATTCTTTTATTGTAAACTGATTTATTTTTTATTTTTGTCATTTTAACATCTGTACTTACAGATAAATAAACATAATCACAGATAATCATTAAAATAATATGGAGATCAGTATAATAATCACAGATATTTGCATCAAATCACATAATTGGTTTGTAAACAAGGTATTTTACAAAAAACGAATGAATAAAAATAGTGGGTTCTCACAAAAGTTTATATTGCAACGATTATGTCTCCTGAATATTTATGCTACAAATGGCATAACTTTACGCAATGTAATGGACATGTGCATATTTACGTTTAACTCTTCTATGTTTCAAATGATACATGTACAAACGATGTGACTGATACCTTTATGTTATGACAGCGAGTTGTTACTGAAAACGTTTGCATTTTACGATGTACGTCTGGTCAAAAATAAAATATATTTGTACTCAAAATAAAAGTGTTTTGCGTTTTTATGTCAATTTTGAATGTATTGGCTTAATGCATATTATAAAGAAAACAATATGAAAAGAAAAACAAAAATTACAGAATGTCTAATTAAACATGTTACCTACATGTAACTTACTTCTGTTGGGGAATAATAATCTACTAAACTCACAAAACACAATAAGAAGAAGAAAGACTGGTTGTGACATTTACCTTTATGAATTCAAACTTTCTGTGTAATTTTGTGTAATTCGTGAAGGTGAAAATGTGAATTCACGAAGTCAAAATCATGAAGTCAAATCGAAAATTCATGTATGAAGTTAAAACCTTGAATTCATGAAGTTTAAATGTCAATACCGGCCAATCGCATAGCATATTTATGCATATAAAAAATCTGCAAAAAAACAATATTACGCAGATAAAGACAAAGGTTTCTGTGTAAGTTACATAATGCACTGTACCGGTAACCAGCATTTTCCTTGAAACCAAGTGTGTGATTCAACATAACCCAATTTTAAAAATATCACAACAAGAGCAGGCTTACTAAATTAAAGAGCAAGTGAAAATATTACTTCCATGTAAAGTGTAAACCAGTTGTACTAGTAAAAAAGACGATGGACACATGCACATCTTAAAAAAGACGATGGACACTTCGTATCGTTGTAATACATAAACAAATTAAATTAAAAGTAATTCTGCCTGAGAACCTTATATAAACTAATACACTAATTATACACATACTTCCATACGACTATGATACAAAAGTATCCAACTTTATCAAAGGAAACACGTGTATAAACGTTACGAAGTATCCATTAAAATGAAGGTATACATGATGTCATGATTTGTAGAACCGTAATCATTAAGAACATATTGACGTAGAATCATGTAATTAGTCGCTCTTATGATGCTTATTAGTGTGGGCACTAAGTCCACTCCTGTATTTGTAGGTTTTACCACAGGCACTGCATCGGTGTTTCCTTTCTCCGCTGTGTTTGGATTTGTGATCATTCATCTTAGATATGTCCTGCTCTTTATAATCACACTGGTCACATTTGAAGACGAACTGTCTTTTCTCACGCCTAATATGGCGGAGAAGTTCAGCATTTGTAGCAAACGCGCTACTACATATACTGCACACATAATGTTTTGTTGCACCATGCACGCTACATCTGTGTTGCGTTATACTACCAAGTGAGTAGAAATGTTTGCCACAACAAACATATCTAGCACCGCCCGTGTGTCTTTTCTCGTGTTGAGTGAGATTACTCTTTCTTGTGAATGACTTTCCACACGTGGAACACATGTTTAGTGTAGGTTCTGAAATGTAAAATAATGTTGCAAGAATTATCTACATGTACAAGACCGTATATATGCTTTAACAGTACATGTACGTTATTGTGCTCACAGTACATAACGGAAATTTTATAAAACCCCGATTTGTTTCATACATTCAGTCAGATGGAGACTACCCAGTCACCAGGCGAACCAGCAGTTTTTTGGACCTAACTATGCTGAACGTCAAACAAGGGATATTTACCAGTACCATTTTAACGACGTTGGTATGTCAAGAACCGGGATCAAACCAGGGCCCTCTCGCGGACGTTCTTCCACTAGGCTATCGAGGCGAATTTATAAGATCTATAAACATTTATTTCGTTTTCCATTGATTACGGTCGGGAATTTATAAGAACTATAAAGCTCTTGATGTGTCAAAAGTATTTTAACCTCACGACAGAATATCAATTAACATTGTGAACAGTTGCTAGATTTTCATACTGCAAAGTTAAATAGATTCGATTTTAATGCAAACGTTACTCATTTCATAATGACTACAAACGATACGATTTTCTTACTTTTGATGAAAACTCGCAAATATCCGTGTTTTTGTTTTAAAATGAACTTTCTAATGATAAACAAACACATATGCGTTACAAATACATACAAAATGTCTTTTATAATCCACTAATTGTAAACATATAGGGGATAATAATGTTTTTGATGCGAACGTTATTTGATGAAAACAGCGTCTCAAATGCATTTGGTCGAGCATCAATTGAAAACAAAGATAGTTACAGCAAAATCGACAATTACCGAGTGTTGCTACATATATGGGCTATTCTTTAGGCGATATAATATTACAATCGTAAGTGTATGCTAGTTATAATCAATAAAAAACTCACCTTTTGTCGAGGAAGACGCCATTTTTGGGACTACGAACGTTATTAGTCAGACCACGTGATTCGCCACACTGATTTATATATAGCAAAAAGAAAACAATATATTGAAACCTATCTATGCCCACGTACACATCTATATATAGACTTGTGTACGCACTCTCATACAGACACCCACTATCGATCCTATCCACAAAACACATACTAACACACGCATGCACACATACTTGCATACTTATACGCTAGAATAGAATAAGCTGGGTGATTCCTATAATCTGTAAACCTTGGCGAAAAAGAGACGAAATGCAAGGATTTACACTAGGGTATATTAAACACGCCCACAATAACATCAAACATACACGCACGTAACCACGCACGCATGCACACACACTTGCATTCATGTACACTAGAATAGAACGCACACAATTCCTATAATCTGTAAACTTGGAAAAAAACGAAATGCAAGGAAACACAATAGGGTACGTTTAACACGATCACAAACACATTCAACACACACCCACATACACGCACACACACACGCACGCACACCTACACACACACACGACAACAAAATATTCAGTTTCTTGTCTTAAATATCAAACCGTATACAAACAACAGCAATAATATTTATCGTATCAAATCTGGTAGTATTATTTTAGTATTATTTTAGTACATCATTTGTATGTTTAATTGGT
The DNA here is from genome assembly GCA_032209605.1 of Mactromeris polynyma. Lineage (NCBI taxonomy): Eukaryota > Metazoa > Mollusca > Bivalvia > Venerida > Mactridae > Mactromeris > Mactromeris polynyma. Next base: position 6,434 of record JASFXZ010000137.1, read on the forward strand.
TTGTCTACATAATCATGCAAAATAAACATACATTCTATGTGTTATTTTTGTTACAGCTATTTAGTCAGGATTTTCATGAATTGTGTTTAATTATGTATTTAAGAAGATCATGAATTGGATTAACTATAAAACGTGTTACGACTAAATATATAGTTCACAAAAAAGTTTGCGTACACTTTTACTAGTTTTGTAAAATATCACTTTGCTGTGACGAGGAGCACGCATTCTAAGTTTCTTTTGGCTGATCACTGGTTTAATGATCTGTTTCTCTTTCTGGCCATTTCATTTCTATCCAGTGATTGAAGTCACATTCTTTTACTTCATGTTTGTTCCCCATACCGTTGATATAAACAATCCGACCATCCTTTGTCCATGCATTTTTAACTTCATCTGGCGCTTTGAATCTCACACAAGATAGAACATGGAAGTTTAAATTGGTGAGATCCTCACTTATAAAAATGCCAGTGCCTTTTAACAGTTTTTTTACTGTACATAATTTTGTTACGTAGCATACGTGATTGGAATTTCAAGATAATTTGTTGTTTATTTTTCCGCTTTTTACCCACTCTGTGTGCAATATCGATGTCGTTTTTTCTGAGATGTAACTCAGGATCTTTCAGATTTTCATTCAATTTTTTGCAGACTAATGCTATTGTTTCCTCTGCATTTTCATCAGATGTTGTTGTTAGTCCATCTATTCGGAGGCTATTTCTGCGGGAGTATTGTTCTAACCTATTCATCGATAAATTTGATTTTTCTACAGCGGAGTCGAGATCTGACTTTACTTGATCTTTTTCATCCTTGAGGTCTAAGTTTTCTCTTGCAGTTTATCATTTTCTCTGTCGAACAGCTTGCTTTCGAGTATTTCTATTCTTTTTGAAACTGAATCTAATAGTTCATCTTTCATTTGATTAACCACTTCCCTTATCATATTTCTCAGAGAAACGTCGTTCTTCGTTAGCATATTTGTGAGTTTTTCATTCATATCAAGGTGCAAGGGAACATTTATGGGAATGGGGAATCAAGGAATTGTCTGCCTGAATATCAAAAACAATCACTGAGAATTTATGGGTAAAACAAGGGGGAAAATGATTGAAATGAATGGAATATTCCACAGGACAAACCAGGAAAGCCAGTAGCCATGGGCCGAAAAGGGGGTAAAAAGAACATTATGTCAAGTAAAAGAACTGTACTTGGTGAAAGGGGAACTAAACATACATTTAAAATCATAGATATAAATAATAACCACACAGCGATTTAAAGCCTTGGCACTTTGGGTAGACAAAGATATTTAATAACAGCTAGCTAACCGTTTCTAAGTATCTCTAATATTTACACAGTCCTGCGCAGTTTACAATTCCCTCGTTGGTCGTTGTATACCTCTCCAAAAGGTTACACTTGATTCCCCTGATGTAAGTGTTATCTTATATCCCGTTGTATACCTCTCCCAATGCTTACACTTGATTCCCCCGATGTAAGTGTTATTTTATATCCCGTTGTATACCTCTCCCAAAGGTTACACTTGATTCCCCTGATGTAAGTGTTATCTTATATCCCGTTGTATACCTCTCCCAAAGCTTACACTTGATTCCCCTGATGTAAGTGTTATCTTATATCCCGTTGTATACCTCTCCCAAAGCTTACACTTGATTCCCCTGATATAATTGTTATCTTATATCCCGTTGTATACCTCTCCCAAAGCTTACATTTGATTCCCCTGATGTAAGTGTTATCTTATATCTCGCTTAATTTCAGTTCTGTTTGATCTTTTATCCTCCTCATCATAGTTGTTTCTTATGTTCCACATGCCCTCGTTGTTTTAGTTAGTTTACACCACTTCCCATACTAGATCTTTATCTTAAAACATAAGGATATGTCAGGGGAGGCACTGTGTCGTAAATGTTGACTTCCTTGTATTAATCTTTACCACCTGTAAATTTGAATAGAATTTGCGTCCCGATGTGAAATGTTTCGTAACTTTGCCGGTACTAATGAATTTTACCGAACATATAGAAAGCACTCGTATGAACTCGAGTACATGACATGTGAGCGTTTGTTGTTTATTCCAACGTAAATCATGAGACCAATGTGCATGAGTAGTTCATTGTCCAGATGTATTTATTCATAACGCATTACAATATTTGTATTGCAATAGAAACAAGTTAACACGGGTTATATTTACGTCATTATGTTACACCGCTCCTACAAATGCACTTGTCATTGACTGAATTATTAAGAATTGAAGGACGTCGTACTTAACGAATCGACAACACTGGTAAAAATAATAATGTAATTGTTATTGTAAACAGTGAATGTTAACTTCGTTAAGCATGGAGCTGTGTTTACGTTCCTTCATCGTGACACCCACATCATTTAATTACCACCGGCCGCACTTCAACATCAATAACAACTATTTTATAAGAATATGCATCAAGTTATTATGTTCGACAAAAACAAATGGAACTGATGGAATGAAGGTATAACTATTTATGTAAATAACCTGATAGGGAGAGAAAATCGTACTTCTGTGCGGAATAAGCTATTTATCACACAACAAATCAATGAGTATAACACAGGTTGATATCATCTACATAAAACATTTTCGATTCTATAGCAATTGCTCTACATTTAAAGCAATAACAAGATGTGATCAGTTATTGGGAACACATAGAACATATTTTTCTCCACGACAAGATGATATCAGTTGAACGTTATCTTAAATGTCATTGTAGTTGTAGACATCCGATAGTTTACATAGCATAATCCAAAGGGGAGGTTCTGTCACTATGAACTAGATGCGGAAATGCGTGTTGAGTATAATTCTTGGGATGTTTCTCACAAAACTTCTGTTTAATTAACTGGATATGAAGTGGTATATGTGCAGCAGGTTCCAGTATGTACAAGCGTACTTTGTTTACGCCGTTTGAAAATATACAACGTCAATATCCATCCAAGTTTGGTTGTTGAATATTCAGTCATGAAGTGTATTTAAAACTGTGAAACCACAATGTAGGTCAAACAGGCAGTAGCAAGCGATGGACGCTGTGTGTAACTGCGGAGTAAGGCAAATTATACTTGTTCAATTACACACGTATACAATATAATGGATATACATGTATATAAATAATATGTCACAGTTCATTGTTGCGTCTTTTCTACACCTTATTAATTCGATTACTGTGGTTTCGTCCCTACAGATCGACGGAACTTAAACTTAGACCAGGCGTCTTGCAAGCGTATATTGCATCTCATAAACTTTCAGAAACACAAATAAACTTTAAGTATATGTTTAGCAATGTGTCTATATAACGACGTAACTTATTGTATTGTCCAACCCGCGATATGAGTAGTCTTTGATGAGTATTGATATACAAATTAATTCCGAAAGTTCGTCTTAATTATGTTATTGTGGTAGAATTCATTATACAACATGCTTGTCTTAATATGCCTGACATGCAAAATTCAAACAATCTTATAACATAATACAAATAAATATCATATTCAGGCATTCAAATTAAAAAATAAAATTTGAATAAATTAAAGTATCAACAAGGACTGCTTTCGGGACAATTGACATAAGGTACAACTACTGAAATTATGAATATTCACGTTACATCGGCTTCCATTAGAACATAATATTCTCCTGGCTTCATTCACAGCTACATAACCACGTGATTCTTACGGTCAGACATGAACTAACCATGACATTGAAAAGTTGGTAGATTTTAATGAATTTTATTGAAGCGTAAATTCGTAACATCACCATTCAGAAAGAAAGAGTTTAATAACACTATGTTGCAAATAATCCAAAATCTCTTACCATTGATTTGTGTGGGGAAGTTGTCCGTTGCTTGCTGAGGAGCAGGTTAGTACTGGTTGGTAACACAGGAGCACTGGTTTGGTCAACTTATCGCCTTATATTACTGAAATACTGCTGAGAAACGGCGTAAAACTCTGGGATAACCAATGTATTGAATATATAAAACAGTACCCATTGTCTGTAACGTATTTTCTCTACAACAAGTTATGATGAATTTCATTAAGAGAAGTAGTATCTCACGGCGGACATTAATGAACTAACGTTGTTCAATCAAATTCATAGAACTTCCACATGCTGCTAAGGCAATTTAGTAGAGTATTACATACAGTGACGTACATACAACAATTTAGTGTTCACTTATAGGAAGCTTTCAGGGCGAAAAACTGTTTTATTTAGTTGTGTCTGACCTAATTCTATATCATTAAGATGCGTTTGTTTCTCACAAATGGTTACACACACGACGTATTACCTAGTCAAATTATGTTGAAATAAATCGTTCATTAGGGTCAATTTTCCTAAATCACCGGATAGACGGTAATGTTCCGGGCAACGGATATACTCCGAGTCATGGCCAATATAATTACATTCGATTAAGGTAAATGTGAAGTGATATTTAGGTGATTCACATACGTTCTTTGCCGCATAATTCAGCCAATGTACGAAATCGGGGTGAACAAGGCGCAGATGAAGCGTTTTATAATCCTAATGAAACAATAGCTCTATCCCCTGATAAAAGCGGACACTAGTTATCTTTCACATACTGCAAATGAAATGTCTAATATTATTGCCTCCCCTGTTTTAAAACATCTTTAAAATCACTAACAAATTATCGTATAAGATCACATGACCGAGCAATTGTCCTCATTTTTGTATATAACTTGAAACTTATGTATTGCTTAACTTATTGCGTGTACATTCTTATGTCGTACATCTGCATTTATTGTAAAATTGATAGTTTTGAACAGATATTTAATAATACAAATTACCAGCCGGTTAAATTATGATTGCCCTTAGCCTACCTGCATGAAGCCTGAACTATAAGGTATGAAATATAGGGAAGTAAATGTGATCAGAAAGAGGATGTCTCATAAGTCAAACATGGCTTTTCTTTAAATATGTAAGACACTGTAATAAATAAACACTTTATACTTAAAAGTGAATAAAACTGTATTTTTAATGTCAGAGTTAAATGAACATGAGCACTGAAATCGAACATTGCCATATTTAACATACCATTCACTAAAGAGGAATTGAGTAGAATCTCTTTGTCAGCTTCATCAACATTTGTAAATAAATAAGACGACAGTAATACCAAGAAATATCTTGAAAAAAGATGGTCGGCGCAATTTCATGGTTAAGATTTGTCGACAACATAAACAATTGCCGAGATATTATGATTGCTGGTCACTCCAAATCCAAAATGGATTTCGGTGAATTGATTTCGGTAAGGTAATGTACCCCTTATCGAAAAGTTAACCAATCCGCGTCAAGGTTACAAAACGTTGTTTGTTTGAAGAGAAATTCGTTTAATGGTTAACGTAAGATTTGATTTGTTTACACAACACTGATATGAAAATAGCAAAGCCATGTTAGTACGGCTGCGCCGAAAAATAGTATTCGTCTTTGCACGGACCATGTAAAGTACGAAGGGTAGTGGTGCTTGAATATGCTTCAATATTGAACTTTTAGAACATAATGAGAAATGTTTTACCTCAGCAGGTATTTAATTACAGAACAATGATATTCTAAAATTGCGGTAAAAAACAATGCGGCTGATTTTGTAGAGGTGCCACGTTATTGTCTTTAAAGCTATACTATGGTTCGGATTTAACTGACATTTTATGATTGCAAATGTACGAACAAAGCTGCATCACTGTCACGTTAATATCTTGAAACATGGATAACAGTGAAAAAAGAAAATACACATATATTTCCTACTTTACCATGACAATAACGGTTATTGTGGCAGGTGCCGGTATATCAAAATGGCAGACTAGTACTATATATTTTACCTTAGGGGAATAATAATTTGTTTCTTGAAATTGGTTGAAGTTTTCTAATCTTCATTCAAAGTTGTACCATAGTCAGTTCTTGAAATTAATTGAAACGGTGATTTTGATATCTACACAAACTGTAATTCATTCGTTTCTGCTCACTTTATTCCTTAAGTTTTTGAAATTTGAAAAATACTCTCGCAATATTCACTTTAATTGGAACGTGACTGTGTTTGCAAAGATTTTCAGGGTCATCAATATTGCTTCAAATAATCAGTGACATATATCTCACTAAAGCAAGATAATCGGTTTGTAGACGCCAATTGTCTTGGATTCCGTGTAAAACCTCTCAAATATCAAAATGGTTGAAGACATTCATATTAATCACTAGGATACGTGGAGAGAATAGTGAATAGAAAAGTGAATACATGTTTGTAGTAAGAATATTTTCATTGTATTGATAGTGCTTATCAAGATGTGAACATCTTTGTTAGTTGTGCAGCAGCATTTCAGCAGTTCCTGCAGAATTATGACCTTTTGTGTAATTAAAATATTCCTATAAGAATACGGAAAGTGAATTTTATCAAGGGCGTAGCAAAAGCTGGTAGAATGTGTATGCAATCAATCGAGAGGAGTCTGAGGAGTCTGACATGCTTACCCGGACATTTCTGTTTTCCACTATTAGGTAGCATTTTCACAAACAATACACTAAGTGTTGAAGAGTATTCATAAAGTGCATACATATACTTTACCGTTGATTTTTGTATTCTGGGAATTGTCTATTTTTGATGACCATGTGTACATGTTACTACGCGCCTGGTTATCACAAATAAAGGAAATATACAGTTAAGTAACATCTTTCATGGAAATATGTTACTTAGTGCATACATATTAAAACTTTTTGTTTGCGATCTTGAATTCAATAAGTGAGAGGAGAGTTATGGTACAATAGCCGAGCTAAAAGTACAAGGATACATATACATATACATATACATATACATATACATATACAAGGATACATATACATATACATATACATATACATATACAAGGATACATATACATATACAAGGATACATATACATATACATATACATATACATATACATATACATATACATATACATATACATATACATATACATATACGTACACTATTGCAAATGTGGTAAAGGGGACATAATATAAACATAAATGATGGGTGAAGATAGTAGTGCCACCTTAAAACAATGATAAATGATGGGTGAAGATAGTAGTGCCACCTTAAAACAATGATAAATGATGGGTGAAGATAGTAGTGCCACCTTAAAACAATGATAAATGATGGGTGAAGATAGTAGTGCCACCTTAAAACAATGATAAATGATGGGTGAAGATAGTAGTGCCACCTTAAAACAATGATAAATGATGGGTGAAGATAGTAGTGCCACCTTAAAACAATCCATAAAACATAATGCATTTGAGGAGGCTCAATGGTACATACGTAAGGGATCAGGGGTGCAAGGAATGGCAATATAAAGTGGAATAATTGCACAGGGGGGTGATAAATGATGGGTGGAGGTAGGAGTGCCACCTTGTAAGTACCCATAACGATGTTTGAAACAGAATGGACAAGATGACAGAACAGATATCACAGCATACTATATTATGAAATAGCAAATAAACAGGGTGGCATCATACATAAAGATAAGGCGACCACGCTATATCACTCGTCTAACATATTAGTATTATCGACAAACAATGCAAGTCTATAACAGTTGCGACATTTCATACAAATGAAGCATCTCTCTTCACATCATCAAGAAACATCCGCTCGTGTTTCATACAGACGACACAATACAGCAGAATATTTTCAGCTTTAACATCTGAAAAATTGGTTTAATCGAGTTCAGTGCAATCAATTTGAAACTTAATGTGTGTTCACGTTTTCATATTAAATTGAAGTGTGACTTGAAATCATGAAAAGCGTTTAGCTGTCAGATAAAACAACTTTTTATGAGTACAACGCAGAGAAGAAAAAACGTATAACCTTTCTTACTGCACGTTCTCTGAGGCAGGTGATTGGCCTTTTCACGTGATAGAAAACAAGCCAGACAGTTATGTTGAAGTTCTCGGAGCAGATTGTCACGTTTTGATTGACTTTTTGTTTCGTGCAATCACTTTTAAACCGATATTTGAGTAAATACTCAACTTGCCGACGCGGTCGAATGGAGGTTTCAGGAAATCTTTTATCGATGTTAGTCGTTAAATCCGTTAAATAAAAAGTTATCGCATTTTTAGGATTAATAGTGCACACTCTCCATGGTTTGAAGGGAGTGAACGAAAAACTTCCATTCAACTGTTTTAGGTTCAGTCCTTGAAATTACACGCAAACAAGAAATATCTTGAATAAAGATGGTCGGCGCAATTTGAAGGTTAAAATTTGTTGTGCAACATAAAATAATGCCGATATGTTGCGATTGCTGGTCACCCCAGATCTTGGATAAATTCACCGAAATTCAGTGGATTTCGGCAAGGTAACGTACCCTATATCGAAAGGTCCGCGTCACGGTTACACACGTTGTTCTGTTGAAGAGATATTGCCTTGGTGGTTAACGTAAATTTTACACGACACTAATATGCAAATAGAAAAAAAACATCTTAGTACGGCTGCGCCGAAAAAACCGCTAAAGGCAATAGAACAAACTATTCACAAAATAAACTTACAATTCAATAGAATGTGTCCGTTACGAAGGAAATCACTTGTGTTGGACCATGCCTAGTTCCACATTTGTGGTATCTTTTCAAATGAATCACGTGACAGTCATAGAATGGTTGTGTTATAGATTCTACGTGAATTATAACAAAGTATTGATCTGTTTCATATCGTTGACATTTATACTACTTTGTATCTAAATTATATTGTCATCGGGTGTATATAAAGACGGATGAACATTGATGATTGATGGGTTTTCTAGCGACAATTCTGTTGTAAGAAATGCTTTGGTCCACAACATGACTTGTTTAGTCAGTGATCGGTTCCGTATTTCAAAGAATAAAGAATGTACTTCGTTTATAGTGACAATTGATTATATTAAATATGTGTGTTTCGAAGAATGTAGTAACAAAATGTATTTCGTTTATAGTGACAATTGATTATATACAATATGTGTGTACCGTATACCGAAGAATGTAGTAACAAAATGTGTTTCGTTTATAGAGACAATAGATTATATACAATATTTGTGTACCGTATATCGAAGATGTAATAACAAAATGTGTTTCATTTATAGTGACAATTGATTATATACAATATTTGTGTACCGTATATCGAAGATGTAATAACAAAATGTGTTTCGTTTATAGAGACAATAAATTATATACAATATTTGTGTACCGTATATCGAAGATGTAGTAACAAAACGTGTTTCGTTTATAGAGACAATTGATTATATACAATATTTGTGTACCGTATATCGAAGATGTAGTAACAAAATGTGTTTCGTTTATAGTGACAATTGATTATATACAATATTTGTGTACCGTATATCGAAGATGTAGTAACAAAATGTGTTTCGTTTATAGAGACAATTGATTATATACAATATTTGTGTACCGTATATCGAAGATGTAGTAACAAAATGTGTTTCGTTTATAGTGACAATTGATTATATACAATATTTGTGTACCGTATTTCGTAGAATGTAGTAACAAAATGTGTTTCGTTTATAGTGACAATTGATTATATACAATACTAGTATTTGTGTACCGCATATCGAAGATGTAGTAACAAAATGTGTTTCGTTTATAGAGACAATTGATTATATACAATATTTGTGTACCGTATATCGAAGAATGTAGTAACAAAATGTGTTTCGTTTATAGTGACAATTGATTATATACAATATTTGTGTACCGTATTTCGTAGAGTGTAGTAACAAAATGTGTTTCGTTTATAGTGACAATTGATTATATACAACATTTGTGTACCGTATATCGAAGATGTAGTAACAAAATGTGTTTCGTTTATAGTGACAATTGATTATATACAATATTTGTGTACCGTATATCGAAGAATGTAGTAACAAAATGTGTTTCGTTTATAGTGACAATTGATTATATACAATATTTGTGTACCGTATATCGAAGAATGTAGTAACAAAATGTGTTTCGTTTATAGAGACATTTGATTATATACACTATTTGTGTACCGTATATCGAAGATGTAATAACAAAATGTGTTTCGTTTATAGTGACAATTGATTATATACAATATTTGTGTACCGTATATCGAAGATGTAGTAACAAAATGTGTTTCGTTTATACAGACAATTGATTATATACAATATTTGTGTACCGTATTTCGAAGAATGTAGTAACAAAATGTGTTTCGTTTATAGTGACAATTGATTATATACAATATTTGTGTACCGTATATCGAAGAATGTAGTAACAAAATGTGTTTCGTTTATAGAGACAATTGATTATATACAATATGTGTGTACCGTATTTCGAAGAATGTAGTAACAAAATGTGTTTCGTTTATAGAGACAATTGATTATATACAATATTTGTGTACCGTATATCGAAGAATGTAGTAACAAAATGTGTTTCGTTTATAGTGACAATTGATTATATTCAATATTTGTGTACCGTATTTCGTAGAATGTAGTAACAAAATGTGTTTCGTTTATAGTGACAATTGATTATATACAATATTTGTGTACCGTATTTCGTAGAGTGTAGTAACAAAATGTGTTTCGTTTATAGAGACAATTGATTATATACAATATTTGTGTACCGTATTTCGTAGAGTGTAGTAACAAAGTATGTTTCGTTTATAGAGATAATTGATTATATACAATATTTGTGTACCGTATATCGAAGAATGTAGTAACAAAGTATGTTTCGTTTATAGAGAAAATTGATTATATACAATATTTGTGTACCGTATATCGAAGATGTAGTAACAAAATGTGTTTCGTTTATAGAGACAATTGATTATATACAATATTTGTGTACCGTATTTCGTAGAGTGTAGTAACAAAATGTGTTTCGTTTATAGAGACAATTGATTATATACAATATTTGTGTACCGTATATCGAAGATGTAGTAACAAAATGTGTTTCGTTTATAGAGACAATTGATTATATACAATATTTGTGTACCGTATATCGAAGATGTAGTAACAAAATGTGTTTCGTTTATAGTGACAATTGATTATATACAATATTTGTGTACCGTATATCGAAGATGTAGTAACAAAATGTGTTTCGTTTATAGAGACAATTGATTATATACAATATTTGTGTACCGTATATCGAAGATGTAGTAACAAAATGTGTTTCGTTTATAGAGACAATTGATTATATACAATATTTGTGTACCGTATATCGAAGATGTAATAACAAAATGTGTTTCGTTTATAGAGACAATTGATTATATGCAATATTTGTGTACCGTATATCGAAGAATATAGTAACAAAATGTGTTTCGTTTATAGAGACAATTGATTATATACAATATTTGTGTACCGTATTTCGTAGAGTGTTGTAACAAAATGTGTTTCGTTTATAGAGAAAATTGATTATATACAATATTTGTGTACCGTATTTCGTAGAGTGTAGTAACAAAATGTGTTTCGTTTATAGTGACATTTGATTATATACAATATTTGTGTACCGTATTTCGTAGAGTGTAGTAACAAAATGTGTTTCGTTTATAGAGACAATTGATTATATACAATATTTGTGTACCGTATTTCGTAGAGTGTAGTAACAAAGTATGTTTCGTTTATAGAGATAATTGATTATATACAATATTTGTGTACCGTATATCGAAGATGTAGTAACAAAATGTGTTTCGTTTATAGAGATAATTGATTATATACCATTTTTGTGTACCGTATATCGAAGATGTAGTAACAAAATGTGTTTCGTTGATAGAGACAATTGATTATATACAATATTTGTGTACCGTATTTCGTAGAGTGTAGTAACAAAATGTGTTTCGTTTATAGAGACAATTGATTATATACAATATTTGTGTACCGTATTTCGTAGAGTGTAGTAATAAAATGCGATTCGTTTATAGAGACAATTGATTATATACAATATTTGTGTACCGTATATAGAAGATGTAGTAACAAAATGTGTTTCGTTTATAGAGACAATTGATTATATACAATATTTGTGTACCGTATATCGAAGATGTAGTAACAAAATGTGTTTCGTTTATAGAGACAATTGATTATATACAATATTTGTGTACCGTATATAGAAGATGTAGTAACAAAATGTGTTTCGTTTATAGAGACAATTGATTATATACAATATTTGTGTACCGTATATCGAAGATGTAATAACAAAATGTGTTTCGTTTATAGTGACAATTGATTATATACAATATTTGTGTACCATATATCGAAGATGTAGTAACAAAATGTGTTTCGTTTATAGAAACAATTGATTATATACAATATTTGTGTACCATATATCGAAGATGTAGTAACAAAATGTGTTTCGTTTATAGAAACAATTGATTAAATACAATATTTGTGTACCATATATCGAAGATGTAATAACAAAATGTGTTTCGTTTATAGTGACAATTGATTATATTCAATATTTGTGTACCATATATCGAAGATGTAGTAACAAAATGTGTTTCGTTTATAGAGACAATTGATTATATACAATATTTGTGTACCATATATCGAAGATGTAGTAACAAAATGTGTTTCGTTTATAGAAACAATTGATTAAATACAATATTTGTGTACCATATATCGAAGATGTAATAACAAAATGTGTTTCGTTTATAGAGACAATTGATTATATACAATATTTGTGTACCATATATCGAAGATGTAATAACAAAATGTGTTTCGTTTATAGAGACAATTGATTATATACAATATTTGTGTACCATATATCGAAGATGTAATAACAAAATGTGTTTCGTTTATAGAGACAATTGATTATATACAATATTTGTGTACCGTATTTCGAAGAATGTTGTAACAAAATGTGTTTCGTTTATAGAGACAATTGATTATATACAATATTTGTGTACCGATATCGAAGATGTAATAACAAAATGTGTTTTGTTTATAGAGACAATTGATTAAATACAATATTTGTGTACCATATATCGAAGATGTAATAACAAAATGTGTTTCGTTTATAGAGACAATTGATTATATACAATATTTGTGTACCATATATCGAAGATGTTATAACAAAATGTGTTTCGTTTATAGAGACAATTGATTATATACAATATTTGTGTACCGTATATTGAAGATGTAGTAACAAAATGTGTTTCGTTTATAGTGACAATTGATTATATACAATACTAGTATTTGTGTACCGCATATCGAAGATGTAGTAACAAAATGTGTTTCGTTTATAGAGACAATTGATTATATACAATATTTGTGTACCGTATATCGAAGAATGTAGTAACAAAATGTGTTTCGTTTATAGTGACAATTGATTATATACAATATTTGTGTACCGTATTTCGTAGAGTGTAGTAACAAAATGTGTTTCGTTTATAGTGACAATTGATTATATACAACATTTGTGTACCGTATATCGAAGATGTAGTAACAAAATGTGTTTCGTTTATAGTGACAATTGATTATATACAATATTTGTGTACCGTATATCGAAGAATGTAGTAACAAAATGTGTTTCGTTTATAGTGACAATTGATTATATACAATATTTGTGTACCGTATATCGAAGAATGTAGTAACAAAATGTGTTTCGTTTATAGAGACATTTGATTATATACACTATTTGTGTACCGTATATCGAAGATGTAATAACAAAATGTGTTTCGTTTATAGTGACAATTGATTATATACAATATTTGTGTACCGTATATCGAAGATGTAGTAACAAAATGTGTTTCGTTTATACAGACAATTGATTATATACAATATTTGTGTACCGTATTTCGAAGAATGTAGTAACAAAATGTGTTTCGTTTATAGTGACAATTGATTATATACAATATTTGTGTACCGTATATCGAAGAATGTAGTAACAAAATGTGTTTCGTTTATAGAGACAATTGATTATATACAATATGTGTGTACCGTATTTCGAAGAATGTAGTAACAAAATGTGTTTCGTTTATAGAGACAATTGATTATATACAATATTTGTGTACCGTATATCGAAGAATGTAGTAACAAAATGTGTTTCGTTTATAGTGACAATTGATTATATTCAATATTTGTGTACCGTATTTCGTAGAATGTAGTAACAAAATGTGTTTCGTTTATAGTGACAATTGATTATATACAATATTTGTGTACCGTATTTCGTAGAGTGTAGTAACAAAATGTGTTTCGTTTATAGAGACAATTGATTATATACAATATTTGTGTACCGTATTTCGTAGAGTGTAGTAACAAAGTATGTTTCGTTTATAGAGATAATTGATTATATACAATATTTGTGTACCGTATATCGAAGAATGTAGTAACAAAGTATGTTTCGTTTATAGAGAAAATTGATTATATACAATATTTGTGTACCGTATATCGAAGATGTAGTAACAAAATGTGTTTCGTTTATAGAGACAATTGATTATATACAATATTTGTGTACCGTATTTCGTAGAGTGTAGTAACAAAATGTGTTTCGTTTATAGAGACAATTGATTATATACAATATTTGTGTACCGTATATCGAAGATGTAGTAACAAAATGTGTTTCGTTTATAGAGACAATTGATTATATACAATATTTGTGTACCGTATATCGAAGATGTAGTAACAAAATGTGTTTCGTTTATAGTGACAATTGATTATATACAATATTTGTGTACCGTATATCGAAGATGTAGTAACAAAATGTGTTTCGTTTATAGAGACAATTGATTATATACAATATTTGTGTACCGTATATCGAAGATGTAGTAACAAAATGTGTTTCGTTTATAGAGACAATTGATTATATACAATATTTGTGTACCGTATATCGAAGATGTAATAACAAAATGTGTTTCGTTTATAGAGACAATTGATTATATGCAATATTTGTGTACCGTATATCGAAGAATATAGTAACAAAATGTGTTTCGTTTATAGAGACAATTGATTATATACAATATTTGTGTACCGTATTTCGTAGAGTGTTGTAACAAAATGTGTTTCGTTTATAGAGAAAATTGATTATATACAATATTTGTGTACCGTATTTCGTAGAGTGTAGTAACAAAATGTGTTTCGTTTATAGTGACATTTGATTATATACAATATTTGTGTACCGTATTTCGTAGAGTGTAGTAACAAAATGTGTTTCGTTTATAGAGACAATTGATTATATACAATATTTGTGTACCGTATTTCGTAGAGTGTAGTAACAAAGTATGTTTCGTTTATAGAGATAATTGATTATATACAATATTTGTGTACCGTATATCGAAGATGTAGTAACAAAATGTGTTTCGTTTATAGAGATAATTGATTATATACCATTTTTGTGTACCGTATATCGAAGATGTAGTAACAAAATGTGTTTCGTTGATAGAGACAATTGATTATATACAATATTTGTGTACCGTATTTCGTAGAGTGTAGTAACAAAATGTGTTTCGTTTATAGAGACAATTGATTATATACAATATTTGTGTACCGTATTTCGTAGAGTGTAGTAATAAAATGCGATTCGTTTATAGAGGCAATTGATTATATACAATATTTGTGTACCGTATATAGAAGATGTAGTAACAAAATGTGTTTCGTTTATAGAGACAATTGATTATATACAATATTTGTGTACCGTATATCGAAGATGTAGTAACAAAATGTGTTTCGTTTATAGAGACAATTGATTATATACAATATTTGTGTACCGTATATAGAAGATGTAGTAACAAAATGTGTTTCGTTTATAGAGACAATTGATTATATACAATATTTGTGTACCGTATATCGAAGATGTAATAACAAAATGTGTTTCGTTTATAGTGACAATTGATTATATACAATATTTGTGTACCATATATCGAAGATGTAGTAACAAAATGTGTTTCGTTTATAGAAACAATTGATTATATACAATATTTGTGTACCATATATCGAAGATGTAGTAACAAAATGTGTTTCGTTTATAGAAACAATTGATTAAATACAATATTTGTGTACCATATATCGAAGATGTAATAACAAAATGTGTTTCGTTTATAGTGACAATTGATTATATTCAATATTTGTGTACCATATATCGAAGATGTAGTAACAAAATGTGTTTCGTTTATAGAGACAATTGATTATATACAATATTTGTGTACCATATATCGAAGATGTAGTAACAAAATGTGTTTCGTTTATAGAAACAATTGATTAAATACAATATTTGTGTACCATATATCGAAGATGTAATAACAAAATGTGTTTCGTTTATAGAGACAATTGATTATATACAATATTTGTGTACCATATATCGAAGATGTAATAACAAAATGTGTTTCGTTTATAGAGACAATTGATTATATACAATATTTGTGTACCATATATCGAAGATGTAATAACAAAATGTGTTTCGTTTATAGAGACAATTGATTATATACAATATTTGTGTACCGTATTTCGAAGAATGTTGTAACAAAATGTGTTTCGTTTATAGAGACAATTGATTATATACAATATTTGTGTACCGTATATCGAAGATGTAATAACAAAATGTGTTTTGTTTATAGAGACAATTGATTAAATACAATATTTGTGTACCATATATCGAAGATGTAATAACAAAATGTGTTTCGTTTATAGAGACAATTGATTATATACAATATTTGTGTACCATATATCGAAGATGTTATAACAAAATGTGTTTCGTTTATAGAGACAATTGATTATATACAATATTTGTGTACCGTATATTGAAGATGTAGTAACAAAATGTGTTTCGTTTATAGAGACAATTGATTATATACAATATTTGTGTACCATATATCGAAGATGTAGTAACAAAATGTGTTTCGTTTATAGAAACAATTGATTAAATACAATATTTGTGTACCGTATATCGAAGAATGTAGTAACAAAATGTGTTTCGTTTATAGAGACAATTGATTATATACAATATTTGTGTACCGTATATCGAAGATGTAGTAACAAAATGTGTTTCGTTTATAGAGACAATTGATTATATACAATATTTGTGTACCGTATATCGAAGATGTAGTAACAAAATGTGTTTCGTTTATAGAGACAATTGATTATATACAATATTTGTGTACCGTATTTCGTAGAGTGTAGTAACAAAATGTGTTTCGTTTATAGAGACAATTGATTATATACAATATTTGTGTACCGTATTTCGTAGAGTGTAGTAACAAAATGTGTTTCGTTTATAGAGACAATTGATTATATACAACATTTGTGTACCGTATTTCGTAGAGTGTAGTAACAAAGTATGTTTCGTTTATATAAAATATTTTTAGGCAACGCTCAATTGAATGGAACAATTCATCATGATATTGGCCCTGTTATTTGTCCGAGGGCAGTCGTTTTGGCTCGAGGCCGAAGGCCGAGGGCCAATACGACTGTCCCGATGACAAATAACAGGGCCAATGTCAAATCACTTATTTATTGACAATTTTATTAAATAACTTCATGTACTTATAAATAAAGGATTCAAGATCGTGTTTTTTTTCTGTATACGCTAAAACTATGAATTAGTTCCGTGCTAAAAACTGTCGACGAACGTTTAAAGACTGACTTTAAAATTAAATGGCTGCCGTTTCCGAATTTCCAGCTGCGAATCTCTATCATTTTTTGGCCCTGTTTAATTAGCCAATCAAATTCTTTAAAATGCGGGCCAATATCAATATCAGTTAGCGGCCCCGGGCCGAAAAGTGATATAGATATTGGCACTGTTATAGAGGAGGCCTTTGTATTATTGGACGAGGCAAATGCTGTGTTTAAGGGCTAATAATTAATAGTTGTTTAATAAATGAAGTTATTTAATAAAATTGTCAATAAATAAGTGATTTGACATTGGCCCTGTCAATTGTCCTCGGGACAGTCGTATTGGCCAATACGACTGCCCTCGGACAAATAACAGGGCCAATATCATATCACTTATTTATTAACATATATTATTGTGGATGCAGATTTTAAGAAGAACGGCAGAACCTTGCAGGGTTAGTGTTCAGTCATGCTACAAACACAAGTTAGTTTCGGTTAAAAGCTCAGAAAATATAGTTAGGTCAATCACCGTGCAGTGCTGGGATATGGACAAAATTGGAATTTAATCATCCAAACATTTTCCCATGTCTAGAGAACTTCCCTACAATTTCTTTATGACAAAATGTTTACATACGTCAGACCAGAAATTTGCATCCGGTTCAATAAGGTCATTACTTTATTTGACTTTCAATTTGATTGTAGAAACCTTTTTTCCGTGGTCGTTTTGGAATCCTTGGAATCAATTTCCCCAAAGGTTCCATCATCCGGCCAATTTACGTGCAATACGAGTCTATTTTAAATATTCGATCTTGTGTGATTGTCTCGTTTTTCAGGAGTACATCTAATTTGAATATCTATTTTGTCTATTTTACATTTTATCAATGTGGAAAACAGATTGTTTGTAAATTGTCTGTATTTATTCAGTGTAAGGTGTGGTTCAACCAAATACGTGTTTATCTTATAACGTCAATGACAGTTGACTCAACTCTTCAAGTTGTTCTCTTTTTCTATAATTGTTTGTGTCTATTTGTTGACACCAACCTTAGAATTTGTGGCACCAATATTCAGAAGGGTTTAAATATGGTTTTGTTACGTTAAGCGTTGGTTGCAGTATTCAGCTTCCGCCTTGCAAAATCTTATACAATGTTTGCCACATTTTCTTGCGATTTGACATTACCGTCCCGGTAAGGGTCGTATAAACTTTCTTTCAAAATATCTGCATTATTAGCATATTCTTATATTTTTGTAGACCCAAAAAGCTTAGTTAACCATGTACTTAAATTGGCATATCAAACTTCAGAATCAATATCGATGCAAAAAGTAGTAATTTCCTATCTTGTCGACCGGTTAGTTTAATATAATTTCTCGCGTGTTTATTTCACACTCACTGTCTGAATCAGACATGTGCGCATACATGGCTAACGTCCCGTCACGTGACGACAGCTTTAAATACGATAAGTTATAGTTGTTGTAGTTGAGTTTTATCATATTCGATGATTCCATATACAAAGTTATATTATCATTATCATCATTATTATTATTATCATTATTATTATTACTGAAAGATTATAATTTGGTAGAAATATGTTCTGATACCAGAGGCAGCACGCACGGACGACGACAATAAAACATCGATTGTGGATTCAGCATTAATAAATCTGAATGTAAAATAATAATTAAAATGTGAAATACAAAACAAGAAATACAAAACATACACAATTAAACGTATAATTATCTGCAGGTATTACAATTAAACCTACAAAAATTGGTACATATTGTAACGCAAGATGTCTACGTGTCTCTGTCGTTAGTCACGTGATAAAATAATGAAGGTTAACGTGTAACTAATAATGATATGATGAGGTATGATGGTACTAAATCCTGCAACTATGAATTTGACTGATACTAAACTACTTATTTTGCTAATTACATATTGGGAAATAAATTTACGTTATTTATTAAGTTATATTCTGTTACTTGAGTGTTATATCGATATATTTGATTGTTGCAATTTTGCGTTTTGGATGTCTTAATGTTCGGTGCACATTGAAATAAGAAAATATTTTGTAGTTGTATTGGTTAAGTTTTGAGTAATAGCACGAACACACATTAATATAATCAATAAATAAAACACCGACAGATTAAAATTCTGCCATTTCATAATTTGTTTAAACTAATAAATAAATTCAACAATAACAAGATCTATGGTCGAAATAGTTTGTTACATGTTCCATAAATTATACAAAAGCTCGTAAATTTATGTGCGTCAAAACACAATTACATAACCATTGTGGCGAAAGCAAGCTAAATTCTGATGCACCGACAAGTGAGCCATATTGAGCATTTAACCGATAAATGCTTCAACCATAAACATATGTATACACCTAACATTTAAACAACGACAATACATAACACAATCATTTAAAAAAATGCCAATACATTGAATGAAAGCAATCTGTGATCTTTTCCATCCATTATTTCTTTTCAGTTTTTCCTCTTTGATTCTCCTAGTTATCCTTTGTGGTCGGCCTGGCCATTCATTGAGCACCTGTTCTAATGCGTATTTACCCTTGTACCTCCTCAAGTGCCTTATGTCTTATGGATTGTTATTTTCCCGGAGGTATGTGTGTGGAGGCTCTGTCTTATGTATGTGGCGTTCCCTGTTGCAACTTATTCTCTTTTTCTATGAATGAAACAATAGAAGGAAGATGTACTACGAGCTTACATTGGCTGTTTAATTAATCTCTACGTTGTTTCTTTCCAACAACAGTTAATTATAACTTAGGAACATCGTGTAGAATCCGATTATTACAAGTCACGTACAGTTTACATATACTGTAGCAATGCTCAGTCACGTTTCAATGATTTTCATAATCTTCATTGCACAACTAATTAATCTTGTCGCATACTTTGGTTGCCTGGATACCGGATTATCTCGGAGACCGGAATTATATTTGGGATTTTCCATATTTCACAGGCCTCATAATGTCGCTAATGCCTGTTTTGTAAATGTTGCCTGTTCACGTTTACCATATATGAATATTGTTGTATGCGCTTAGGCATGCGCAATGACGTCGCAACAAGGTCTGAAAAAGGTGGCATTACATATGCATATACGTATTATGTAAACAATGAACGTACACATCTTGTTTTACGTATTACGTAAGGAATGACATTTTGCCGACAAAGTAGTATGTTTATCACTGAATTTGGTATAATTTGCATAAAGCAATTAATAGCTGACTTTCTACTATGAAATCATGCTGTCACTGAAGAGCTCCCAACGCAGACCTCCTTGAAAACAACAGTCCATAAAACATCAGGCATTTGAGGAGTTAAATACGCAAGGGAACAGGTGCGCAAGGATAGGCCAAGCCGACCGTAAAGGACAACTAAATTTAACATACATATAATTTAGAACTTTTATTTTAGTTGTGTTTAGTTACCATATATATGGAAGGGAAATATCCCAAATCATTATAGTGTCCGTTATATATAGGAATATCTTATATCGTTAAATAAGCAAATATAGTCTTGGAATATCTAACGTCTAGAAACTCAAAATGTCTGCCTATTAAAAACATTGAAATACCAATATCGGCATTTCCTCAGATATATCCCCAAAAGGCCATTGAATGTAAGAATCTAGTTTAATTCTTACATTTTGACATTTTAACGCACTGTTTGAATTCGCCGTTGATATTACAGCATATTTTCGCCAAAAAGAAACCTCAACTTAATCCGTAAATTAATTATAAAATACTGTTGTTTCATATTAAGTTATCAATGTTAACACACAAATCTCCCCCGACTACCTATGACCAGAGACACTATGTCCCTGGGTTTAAATTACTCCTACATTTTTGTGAATTACCACATATCGTGATTGAAATAAGCTCTTACAGTTTCCAATCTAAGGACGATACAAACAGCGCACTACGCTGACATTGTTTTTTTAAATTATAAGATGAGTTCGAAAAGGATATTCGATGCCTTATGTCGTAGACTTTACAATGAAATGTTTAATGCTATGAAAACAGACAATCGTGAGACATTCCCGCTGGGTTAGTTTCTATTGAGTATTAAGCAACATCTGTTATGAACTAAACGCCATTGCCGTTAAATATAATAGCTACCGTAGCTCGTCTTCTTCCGTTATTGTATCAAATCCTTTATTATTATTATTGTTTTCAGAATATTTTTTTATAACGTAAATACCTTTAAGAAAAATCTCATAATGGCGAATAACACACTTTAAACTGGTTTCTTAACGATACAAAAATAAGCAATGATACCATTTGGACTTCGCAACGAAAAAATGCTCGTCAGATCCAAATCTACCATTCACAATACAGAAACGTCTGTCTCATAAAGTACAAAGTAGTATTCAAAGAAAAGGAAAAGGTTGCTTCAGTTGCGTAAATAATCACTCCATTGTCTTTTTATAATCTGACCTTATCAACGCCGTCTGTGCAGCCTCAGGTTAATTCAGCTAAAAGATGCATCATTGCATTCAAGGAGCATTTCTCTAGAGAGTCTGCCCAAATGTCGTGGTCACTAATTAAAGGCAGAAAACATGTATCAAGATAATGCATTGTTTTCATGTAAATTTTCCCTTAAGCTTAATCAAATATGTATTGATAATATATCTAGATGTTGTTTTTGAAATGAAAATTCCCAAAGCAAAGCTAACGACTTGCTCTATCATACGCAACAGGTCGGGAACATTATGATTTATGTTATACAACCGACTGATTGATCGGGAAAACTATATCGATAAAATAGGCAAATTTAAAAGTTCAATTGAACGAGGAAATGTTATTGCCTCTATAGAGGTAAATAAAAAAAGAATGCATCTAACACATTTTAATCGTTTATGATATCAGCACGTAACAGAGGGAAAAGAGTGTTTGCATTATGTGCCAATGTATCGTTAAAGGACCTCCGATTATTCCATATTGACATTAGCTCACTTGTTTCTATAGGCGATATTGTCTTCTCGGAATACCATCATTCTTAATTAAAAACATCAGTTCTAATTCGTATATAGCGGATAATAAATAGCCCTTTTCATGTACATTGTATAATAATAAGACCTTAAAGGTTGCTCGTCTATCACCTTAAATCAATGATTTGAAATTTACTTGCACTTGAAAAATATATTTTATATTACAGAGAAACAGATCTCTTTCCGTATGACGATCTGTTCTGTTAAACATGGCGCATTTTTGTTAATGTTATGTTTCTTCTGAAAATCTATATTTAAATCGATCGTTTTATGCTTTGTTGTTTTTCTCATTGCATTAGTATTATAGACTGCTTTATCATGTACCGCAAACATTATGCAGTAATATATATAAAATACCATTCTTTTATAAAAGAGAGATTAAGTTATTGCAGAGAACATCGCATTCATTCATAAGACAAATACCCACACACAGACCCTCGGGAAAACAAATGTCCACCAAACAGGTGCAAGGGTAACATGGATTGGAAAAAGGGTGCAAGGACTGGTCTGGCCGAAACGTCGAGTTTTATTCTTGCATGATATAGTTTTAAGGTTTAATTGCTTGGTTCCATATAACTCTCATTGCTTGATGTATTTTGTTTCCGTATCCAGATTTATTGCCATCCCAAAAACAATATTTCTTTGTTTCTTGGTTTTCTTTGGCAGTATTTTATTGACATTTCCACGGCTGCAAATTGCTGTGTGGTTATTTATTTCTATTTATGTTTATAGATGTATGTCATGATCCCTATTCCCCATGTGCAGTTCCTTTATTTGATATAATATTCATGTACTTTTCTCTCCCATTTCGGTCTGTGATTACTTGCTTTCTTTGCTTGTTCCGTGGTGTATACCATCCATTAAACATTTCCCCTTGTTGTTCTCCTGCATTCTTCATGCACCATTCCTTGCTCCCCCATATCCATAAAATTTAACTTTTGCACCTACTCAGTCATGTTTTGTAGGCTGTTGTTCCCCTGGGTTCTGTTTTTGGAGGCATTGTCTTGTGTGTGTGGCGTTTGCTGTAATAACTCTTAAGTTCTGTATCCGGGCCCATTGCCCTTCTATTTGGTATTGTGTTATATACCCTCCGCAGTTATTTTTTTAATTTCGGTTTGTTCTGGCCTTGGTATTTATCTCTCTCTATTCATAATTTTATTTGTACCGCAGCGATCTTATTGGGGTCATTGTTTTGAGAATTGATTCTTCCCAATGAATTCTTTCACTTGTATTACATACGCGGAGAGCAAAACTGGCATCTAAGAAATAACAGGACATTGCCCCAACTCAAATACTTAATATTAATTAACTTCCAACTGAGCTCTGTCTGGTTAAATGATATGCATTGCAGATTTGTATCTAGTGTGGAGCTTGATTAAGCGACAGCTGGCAATTTATTAGCATTTCAAGATATTCGTAGGAATTACTAAATGTTTGTTTCAGCTCAGCATATTTTTTCCTACACGTCTTTATCTATGTGGACAATGAGTTATCACAAGCATTAATCTCTATTGTTAGCGTTTGCATTTATTTTGTGTTTTATTTCACGAGTGTTTGGTGTTTTCGACTCTTAAGTGATCACAACCGTGTTCTTGTGGGAATTAAAACACATTTAAAATGCATGTAAATTAATTTTAGTTGTTCAATGTTTAGCGTGGAGCTATTTGTCGATATTCTACCTAATAGTATATATTAGTTTATATTTTATTTCTTTTTGTCTTATATTCCATTTCCCTTTTACCAGTGATAATGTTTATGTCTAATTGGTAAATCCCTTTTCATGTTTGCATTGTTTAAGATTATTTCAATATATTTTGTTGTTCTCCCGCATTCTGATATAAATAATTGAGTTACTGACACAGACAGACCGGGGCTCTTGCTTGCTTGGTACCTATGTAATTATCCTGTGTATTTTATAATGTGCGTAATGATAAATAGCTTGTATGGATTAGTGACTGCCTACTTAGACAATTTATGTATATATGTTTGAAATTATTGACCATATAGTGGTTAAGTATGAGGTGAGCTAGCAGTTAAATTGATATAAACCCTATAGTATTTTTACTGACAGTTCCAAGGCTGTAAATCACTGTATGTTTATAATTGTCCTTTATGTTGTTAAAGTTACCCTTTACCAATGTACAACGCCTTGGCATGATAAGATATGCGTGTTCTATCCCCCTGGCTGTCCGTGGCCAACTTGGTGTCTTAGCATGTCCTGTAATTAATTCCTTTAATCCCATCCCTTCTTGTCCTCTCCAATTCTCCAATGTATTTTGATAATCAGCCAAATATTCCCTTACTTCCCCCATTCCTATAGATATTAGCCCTTACACTTTCACAACTCCTAATATCCCGTATGCTAATGATTCTCATGGATTTGTGTGGGAAGGTATTGTTTTGTGAATGTGACGTTCCCTATAATATTTTAAATTTACTTTATACAAATTTAATTATGTAACACTTTGTGTGATTTAGATGGAGAAGTCGACCCTTATTTGACCTTTACACATTTTAAAATGGTTTAATTTAAATACTCAAACCAAGCAAATAATGAAACGAAATCATAATATCTTCAGAAATTGCTATATTAGGCACGTGTGGTTTCTATGTCTTTCATACTTTTTCTTCGAAGGAATGGTCTAATGGATCGCTATTATACTGTCACCGTGCTCTGCATTTGTTTCCCATATATCATCTCTGCTTCCTGCCTACTTAATCAGCTATGACCAAACACTACAGGTACTTTATTCTAAATTAATTCTAAATTATTGAATCGTGCAATAAAACTTTATCATGTGCTGTTACATTGTCATAACTCTAATGCCACGACCATTACCGAAACAATGAAGTCATTTACATCACAGCACATAAAACACTTATAGAGTTTTTGTCCTTCAAGCAAGATTTGTGGTTTGTACAAGATGACTGAAGAGGTCGAGCAAGATGTGTGGTTTGTACAAGATGACTGAAGAGGTCGAGCAAGATGTGTGGTTTGTACAAGATGACTGAAGAGGTCGAGCAGGAAATACCACATTGAAAGTGAAGTTAAGCTTGGAATAACTTATAATAAAGAACGTAGTACCAATCAAGATTTAATTTCTTGGAATAATAATGATGTTTCTGTAACGATTCATATTAGGAAGTTTATCCGTTTCCTTTACAAAAGCAACTATATCGGCCTAGATTTTCAACGTAAAACTGTTTGTTAGAATTGACCAGTCAATGACTTAACATGATTTAATCAATGACGATGGCGATAATTACGGTGGCACAGAGGTGACATCCGCAACACTTTATCTATATTGTGGCCACAACTTAGTAACTAGTTGCCACATACTTATTAAATCGTGGCCACATACTTATTAAATCGTGGCCACATACTTATTAAATCGTGGCAACAACTTATTAAATCGTGGCCACAACTTATTAAATCGTGGCCACAACTTATTAAATCGTGGCCACAACTTATTAAATCGTGGCCACGACTTATTAAATCGTGGCCACAACTTATTAAATCGTGGCCACAACTTAGTAACTTGTGGCCACAACTTATTGAATTGAGGCCACAACTTAGTAACTTGTGGCCACAACTTAGTTTAGCCAATCAATATTGCACCAAGAGGGGTCATTAAAAGGGCGTCCGGAAATATGCCGGAAACCTTTAAATGACCGAATATATGCCGCTTTGTACGGTGGCACAAAGTATTTATCCATATAATTTAGTTGCAATAATACTATAAGATGACCTCATTATTGAAATTGGTTAAGCCCAGTCACACCAGGGACAGGGCTACAGATAGTTACGGACCACACCGGAATTCAGTCCGCGGTGATCATCCTTTGCCGTGATAGACCGCTGTACTTTAGTTTTTTATATGGAGTGTGATAACCTGGTTTTTACCGGTGATAGTACGGTACTACGGATAACCCGGATATCTCCAACGGCAGTCATTGGTGTGTACCAGTAATGACACTGTGTAAAGTAGACAGGAGTTTCAAGGAGGTCCATCTGTAGTCATGGATATCAGTAGTCACACCATAGTAGAAACCATACTGGCATCGTTTGTCCTGCAAACTATTTGTCCGGCATATTTCCGGACAGCCCTTTTAATGACCCCTCTTGGTGCAATATTAATTGGCTAAACTAAGTCGTGGCCTCAATTTAATAACTTGTGGCCACAAGTTACTAAGTTGTGGCCACAATATGAATAAAGTGTTGCGGATGTCACCTCTGTGCCACCGTAGATAATTCATATTCATTAAAAAGTTTAATGGTTTAGCCTCAACTTTAAATGTTCGAATGCTTCACTTATTTAATTAGTTCTGGTCACCATTGGCAAGTCGATATCACTTAATCCCCGAGAGCATTGCAATAGCGGTATTTGCTTAGTAGAAGTTATGCTAGAATGTTGTCGTCAGGAGCTGTTCATTGATAATCTAAAATAATCAGACAACTGCAAAACGCCTACAACTAGCCATGTTGTAAAAAGTACCCCGTAAAATGCATGCTTGAAATCATTTTGCTGTAACTCAACATGAAGAATGTGGACCAACTAAACTATTTGTTCT
This sequence comes from Mactromeris polynyma, assembly GCA_032209605.1. Taxonomy (NCBI): domain Eukaryota; kingdom Metazoa; phylum Mollusca; class Bivalvia; order Venerida; family Mactridae; genus Mactromeris; species Mactromeris polynyma. Next base: position 33,521 of record JASFXZ010000137.1, read on the forward strand.
TAACATAAGACTGCCGAGGCCTTTCATATCAGCATATTGTTGTTCATGGTTATTCGGTGTTGTAAACCAGTGTTTGTAAATTAATAAAGAACACCAACGTATGATAATGAATAAGAAAAGCGTTTCAGTGTATGGTGTATGTTCCAAGCGAGTGTGCATGTGGGAATTTAATATGGAAGACAAAAGAATTCATTCTGATGTAATCAAACATATTTGTACGACTGGCAAGACGTAGGTGAAAGTAACATATTACATTAAGATATAATCACGATGTCTCCATTATATCAAAGGCTCAACAGAAAGTAGATCTTCATCACGGAATAACTGCGACGAGGAAACGTTACAGGAATCGTTGTGTAGAATATTTGGTCTTGTATGGCCAACACTTTGATACCGCTTTATGTGATCCAATCGGATCACCTGGGCTATTTGTAAATAATCTCTTTCCGAACTGTTACGGATATTGCCGAGATGTTGCGATTGTATATAACATCAAATCTGAATTATGACGTCACATGTTGTCGTTTGATCAAGATACTTACCATTTTGTTATGTCTTGTACGTGCTTGTAGTGTTGGTGTTTAGTTTAGTATACTTTCTATCAGCGTAGTCGTGTTTTGTGTTAATGTTGCTGTGAGACCATTTTATTTTGTTGCCAATGTGCTATTTGTGCGTTATTGCCTAACCGTCCTGTTTTGCTCTCACTTCCGTCCTTTTCAGTTATATTTTACACCACTCCCCATTCTATATCTTATTTCGTATTCCAGGGATCTGCGTTTGGAGCCTTGTTGCGTATATGTATCCTTCAGTGAGCTTTTCTGTCTCGATCTCATAATAAAATGAAATAATGTGAACGCCACACTGCTCAAATAATTAACGTACTTTGGATTATAATTTGTTCATTTCAGCTATAAATTTTGTATTGATTTGTTACGGAAAAGTAATTGCTTGTTACCCACCAATAAAGTGATATCTAAACAAAGCCGAGAGCATTCATATCTACAACAAAATCCGATCATCATATCCCATTCGGAAAACCTCGGCCAACTACATCGTAGAGTAACGAAGTGGTACGGAAATATCCGAGAGGCTGTCGAGAATGCATCATATCCGATCTTCAGTGATATAAGTAGTATAACGAAAGCAAAGAACTGGACTAACGTTGAAGTGAATGCCAGTATATGGCATTGTTTGAAAACCATAACTACTAACAGTACAGTAAACAATACTTCAATGAACATGCATAAGTCTAGCCACTGCACAATGTAAACAGTCAAAACTATAAAAGAGCCAATGCCCGTAATCTTTTATCGTTTAAAACAGAAACACATTTTCCAGCTGAGCAGTGGATTATATACATTTATACTGCTTTGTTATAACGACGATTACAATTACCTGATACAATCAGTCCTTTGATTATTTATTACAGATATGTACCTTGTCGATATTTTTCTTATTTCCTGAAACACATAGATTACATAAAGTACAGGATCACACCATGCTGTATCCTAAGAACTCCTTAATTTAGAAGGTTAATACCCTCACTGGTAACATGTCGTCTCTTTTCAAAGTCTACAAAAGGTCGGAACTTAAAATACTCGACCCTTGCTCTTCGGGTGTAGGAGTGTCGATGGATTATTGTTTTAAAGCATTTCTTGCGATGCTGTAACGGAATGTCGAACATGTCTCCAGAAGGATAAAACTAAATGATTGATTGTCTTTGAAATGTTAAAAGGGAGAATTAGTTTTGATATTGATTTAGTTCTAAAGTTACATCGATATTGAAACAGGCGAATGCTTTTACTCAGTCAAATTGATCTCGTTAATCCGATTCACTTTCGTAATGATTTGACGATGTTGTTTGGACACACACTGATCGTATACTTAATTCGCTCATTTGGGTAAAAGTCGAAGCCAGTTCTGATAGATGAAAACTTCACTTACGTAGTGATATACATATATATTAAACCCTCAAAGATAAGACCACCTTTGGGACCATTGAAAACTGGTCTTCTTATTGAAGTGGTCTTGATATTGAAGTTGAATGAAGAGCAACCAGTGAAAATGGACTTGAAACGTGTATTCTTAATTCTGAGGCGGTCTTATTATTGAGGTTGTCTGTATGTGAGGTTTTACTGTATATATATAAATGGACGAGCTGTAAGTGCCTGTACAAACAGTCTTCATCTCTTGTATTGGCAGTAAAGGCACTTAGTGTAATTCGACTAAACTACATTACATATTATTATGTTGTGATAACTGCTGGTGAAAGTATTTCTTATATTTCCATCACAGGGTATTCGTCAAAATTCTTTGTACTTTGTGCGTTAATTTCCACGTGGTGCAATCATGTCACACGAAGAAGAACATGCAGATGGTATGACGACATGCGTCTATTTCTAGATGCGAAACTAACCAGTTTAGCACGTAATTTAATACAATGTACATAAATATAGACGCGCACATGAGGTTTGGTGTAGCAGTCAAACTCATTGCAAGGAAAAGACTCAGCTGGTCGTGTATTGCAAACTGATAATGTATCACTTAAAATAAAACAAAATTTTGCGTTACACAAATATTGTTCTATTTGTTTTTAGATCGGCAGATGTAATTGGTGCCCGCTATTAAAGCTACACTTTATTGGAATCAAACATACGTATGCGGAACTGTATAACTATTATGGTGTACAAGTTCACTGAGCATGTAGTACCAACATGTTATCCCAGATTAACTGCTCTTGGTTCAGTCTAAGCCGCCGAACTGTTCCGTTTCCGCAAAATAGCTTACTTTTGAATCTTGTTGGAACGTTACCAAACTTATTGTAGTGAAAGATTAGCGCTTTGAAGTCAACACATACTGCACCATCAAGTCAAGTGCGATATCCGGCTAGTCCAGACCAGTATCTTAAGAGTTATAGCCCTATACTCAGTAAATATTGTCGGCAGCTGAACGTCCAATTTTCAGAATATCCAGCTTATTGAAATGATATAAATTATAGAAAATACACAAATATTTTTCCGTTATCTTACCAGCCACATTCAATTATTTTCGATATCATTTCACATAACCAGAATTCCCTTGTTGCAAACCAGAACTGCCAGGTTATTTCTACTCTCACAGCTGTCATGAGAATAAAGAACGTCGTGTAATGACGCATCAATGGTTTAGGTCATTTAGCGCACATTTAATTCGATGGTGTAGAAAGGATCGTGATGGTACTGAAGATACCTCACTTAGTGACATAAAACTACAGCTTACTCACATAAAACATTGGTTGAGAGAGGATAAATGTCATAACGAGTTGGGTCAGTATATATGGTGTAATCTTCGGCAAACTAGCACCATTTATTCATGTCTGAATACGCTGCAATGCGTCCTCTACTTGATACGCGTAATTTACTAGAACATTATTTTAGACGTATCAAGTTGTTCATTTATTCATGCAAAATAATCCAGGCTTTTATTACATAAATCATAGACTATATTATGACGATCATTCAAGTATGCGGTGTTCCATACCCATTCCAGATCGGAGGGCTTCCACTTCTTTACAGCTTATACTGAGAGCTGAGAGGAAGATTTGATTTCTAAGGGATAATGGATGTCTGGAACATTCTTTACAGCTCTCGGATATTTCCGTACCACTCCGTTATTCTACGAACATAGACGTAGTTGGCCGAGGTTTTCCGAATGCACTGGACGTAGTTGGTCGAGGTTTTCCGACTTTATTGACAGGAGAACGGACAGATACGTAGACGTGTAATTTCAAATAGTGTATTATTGTAAATTACAGGGCAACGTTCAAACACTTTGGATTCCGATGTAACTCACAAATGTAAAGTACAAGCATCAACAAATATCGATTGTGCCGACAAGTGGGTTGAGAAATAAAGGATATGAGAATGACAGCAATTATTTCAATTGAGAGATAATAAAGACCAATTGATACATTTAGGACGCTTTTACGTACAGTGTCATTTATCATAAAAGAGAGCTGCTACAGGGAACGCCACATACATATCACAGTGCCCCCCCCCACCACACACAGACCAGCTGGAAAACAACAATCCATAACACATAAGGCATTTGAGGCGGCTCAAGGGTACATACGTAAGGGAACAGAGATGCAAGGAATAGCCAGGCCGACCATAAGGGATAACTAGGAGAATCAAAGAGGACAACCAGGGGGATTAATAAACCGTTTACCTACAAGATGTGTATTGAAGGAAGACAATACAATACAAATATAATTATGTTTTAAGTGAACCCATACTACCGTAGATTCACAACTAGCTGAGAATACTGTTTAAGTGTACTGTATGTAATATATATCGGTTAGAATTTCCCGAAACGTGTTTTCATTTGCTGACCACTTCTCAGTTTGTTTACAACTGTTCTAAGGTTAATAGGAAAGACCATATGTGCTGCTATCAACATTATTATACCGCTGGTATGTACGTGATGTGTTACAAAACGATATCAGGGAAATGTTACATACACTGAGTGTGCTATGACAGAAAACTATTCTTTTATCTAAAAGCACAACATCAAAAGTATATATTCGGAATTTAGGGTGATAATTTTCATACATCAGGAATGATCGCCGATCTGGGAATCCTATTCAATAGACAGAAAATAAACTAATCGGATTGTCAGGTTATTGTGGTGTATATTTTCTTTGTTGCCTTCATCCTCTGGTGAAATCTTAAATAACCAGTACTTTTGCCAATAATTCATGGAATAATCTTCCCAGAGTCTGTAAGGATTTGTCGTTTATTGTTATTGCGGTAATATATCCGCAATGTTGTCTTCCTGTTCCTACATGCTCTATATTTCATTTCGAATCATCAAACGCAAAAAAAGCTCTAAATATGTTCAGAGCATTAGATGACGAAGACTCTAAGTAGTCCGTCTGAGAACAATTTTATAGTGAATTATAATTAAAGAAGTTTTTATTTTTTCATTATATTTGGAATTAGTTGTATTTCTCAACAAATGCTTTAGGTATATATTAAACTGAACACTCCACAAGCAGCTGTCGTATTCTTCAATTGAATAAAAATGACGAGAGAGTTGAGGTTTGCATTTGCAGAGGCATGACCATTATGAAAGCATGTACCTCGCCCAAGATTTGATCACATGGCGTTCGCATTTTGAGTAGAGAATATTGACGGAGCACTGCAAGGCATTAAGAACACAACCGTCGTAACTGGAATACAGTCGCACTTCGTTTATTCGACAACATTCTATCCGAGTACTCGGTATCATCCGAAATAAATATCAGACCCCGATGTATCTTCTTATGTACGTCGAATTGAAAAGGGCTATTCGAAAACATGTCTTATTCGAAATAACATTTCGGACCCGATGAATTCGAATGAACGAGGTCCGAGTGTATTTGTGTGTGTGCATAAACAGGAAACGACAAATAAACTAAACGCATGATTTCACATTCATTATTTGAAAGCATACTTATATTTCGTCTTATTATATAAAGTTTCGGCATTTATATTAACTTATATATAACAAAGAAATGTTCTAACAAAGAATGACAAATGTAAGGAATATAAGATGTGTGACATCCAATCCAAACTTGAGAAAAGTAGGATACATGAGATGTGATAGATAAATAAATACAAACATATACTAAAGCAAAATTACTAACAACAATAGGCCGGACCCTGTAAAAAAGGGGTAGATAAACATATGTAGAAACGGTTCAATAATAATAAAATATGCGGAAATTATACAAGGATATGAGTTAGTTTTTTGTTTAATTAAGTAGTTTTAAGTAGCAATTATTGTATTATAATGATAATTATTTAATTTGATAATGACTAATATATTGATATTGTGTAATAATTTAACGCGTTTAATATTTTAGTTAATCTGCTCTACTCTGGAAAGCCAATTGAAAAAGGTTCTCTTCTTCGGCTGATATATTTGAATGGCGTCAACGATTCAAACACTGAACTGTTTTCAAACAATAGCAGAATAGTTTGATGGCACACAGTGAATATCGTCTAACCGAACAATTCCGTATTCATCATCGAGCAGATCACTGTATGACGACTTTCTAGATGTACTTATGTTCTGGCTGGGGGAACTGCATTGTTTCTGTCTCTTTTTGTCTTGATAAATTAACAACGATTTCACAGGTGATTCGACGTCACGTGATATTTTACGCAAGTTTCTGTCCGCGCGCAAGTGCACTGTCGCGTACATGGAGTTAGTTCGGTGGTTACTGTATGTTGACATTTTTCTAGAATTAAAATCCTTGCGAATTATGTCTCCATCAATATTTTGGAATCTGATTCTAATCCAGTAGCATCGTAACACTTTAAGAAACGCTCGCTTGAACTCTCGACTTGATGTTGCGTAAATGATTGGATTCATCAGAGAATTACAGTATCCAAGCCAAAATATCACGGTAAATAATTTCTCTGGAACATGGCACGAATCACACAGCACGTCTGCAAAAGAACAAGGGGAAGTTAAAAATGCACCAATGAGTTTTCATTCTTTAACCGTAATGTTGCCTCTAATTGACTTTTAACACGGACTTATTGCAACCAAATGTCTGTAATCAACTTCAGGATGACAAAACATTCTTTGATTTATTATTTGCTGCTAGCCCTTGATAATGAGAACAAGGAAAAACATAGAAAACCGACCTTAGGAGAAATATCAGCTCGAGGTTTAATGTTGCGGAGTATTGATATAAACAGCCAATATGTCAATGTATTCACAACATAACGACACTTATTCCACAACTGGAATATTGAGTAGCAAACGGTATTCATGAAAACATTTATAACTAAATGTCGAGATAGGGTTGAAACAAGACAGCTGGTATTCAAGAAAACCTCTATTACCGCATGCCATTCGATTAGCTAACTTGACACTGCTTCAAATACTATATATATTTGTAAAATACATTTTATAAATTGTTCTAGAATGTCATTTTGTAAAGCAAATACAGTTAATTATTCATACAAACAATGCGACTTTCTGATAAGTGTCTTTGTTGCATACAGTAGCGTCAAGTACATCTAAGCATTAATGTTTTGGTTCAGGCAGGTTACAAGTTTTATATTACATATTGTGCAAATGTACAAAATTGTAAACTGTTACTTCATTATATAGTATCAGTCAAGAAATTAAATCTCCCAATAGAATTGATAATTTGGAATTAAATCACACAATACCATTAATACTTTGGAATTAAATCACACAATACCATTGGTAATTTGGAATTAAATCACACAATACCATTGGTAATTTGGAATTAAATCACACAATACCATTGGTAATTTGGAATTAAATCACACGATACCATTGGTAATTTAGAATTAAATCACACAATACCATTGGTAATTTGGAATTAAATCACACAATACCATTAGTAATTTGGAATTAAATCACACAATACCATTGGTAATTTGGAATTAAATCACCCAATACCATTCATAATTTGGAATTAAATCACACAATACCATTGATAATTTGGAATTAAATCACACAATACCATTCATAATTTGGAATTAAATCACACAATACCATTCATAATTTAGAATTAAATCACACAACACCATTGATAAATTAGAATTAAATCAAACAACACCATCGGTAATTTGGAATTAAATCACACAATACCATTGATAATTTGGAATTAAATCACACAATACCATTGATAATTTAGAATTAAATCACACAACACCATTGGTAATTTGGAATTAAATCACACAACACCATTGGTAATTTGGAATTAAATCACACAATACCATTGATAATTTAGAATTAAATCACACAACACCATTGATAAATTAGAATTAAATCAAACAACACCATCGGTAATTTGGAATTAAATCACACAATACCATTGATAATTTGGAATTAAATCACACAATACCATTGAAAATTTGGAATTAAATCACACAATACCATTGGTAATTTGGAATTAAATCACACAATACCATTGGTAATTTGGAATTAAATCACACAATACCATTCATAATTTGGAATTAAATCACACAATACCATTGATAATTTGGAATTAAATCACACAATACCATTGGTAATTTGGAATTAAATCACACAATACCATTGGTAATTTGGAATTAAATCACACGATACCATTGGTAATTTAGAATTAAATCACACAATACCATTGGTAATTTGGAATTAAATCACACAATACCATTGATAATTTGGAATTAAATCACACAATACCATTGGTAATTTGGAATTAAATCACACAATACCATTCATAATTTGGAATTAAATCACACAATACCATTGATAATTTGGAATTAAATCACACAATACCATTGATAATTTGGAATTAAATCACACAATACCATTAGTAATTTGGAATTAAATCACACAATACCATTGGTAATTTGGAATTAAATCATACAATACCATTGATAATTTAAAATTAAATCAGCCACTAAAATTGAAAATTGGAATTAAATCACCCAATGAAATTGATAATTCGAATTAAATCACACACTACCATTGATAATTTGGAATTAAATCAACTTACCTAGAGGTAGACAGAAGAAAAATGGAAACCAACATCCTATGAATACACCTACAACAATGCCAAGTGTCTTTGCAGCTTTCTTTTCTCGTTTGAACTTTGCAATTTTCCCCGCTGGTGTAATTCTAGAGCTGAGTTTGCGTAAAGACCCTTCAGAGTTTTCACTAGAACTGAAAAAAAAGAAATGTCTTGAAAAAGATGGTCGGCGCAATAAGAAGGTTAAGACTTGTTGTGCGACATTCCGAGATGTTACGATTGCTTGTCACTCCAGATCCGAAATGGATTTCGGTAAATTCACCGAAATTCAGTGGATTTCGGTAAGGAAACGTACCCTTTATCGAAATGTTAACCAATGCGCGTCATAGTTTCAAACTTTGTTCGGTTGAAGAGAAATTGCCTATATGGTTAACCTAAGATTCGATTGGTGTAGACAACACTGACAACACCATTAGTCCTAATACGTTGGCAGCAATTACCGTCCTAGTTCTGTTTGAAGGGAGGCGTAGTGGCCGATAGATAAAACGCCTGACTCCTGCATCGCAGTGATGAGTGTGAGCCCGCTGAGCGGGGTTTGATCACAAACTTCACAATCCCTGAATTTGGCGCGTGGTAAGTCACATACGAAGCAGACCAGGAGACAGTCATCGCAGTGATGAGTGTGAGCCCGCTGAGCGGGGTTTGATCACAAACTTCACAATCCCTGAATTTGGCGCGTGGTAAGTCACATACGAAGCAGACCAGGAGACAGTCATCGCAGTGATGAGTATGAGCCCGCTGAGCGGGGTTTGATCACAAACTTCACAATCCCTGAATTTGGCGCGTGGTAAGTCACATACGAAGCAGACCAGGAGACAGTCATCGCAGTGATGAGTGTGAGCCCGCTGAGCGGGGTTTGATCACAAACTTCACAATCCCTGAATTTGGCGCGTGGTAAGTCACATACGAAGCAAACCAGGAGACAGTCATCGCAGTGATGAGTGTGAGCCCGCTGAGCGGGGTTTGATCACAAACTTCACAATCCCTGAATTTGGCGCGTGGTAAGTCACATACGAAGCAGACCAGGAGACAGTCATCGCAGTGATGAGTGTGAGACCGCTGAGCGGGGTTTGATCACAAACTTCACAATCCCTGAATTTAACGCGTGGTAAGTCACATACGAAGCAGACCAGGAGACAGTCATCGCAGTGATGAGTGTGAGCCCGCTGAGCGGGGTTTGATCACAAACTTCACAATCCCTGAATTTGGCGCGTGGTAAGTCACATACGAAGCAGACCAGGAGGCAGTCATCGAGAGTGATTCGTGTGAACTAGTTGTTTCAGAATTGATGTAAAATAAATAATTTTAAACTTATTCTGTTCGACTTGACCTGGATAAAAATGTCGCTTGATGACAACTTGGATACGCTATGCTGAATACTAATCAGAGAAGGCGTAGTCTTTGTGTGCAACTGAAACACTTAAAGTTAGAGTATATTGCCTTCCACTGATAATTTTCGCGTGGCATTTTTGTGCTTGATCAAAAAAAGAGGTTAATGAAATAAATTGTAATAAATCAGTATCGTCGAAGATACAAGATGGCGTCGAAACGTAAATCTGTGTTAAGCGAATATAATGACAGTCCTCTAAACTTTGCCACCGTCTTATAGTTTTCTATGATATTTAACACTGGAAATCTCTGTAATGCGAACTCTCGATACCTCAATATTTAATTTCATGTATATAAGTACACGAGTGTGTTTAATATCATCAACACGTCTAACTGAATCTATTGTATTTCGTTATTTTCGTCTTGCGAGTTGATTCATTTCATCAGACATTGTCATTCGATCAACAAATTCAGTTCGTTCATATAAAAGAGTATGATTAGAAGGATTATTAGAAATATTGATGTAAAACATGGAATTGCACTAGAAATACATTATTTTTGTCATTGCATTTATTTCAGATTTGTTTGCGACATACGTTTTGATGAGAGTGGAGTCTTGATTTGTTATGTTGCCTGTTATATACTTTCCACCCAATACAACACATTGTTCTATATCTCTGTTGTCGGCCTTTAGATGAGAAATAAATTAGATGTACAACAAATAACTCTGTCGGACCTCGTTCACAGTCAGAACTCGTTCATTTGGAATTTCATTTCGAGTAATACATAGTTTAGAATAACCCATTGCAATTCGACATGCCTAAGAAGATACATCGGGACCTGATATTTATTTCGGATGATACCAAGTATTCGGGTATAAAGTTTGCGAATAAACGAGGTCCGGTGGTATCTACACTCAATGCTTGCTAGTTAAATGATCATCAGAGTCTCAGAAACTTTGTCAATAAGCATGGATTTATCATACCGATATGTTGACCAGTATAGATAAACTACCGAAAACCTTCCACCATATATATGTTGGTTTCGAATATATTGTACTTGACACAAAGTCTCCACTAATTTTAACATGTTACATAAATAAAAGAAATAAATAAACCCGTATATTTGCGTATACGTACATGTCAGTCACGTACCTGCTTCCTTGATATGTGGATATGGCTGCCTGACTATATCTTGCAGTGTGTATACGTAATACAACTCCATTTTCTTCTCCAGTTTTGATTGTTTTAGACCCACTGTTGAGAAATTTTGTATGACGAGTCGCTTCTCGGTAAATAATAACATAGACGATGATAATGATCAGAGTTGGAATATAGAACGACCCTGCCACAGAAAAGATGACATAGCCAATCTGTTTTGTAACAGTGCATTCGTAAGTTTGAATGCCGCTGCTCTCTCTCCAACCAATCAGCGGACCGACGGAAATGACGCCGGATAAAAGCCACACAAACACTATTATTAACCCAGCTCTTCGCTTTGTTATAATACTAGAGTGCTGTAAAGGGCGTGTAACACCAATATATCTGTCAATACTTATCACACATAAGGTTAATATCGAGGCGGTACACCATAAAACGTCAGCCGAAGCCCATATTTCACAAAGCACATGACCAAACGGCCAATATTTGAGAACTTCTAAGGTCGCTGACAAAGGCAAGACAGTAATTCCAAGAAGTAGGTCAGCACCGGCTAAATTAACGACGAAATAATTTGTCGTGTGACGTAATCGTCTATCTAGATAGACAGCTAATAGGACTGTAATATTACCTAATATGGTTAAAATAATGATACATGACAGTAGTACACTGACTATCACCGATTCTACAATTGACAATTTGATATCATTTTGATTATTTAAGTCACTGTCATTGAAGTGACTTGTCGTATTTGAATATGCCATGTGTAATGTCGCATTCATATTCTGTTAAAGCGATGGCAATATATTAAATGATCATCTTCAATTGAATATTGGTGTTCAGTCATATCTGCCAAATGTATATTTAACACTGTGGTAACATCAGCTGTAGATACATCCTTGTCCTAGCGAGTACATCACTTGAGTCTTGATCCAACTGAAATAGACAAACAATAATTATATTGCGTATATATTTGTTATAGAAATATTATCGTCTATCTTATTGTAAAATATAATTGAGTGCTGCTATGGTATTTACAACCTCTTCTGTAAGTGACGTCAATTCAAGAAAACGCAACATTTTATGTCACTATTTGCAAGCAGGAAACAATATTTACTCCATATGGTCACTTCGTTTTCATAATTTATTTGGCATATTTGGCAAATATTGCTTGCCGTTACTACATAGTGACATCACATCTGACGTTTTATGGAAATGGCGTCACTTAAAGAAGAGGTTTGAAATCGTACAGCGGCGCTCATATAGAAAAATACAACTTCGCACATTTAAACACACCATCAAAGATGTAACATCAACAATGTAACACTTCACTGCAATATTATCCGAGAACAATATGACATTACACTTATACGCTTGGTATTCATGGACACATTCAAAGATGGATGGACCATCAACATTAAGTGGAATAGCTTGCCAAACTGTCGCCGATATTTTCACAGCAAAATTGACCGAGTGCTAGTCTTACATTTTCTTTTTATGATATTCTCAAACAACTGTTTAAATCAATCGTATCATTGACATGTTTCATCATCAAATTTCAGACAAGAAGTTTTGTAACCGAACAAATTTCTGAAACATAGACACATTAGTTATACTCTCTCCAAATACATTATACAACAGCTCGAATCAGAATGTTATCCATAATCCTTCACGTCTTTGTTGCTTCCTAGACTAATAAGTGTCAGTACAGTGTTAATGTAACACAAACATCATGAAATACTGCTAATACAATATCCATATCAAGTAATCTAGATTTGTCGCGATTGATTGTCTTATATCCTCCATTGTGTTGAAGATTTCATGCAAATTTCTCCATAGTGGTACATGAATAGCTTTAAAGACAAATACATCAAGAAAAAGCTACATTTGTGTCTATATAGTTGTTGTAAAATATCTGTTTTTATATATCTGCATTTTGTGGGTAATGATAAGTGTAAATTGCGTAACCTCATTAATTGATATATAACATGAAATGACTGGATAAAAGTATTTTGATAGTTTTACGGTTTTATGAATTGAACTTTCAAAGTGGTTCAGTATTATATTTTAAAGTCGTACTAAACTTTTCTAAACAATATGGACAAACTGTAGAAGACACTCTAACAATAAGGTGATAATTTGGCTCGTGTTTCGTGTTGGCAAGTAACCAACACGAGGACAGTAGCCGCAGACAGAGTACTGACCAAGCTGACAGTATTATACGATATTTGAGCGACCTAAACCTATCCATTTAACAAAGATTTGTGATTAAAAAAGCCGAGTGATGTTGCTTCAGGGGGAATATATCTGGATATTACCAGTCCCTGACATCTACGCATTGACTTTTTTGTTCTTATTTGTAATGTTAGTTAATGTCCTGCTTCCAAGTCTTATTTTTATTTTTTTTATTACTTTTATTTTAAAGCATTATACAAAGCAGTGAAAATACATAATAACATAATACAATTGAACATAGCAAAGTTGTCAGTTATCTTATAATTGTATAATGTACAGAAATAATTTGAAAAATATACAGCGTGTTTGAGTAGAAAATAGAAAAAATAAAAAAAATATAATACAATTTACATATATTTCTACATAAAACATTGAACAAAGTATAACTATGGGGTTCAGAAAAAATAATTGAAATTATCAATAAAAAACTGAAGGCCACGGGGAAAGATATGCCTTGAAGCGACAAATAAAATTTGTTTTCCTCATTATCAACATAAAGACAAACAAATCAGCAGAAAGTGTCGGATCCTGACATATACATGTATTTAGTGCTTGTTGCGATTTGAAACTTTAAATGGATCGAAAATGATACTTTAATGACTTATTGAATGCAAAACTCGAATCGGTTACCTCTACAGTCGGACCTCGTTCAATGCACCAAACCAACGAATGTCGATACCTGCATACCCATTCCATCTTTATTGAGGTATTTTACCGCCTAATAAAACGGGGTTTACGCTCATTCATAGTCTAGACATTATAAACTTGTCGTCCAGTTAGTATATTAATGCTTTGTGCAATGTCCGTATAACGTGTGGTATCCATGGTATCCATGATGAATGAAGCAACGTGATCATATTGGCAACCACACGCCAATAAGTTATCTTGATCGTCTCTCACAACATACGATGCAAAATTACGTTACAGCGTAACCTGTATTTGAAAGCTAAGGCGTAATACATATGACTCGCATTTGTAAACTCAAATATATACTTTTCGTAGCATTTGACAATTTAGAATCTCCTCAATGTCGATGAATGTCAAACAAGTCTAGAAGATGGACCTTTGGATAGCCTAATTTTTGCTCAAAGTCACGTTTAAATACAGTCCAGCTGCTTAAACAAACTAGTTACAACACTTCTATTTGCCGATACTAAATAAAGACCGTATCAACTAGTTCGTATTTTCTCCAGTATTCAAAACTGCGCATTGCAAAAGGCGTTCCTTAACTCCTAATGTTTTGTAGGTTGATGTTTCCCTGGGATCTGTATGGGGAGACATTGTGTATGGCGTTCCTTAACTCCTAATGTTTTGTAGGTTGATGTTTCCCTGGGATCTGTATGGGGAGACATTGTGTATGGCATTCCTTAACTCCTAATGTTTTGTAGGTTGATGTTTCCCTGGGATCTGTATGGGGAGACATTGTGTATGGCGTTCCTTAACTCCTAATGTTTTGTAGGTTGATGTTTCCCTGGGATCTGTATGGGGAGACATTGTGTATGGCATTCCTTAACTCCTAATGTTTTGTAGGTTGATGTTTCCCTGGGATCTGTATGGGGAGACATTGTGTAAGGCATTCCTTAACTCCTAATGTTTTGTAGGTTGATGTTTCCCTGGGATCTGTATGGGGAGACATTGTGTATGGCATTCCTTAACTCCTAATGTTTTGTAGGTTGATGTTTCCCTGGGATCTGTATGGGGAGACATTGTGTATGGCATTCCTTAACTCCTAATGTTTTGTAGGTTGATGTTTCCCTGGGATCTGTATGGGGAGACATTGTGTATGGCATTCCTTAACTCCTAATGTTTTGTAGGTTGATGTTTCCCTGGGATCTGTATGGGGAGACATTGTGTATGGCATTCCTTAACTCCTAATGTTTTGTAGGTTGATCTTTCCCTGGGATCTGTATGGGGAGACATTGTGTATGGCATTCCTTGTAACAATTTAGTCTTTCTTTGTTTGTGAGCAAGTTTCGTCAAACAAAATCCTGTGATGAAGAATTACTTTGTGTAAAGGATGTTCAACCCATACAATGATGTCAATTTATTTGTGGTACAAAGCCTGGATAAGAACATATAACCATTCCGTCATCAATAAACGTCAATGTCGAGGAGACACGTTGTAGCAAACAATGTCACGCTTTGTCAGTAAATATAACCCTACATCAATATTAATTCTGCCTTTCACCGTCTCAAGCGATTAGAATGTCAACTTTTATTATTTCAATATTTTTATTTGTGAAATGAGGCAATACTCGATAACATACAAGACATATTATCACTTTATGCTAGATATTATCTTTGTTTATTGATTGATTCCTCTTTGTGGTATGAAGCATGTACATTGTTGTATAAACAAACCAAACCTGCTTAACCAGCTGCAAAGCAATCGTTAAATGAGGATCAAACTTATCATGTTAACTTTTTGACGTAATTCCATGTCTTGCCGTGATGTCTAAGCCGTTCCAAATTAAATCAATGTTTTACTGTCATCGGTAAGGCAAGGTCCCGGGAAGGCAAGGTCTCGGGAAGGCATGGTCTCGGGAAGGCAAGGTCTCGGGAAGCAAGGTCCCGGGAAGGCAAGGTCTCGGGAAGGCAAGGTCTCGGGAAGCAAGGTCTCGGGAAGGCAAGGTTACTGCTTGCTGATTCTAATAAAATCTGGAAATGTTTAAACGCCAATGACAACGTGTAAAACACGACAATAGCCCATCCTATACGACTACCAAACATGTCCGAGAATTGACATGTTGAGCAAAGATGACAGTGGTTGAATCTTGTCATTTTCTTTCTTATTTTGTTCCGCAAATGCATAGTGTATATCTTGAAATTATTTGTTGTTTTTTTGTCAACATTTCATTTGTGTGCATAGTATATATCGTTTAATATTAAGGAACGCAAGTCCTATTTTGTGTGGGTTCTTTAACATGTATACGAGTATGAATAAAACTAAATTACACGCAGTATCTTTCTGGTAACGAAAAATGAACAAACTATGTTGTTAACCTTGCTCTTATGGAAATGGATGCAATCATTTCAATATGCATAATTTATACACACGCATATTTATGATACATGTGACCTTAAGAGCAATAAACAATAAATAGGTCGTACACAGGATATTTGTATCACACTTGTCGTATGGAAACTGTAAGGGCAGACTAATCATGTAATGTCTAGGCCACTCAATATCATGGCCAAATTCGTATTTAAACAAATATTCAAGTTAAGTATTACCTTCTCCTATACGTAGATGGTACCGGAATTTCGAGTTTAGGTAATATGTATATATGTTGCTCTCTTCACACTTCATAGTAAAAAACTAAGTCTAATTGGTTTACACACTTTTATTTTATACATATGTATCATCCAATTAAAACGTACCACGGTGTTAATACTATTGATAACTACGGTAAGTAAGAGTCCATACTTATTAATAATTCACAAACTTCAATCTCAAACTTTAATCTTACTGTTTAACTATAACTTTTTGATGTTAACATGGCTGGTTTCTCAGAGCTCCCAAGACCGACTGACCTCCTCCACCCCGAGCACGATTATTATTCATATATTACTCACTGTATTTTCGGCCAGTCTACCAAGCAAAAAGCCATAACCTTATTTATTAAATCACGTGATACTCTATCCTAACTTGTTTCCAAACTGATTACCAAATATGTCAGAGATAATGAATTAGATCAAAGATCAGGTATTTGCTTGGAAATATACCTCAGGTAAACATAATACACTCATACCTACATCTGTATTTAACATTAACCTAAATACTTTAGAAAACTCTCTCGGACGTTCATAACCTGGCTACAAAAGTTACAGATGCGCTTTAAATAAGTGTTTTAATGTTAATAAATGTTTCACCAATGTTTGCCATACGCGGCTGAATTGGATCAAACCTATTCCCACAAACTGCAAATGTCGTGTAGCAAAGCAACTAATTTCTTGTAAGCTTGATCCATTTTATAGACTGAGAGTCTTCAAAGACCATGAAGTATTATTCCTTAGGGAATGATAAGTGTATTCAGATTTGAATATGACAAAATCATTGATATAGTTTTCTTATGTCTTACCAGATAGTTCGGAGCAATGCAAATCCTTCCAGATCCAGAAACAGATCCGACCTGATGAAAAACTTTGGTGAAGGCCCTATGTCCGAATGGTGTGGACATATTCAGCAAAAGAAAATCCAGTTTGAATTGGTTTATACCCCTAGGCATTTATACTGACTGTATTACCATTGTGTTGTATCGTATTGTCTTATTATTTGTTTCCCGGCGCCACATTCCGTTTTGATTTATTTCTTAACTTGTTTTGTGGGGGTGGCACTTTCCGTACTGTTACTCACTCTCGGTATGCAGTAATATTTGTAGCCTACCATTTACAAGACAAGACAGCGTTGTTGCCACTGACTATCCAAGGCGATCCTCCCGTCTCCAGTCATTCTTTATTCCTGCCTTCTGTCTCTTTTACATTTAAAATACTTTACATGCATAGTATAGTTTCATTTTTCCGTGTGCGTGCAGTTTTGGCTGCGGTTTTTGTTTCGGTTTTGTTGCGGTTTGGTGCGGTTTTGTTGCGGTTTGGTGCGGTTTGGGTGCGGTTTTTGTTGCGGTTTGGTGCGGTTTGGGTGCGGTTTGGGTGCGGTTTTTGTTGCGGTTTGGTGCGGTTTGGGTGCGGTTTTGTTGCGGTTTTTGTTGCGGTTTCGTCATTTGTATGTATGTGATATTTCCTTCTCGGCTTCATCTTTGTTTTTTGTAGTATTTTGAAGCCAGTAACTGAATCGTTGAGTATTTTTTTAATTTTGTCATTGGAAAAGTTGTTGCGTGTCGACATCTGTTTTATTATGAAACATGACGTCTGATACTACAGGGGTTAATTGTTTTAGAGAAAGTAATAATGCAAGTTTGGCACGATATCCTCTGTTTGTCACCAAAGACTATATTATTACAAAGAGCATTCCAACTAGATAGAACATATTCTGCAAGTTTCATATGACAAAAACGGAAATAAATTGGGTGATTTATTTGTTCTGTGGGTACGTTATTGCAAAAATTACATCTGTCTGCACGAATAGTACGTCCCGTCCGATCTCCCACTCCTGTAATAACAGACAAAAACAATTTTGTCGCAGGCTGACGGCTCAATTTCTCTCATTTTTATCTCACTGTTTTCTATGATTTATTTATTGCTGGACCGAATGTCATCTTGTATATCGTACCACACAGCTTATGAGGTTTCATTTGACTGGCATGGCTTTTATATCGGGTGCCAAAAAGGATTCTATCAACGCAAGTGCTTGTAATAAGTCGACAGAAATGAACAAATACATTGTTTTTCTTAAAATTGTCTTAATTGATTTTACCTTGTCTCATTGTCGCTTGATAATGCGAAATTGCATAATGTCTGTTAAACCTATTAACACGTGTAAGCAGTTTTTCAGTTTATTAAAAATAAAATAAATTATCAACATTTTTCAAAATACTGGCTAAAATAAAATAAAACTATCTTTCATCATTTAAAAAATATATTATTGCAAGTACTTGAATAATGTGGAAAGTCATTGTACTAAAAAGTCGGTTTAAACGTCTAGTAGGAAATGCCACGTTCATAGTTCGCTGCCTCTAGAAAAGCATGAGAGGACATGACAATGTAATATAGCGAACAAAAGCAAACGGGACTCAAGACACAAACATAGGTGTACAGCTTTGGAAATTGGAACAGTATGTAGCTAAACACCGTATTTGTTTGTTCCTCACATTGAGTGGCAGAAACATAATTAGATAGAGGCCAAAATTCACGAATTTATTACGATTCATTCATTTACATACCAAATAATCAAGAGAGATTAAGTTGTTACAGGGAACGCCACATTCACAAGACAATGCCTTCCCACGCAGTCTCCCGAGAAAAACAATAGTCCACAAAACATGGGAAACATGCATTCATACAATATTACAAGGGGTGATAATGCTAAGTGGCAAAATGAGGTAAACCTCAAAAAGCAAACCCCTTAAGCCTGAAACAAAATTATTATTTTCACAAATCTGACAAATTTACAGTTTTTGTCCAAACAAACAATGTGTCCATACGACACAGGTGCTCCACTGTTTTCCACTGCGCATTACAAAAACTGCAACATTGTACAAAACACTACTGATGCTTGGTCTAAGAAGATAAAAGATGAAGTTGTTATAGGGAACGCCACATACTCATGACAATGCCTCCCTACACTCAACTGCTTTTCTAATTGGTCACTTTTATACTATCACACTTTTCAAAATAAATACAGAGACATATAAATTGACCACATTGTTTTACTTCATTCTTACACATGCATGCCACAATCCTTTGAAATCCAAAATACATACATGGTTGTACAAAAATGTCGACCTGTAAAGATTTCTATCAAAATAATAAAATGCAGAAATGTGGGATGACCAATTAGAAATGTGTTTGAGTGTATACAGATCCTATGGATCATTAGGAGTTGAGGAGGTGTTAGGGCAAAAATCTATGGGAATTGGAATGTAACAAATCGTCTGACTTTAAAAAACAACCATACATAATTAAACTCAAAATTACACATAATACACATAACAGAAACTACATGATATAATTATATTGTTTCTAAACAGATACAAGTACACACTATCTCAGTAAATTATAAGGAAATGTACTCCACTTATTACAACAATCTTAGTCAAAACAGATGATGACAGCACTGTAATCCGGTGAATCAGCAGTTATACTTTTTCCAGCAACACAAACAGTTAAAGCAATATCATCA
Source organism: Mactromeris polynyma (assembly GCA_032209605.1). NCBI lineage: Eukaryota > Metazoa > Mollusca > Bivalvia > Venerida > Mactridae > Mactromeris > Mactromeris polynyma. The sequence goes on from JASFXZ010000137.1 coordinate 53,622, forward strand.
GAAACGAACACTTGTAAGACTAGAACAGATTGCAGGGAAGGGATTTATAGACTATAAAAATCTTAGACAGTACCACCAGGAATACATAATTTCATGTTCAAACATAAAACAATAAGAATGACAATCTGTTGCATTAAATATACATTTTGAAGATAAAAGCCCTGCAATATATGTATAAAGAGTCTACTAGTGGATTAATTGTTGTCTGCCTAATATGTCTCACGGCCAGGACTTTGTTTATTGTGGTTTGTTAGGCAATATACTGGTAAACGCCTTATTTTGTCACTTGGCGCGCGTGGCAGTGGGCAAGACGCTCCGGCCTCCATAAGTCTCCTAAACCTAAGAGTCTTACAGGTATGGTGCCAACACAACGCCATTGGGCGGATGCATCCAAGATAAAGTCAACGGTATGGGCGGAAGGGTTCCTGTGGAAACCAAACGGTCACGTGTTCGAGACCACGACAAGCCATAAAGTAACATGGACATCGGCAGTTGTCTACGACTGGAGAGGAATAGACGCCGGCAGGTTAATCATGCCCGTTGCGCTCATGATGACTATTATGGACAAGATTTCCTCACCAGATCGGTGGCAGCCCGGGTTTACAATGACCTTATCTTCCGCCGCTTACCAGGACTGAGGTGATAACTTCCACCAAGTAGAAAAACAGTGGAAACATTGAAACTCAGAATATTAGAAAACGGAGACAAACAGGTACATTTGACTCCTAACGGACTGCAGAAGACAAGACAGTGGAGACAGACCAGCCAGTTTACGGCTAAAGTGAAGTGTGTCAGAAACGTTGACGACAGAAATTAACTGAGATAGTTTCAAATGTATTCCCTTAGAAGCAAGTTATAGAAAATAATTTAAGTGTCTTCAGAGGTGCATCATGTTTTGTTCTGTTGGATAATGTTACCACAGGTTTTGAAAAAGCTATGACTGTCTGCTTTCTAGACATATACTGGGATTTTAAAACGTCTAATTTTCTGCAACAACAGACTTTGTATTTGCATACAGTCCGAGTAATCAATACACATAATTGTCTAGCCTTAACATGACGAGTTAATTAACTGAATGATCAATCTTGTGACGATAGTAAATGTTATTGTGCCGAATAATTCATCCAAATTCTGTCTGAACAACGACATGCCCCATGGCACACTCGGCGACATTATTGACCATAGGTGAGGACTATAATCGACTGCAACAGAATACATGTACCCACAACACCTGTCAACCAGTCTGAAGATTCAGATACATGGCATTTCTCTATCAATAATAAAACATACTAAACTAACACTCTACATATATGAATTTAGTCAGTTACAGTCATAGTTAGTGTATTAAATGTTATCTTTGCCCAAAACCAGAGTCTGGATAGTAAAGATAATGTGTTTGTTTCAAAACTGTTATAACAATTTTAATCATAACTTTTAACCTTGACCTTAGTGTAATCACCAGCTTAGGTCAGCATCATCAAGTAGTTGTATGCGCCCAGAATGTTTGTTATTAAAACATTTGAGTTATTGCACCGGACGGATGAATTGACCACAAACCCCATACCAATTTTCAACAGGTAGGGATTCATTTAATCCGAATTTTGCCTTCCAAATTATATTTGTCATAATGCTATTCGTTCAGAGATCGTCACTCACATCCGTCGTCATACGCATGCTCAGTTAGACTGAAATCACTAGATAGAGCTAACATGTCGTCGCCTTATTCTACAAACCGTTGACTCAGTTCATGGTAATATTGACATAATGCTACCCTGTTTTTCATCTATATGATCTCTTTACGGTCAATAAACGCACTTTTTTATAGCAATAAACTAAATAGGGTGATTAATTCCAATATCACAGTCCCGTAACTTGTTCATTTATATTGCTATCAAATATTTTGTCAAAATGGGAAAAATGAGACAGGGGTTTTTAGCATTAAGGCGACGTGGTGTCCACAATAAAGATATTGTTTTGTGCACACTAATATCATGTTTGTGACATTATATCGTGAGCACCAATTGCCTCTCTGCTAGCCTTTCAACTGTCACTCGCTGAAACTCATAATTTGTCGCATAAAACATTTCCACACGTGAACAAAAAGACGATAGTGTTCTCTTTAAAGTTTTTCCACCTGCATAGTAACTGTTACTGACATGAAATTCGAACAGGTAATAAAAAAACGCTAATCGACTAATATTCCTTTTCTTTCTTTGGCGTACATACATCGGCAGCGTATGAAACACGTATACATGCCCCGATAGAAAACATTATAATCATCGTCATATTGTTATAATTATACAGTACTAATCAAAACAGAAATAAATCCACTTACTCCTTCGTGCTTTCAGATATATGATACAGTCTAACTAACGTGATCAACATTGTCGAACAAAGAACAGTTCTCATGTTTGCAGCATTTATGTAATTTGCAACCCATCTTCCTATTCATGATATATGGTATTTAACGGTCACTTTCATAAGCCTGTAGATGATACGTACTGGTGAACATGACATTTCTTGGTCTGTTCTATACGTTCATTGCGTATGAAATTTCGTAACTGAGATATAACGGGAGTCTCCTTTATGCTTCATACAATTATCGGAACTTTATAATCAGATAACGATAATTGCTCTGTAAAATGAATCTTAGTAGGTTCTAGTTATTATTAAATTAATTTTAACAAAGCATTTTTCCTGCTTTTCATTACCATGGTTAACCAAATGCCGTTTTCAATTAATACAACACAGCTACCTACCATAGCTCGTTAACTGTCTGCTGGACATAACCACAAGGATATGAACATTAATGCAGCTTAAACCAGTTGTCATTTAATAATGGTGATTGATCACATCTGTACGCCTTGCTGGCATCGTATGGCAATCTTCTTTCCGTCTAGATTACTAATTGGATTAGTGTGTCTTATTTATATATTCAGTAGTCATTGACAGTACTCCTACGATCAAGTGACTGCGGTTTGACAAGGGCATTAAAATACTGAAACATTCGTTGTTATGATTATATACACTAACTATTCCAGATGTAAATCTTTTCGGCACTTTGTATCACCAATATAATATATAACTTGATATAATACGGTGGAGATCTGAAGGTACAATAACATTGACATATCGTCATTGGTTGGATCAGTCCATATCAATCGCAAGTTAGCTCAGTGATCATGATCATATAGGCACATTTTTGAAAAATTAACATATAAACGCATAGATATCAAATCAGCGTGTTTATGACATAGCGTAATTGAAATCTCAACGCAGACTATCCTTGTTCGAAGCCTGCTTTCATATTTGTTCATACATTATTTTTAGCGCGAAAGTATCATGCTTTTCACGAAGTAAGTGTGGGTGTATCGCAACAAACTAGGCATAAAACTATTTTGGCAGAAAAGATTGGAAAGCGTTTCGTGTTGTCACAGCAAGACAGATACATTGCTTCAAAAGCTGTGTACAAGAGGCTTCTATGTAGCAGCCTGTGATTCTGCTGTCTTGCCCATGAACAAGAACTTTAATGACTGGGTGTCAGAAAGGACGATATCGCAAATAAGTGAACGGCAGTGAACAACGTTTCAATGAAGTAACCAGTAACATATCATTGGATTGCTTTGATCTCGCTGTGGTTCGCATACCAGTAAATGATATTATTTTAAACAAGATTAATAAGTCCAGCACAGACACTGCTGATGAGCCATGCTAAACTGTATAGCCATGCTTAAGCATTATTATGCATACGAGTTTGTTCAATATTACTTTTCTTATGTTATTGTTTTAATTGTACAAATTAAAACGAATATATATATATGATAATAACAAAGAACAGAATATGAATGGAAATATAATATAACTTATTAATTTACGTATTGAAGGATAAATCAAGATAACATATTTTCTAGAAGTATAGAATATTTTATTACGGTGAAAAAAAACAACATGTATGTGATACTCGAACCAGTAACCTCTAGATTGCTAAGTGACTGCTCACCTTATTGAGGCACACGGAAGTACATACTTGAATAAGTGTTTATGTTTAGAAAATTGTGTACATTTATTGACCGAGACTCTAAATGATAACCGCTTTTTATGCAAAGTGAAACCGTCGACAAATCAGCATAAGTAAATATTATTGTGCCATCAGATCTTGGCCCCACTATAGAAGTAATGAGCACCATACGCACCAAAAATTGATTACCGTTTTTTAATGCCATACATGGCTAATTTTATATATTTATGTAAGTTTCCGACAATAAATAAAGTTTCACTGACTTTACTGACTTGTTGACGTTTTTGTTCCCTAATACTGAATTCAAGTGTTCTTAATTAAAAGAGCGGAATGACTCGTTTTACTGATCATACGATGCACTGCCAGAGTTCCTGTTCTTCGGTAAGTGATTTACGTCACACGTGTGCCGGGGTCCTCATCTGCTGTACGAGAACAATAATGGCATAATAATGTTCTAAACAAGTATTATATCCAATTGTTTTTGTCCCAGTAAATTAACCTGTCTAAAGCAATGTTTCCGCCGGATATATCTCACTGTAAGCACACAGGACACATAGGACGGTCAGTGAGTCCGTTCTGTGTACATCATACCAAGTGAACGAATTCTTAATAATTAACCAGAAAGAAATAGTCCGTAAATTGACAGCGGATGAAACACAAATACACAAGTTATGAGGTCATCATCCTGAGAAAATAGAATACAGTCTTTACCAATTTGTAAAGACTACAACAGGCATATACAATATAATGTATTGTATGTTGCTACGGAATACGAAAAGGATTAAGTTGTAGAGGTTATTAGTATCAAAACGTAGAATAAGCAAGACAAATTTGTCAAACCAAATTAAAACGAACACATTGGCTAACATTTTTGGAATAGTTTGTAAACCTTGTTGGCAATTCAAACCAACTCGCATTAATCTGATATTTGCCCTCGCCAATTATTGCGTGTGTTATCATTTTAATATCTCCTTCATTTTTATGAAGAAGTTTGAAAGAGTATCATAAGGAATGCCTCGTTCACAAAACATTTCTTACACACGCAAGATGCTATATTAAGAAATACATAAAAAGTCAAGATTAGGCAGAATATCAATTTACTAAGTTACAAAGCCGAGAAGCAGGAAACAGCCTCTAAGAAAAGAAAATTAAGTTCAGGATTTTGGAAGTATACATTATTAAAAGAAAAGTTATTGTAATAATAATATTGATAAAAACTAACCAACTTTACACCACCTCATAAATTTTGCTACTGTCTTCGTCGCTTAATTAATTCCGAGGATAGTTGCCCGCATTTCTCACAATTAATGACAAGGAGTCTGAATTGAGCGGCATTATTTGATTGTATTAATAGAAAGACTCACGAAGGTTTCTTTAGGTTAACTTAGTCAAAGCATGCTAATACTCTTAACTGTCTCGTTCTCAAAGAACGGTAATAAGTATGACCTAGTTGGCAAACAATCCGTCGTACTTGTTTCGTAACATGAGGCGACGCAGAAAATGAGTCATACAACTTCCCAGCCTCCTTGAATGACTTAGATTATTCCTTGCTGAACATAATATTGTATGTTTATAATGTGCAATATAAGCTGTCACTTCAAGGGTTAAAAACACACTGCGAATATTTACTTATTGTTGATATCGGGCAAACATTCGTATTTCTATATTCGATAATACCTCTCTAGCATGAATTTTAACGGTTGCTAAAATCAAATGCGATTACTCATAAAAACAGTTTGACAGTCGATCGTGAATTCAGAAATTTAAAATATCCTAAAAAAAAGAGTTTAAAATAAGGCTTTTGGAATACTAGATTGTCTGGACATTTCTGCGACAAATACTTCGCAGATCTCTCGCTTGTGTCGGGCAGACGGTGTGTGTCAAACATGGACGCCTTGATAGAATACTTTAGCAATCAAAAAACTAAATAGAATCACTTAAAGCTTCTAACCTTTACCGCATAGCAATAGACGAGACACATAAAGGTGCTAAAATAACAAATGAATTATGCGATCGATTTTCATTTAACTCCAAAGGCAATCAAACGTCATTTCTTGTTCATGAATTCGGAAGACGGGCTAAGTGTGTGTTCTCTAAATTTATTTTACTGGCGGTAAAACGTATGAAGTTCTTAAGTTCGTGTTCGTCTTTGAAATTTGACAGTCGCGGAACACTGATTACTGTTTCTAAATGAAGTTCTGTGAATAACGATATCAAAACAACACGTAACAAATACATATCTGTCATTTTTTTCTGTCACCCTGTAAATTACATTAAAACTCATTCACATGCATCGTTAACACACTGAGCTGATTTATACCTTGTATTATCATACATATGAAATTGGAATTTCAGTTTGCCTGTCTCATTCGCTAGCAATGAGGTTTTACAAGATCAATTACAGTATCTCTGTTAGCTGAAGTCTCGATCAGAAAAAATCAGTCATTGATATGAATTCGTATATGGTTATCTTTATATTTCTGTCTTAGATACAATATTTCAGTAGAATGTCGTTCTCCGATTGTTGTTGAATTAACAAATCTTTTATTCAACGATTGGAAAATCATGATTGTCGTTTCCTATATAATATCAGAAGACACATTAGCGCATGCGCAGAATTCGAATGGATACACTTTTTGGAGGAAGTTATTATCGACATCCCGAAAGGATGAAGTTCTCTGATACATTTTGTCCACATAAATCTACCAAGAATTTTATTCTGCTGCATCCTTCACATTATCTGCAACTAGATTACCGCTCTAGCTCACCTAACACGATTGTCTTATTCTTCTAGATAAACTGTCGGGCCTCTGATGAATGATAGTGTTGATGTTTTGATGAATATATACTTGTATGAGTTTGTATTTAGCGCTGAGAAATCATATAGGGTTTTTCTGCTCAGCCATATTAAACTGGCGTTTACTATATTCCAGTTCCGCGTTTACAACTTGCATGTTTGAACAAATCAGCGTCCAGCATACAAACACTGTCCAAAATTTGCTTCGACATTTATAACCTTAGATTTGACTGGCTGAGTAATCGCTGAATAAATTAGTCTGCTCAAGAAATAAATATTAAGGTTTGAAGGCAGACATACGTATCTGTGATTGTGCTATACATCATACGGACAGTAACTAGACTTTTAATTACCGACGAATAATGGAAGTTTATAGACTTTAAACATAACATAACATAAGTTTTATTCAGCATTAAATGTTACAACATTTATAGCCATAAAAAATATACATTGTATACATTGTAAAGAGCAAATACATGGTTAGCAGAGAAGTTTAACATCAGTTCTTACATAATTATAAAATGATGGAATAAGTGTTGTCTTATTATGATCTTGATCTAAGCAGAAAAGCATGGTATATATATTTACTAACATTTTGTATAATTTTACAGTTCGATGACATTAATGTAATAAACTTTTGTTTCGTAGGCCAATGGCAAAAATACGATTTGAAATACTTTTGTCGTAATGCATTATATTTGGGACAGATCAAGAGGAAATGGTATTCATTTTCAACAATATTCATGTTACAATACGTACAAATTCTATCGGTTCTTGGTATGTTGTGGTGTCTTCCTGTTTCAATCAATAAGTCATGTGAAGAAACTCGAAATTTTGTGAGTGGTATTCTAAATTCATTTGTTGTATTGCATCAAGATAGATTTCTTGATTAAGTTCATTTTTGTACCAGCTGTATGTTTCTAATCTGTTTGATTCGTTAATATCTGCATTCCATGTTTGTATATATATATCGATGATTCTTTGTTTTATGATATGAATTGAACTGGTCTGTATATCTTGTGAGTACCAGTTATCAGACATACCAATTTCATCCAATATCTTTTTAACATGAAAGGCCCAATTGAGTCCATTGTATGTATTATTGTTATCAACGTCTTGTTTTAACATTATATATTTTTTTTTTAAAAGTGAGTTATTATTTGATTTAAATATTCTTATCCAATATTTTATTAAACGTATTTTACGTTCTACTACCATTGGGTGCCTGCCCAATTCACCATATAGTGCTGAGAGGTTGGTACTTTTTCTAACATTTAGTATTTTTCTCATAAATTTACAATGAATTAACTCAATATCTTTTGCTGAATGGTATCCGAAAATTTCTGAGCCATAATTTAGAATTGATCCAATTAGGCTATCGAATAGTTTAGTTTTTCTTTAAAGTTAAGGTTTAATTGATTATAGACAATAAACAAATTGTGTAATGCATATAGCGAGTGTTGTGCAATATCTTTTTGAGTCCGACTCCAGTTGCCATTCTTGAACAAGGTTATACCCAAATATCTAAAGGATTCAACTATTTCTAGATTTGTATTATCGATTGTAAAGTTATACTTGGTTTTTCTCCCTTTTTCAAATATGATTACTTTAGATTTGCTGTATTTACTTTTAAATCCTATTGGTCACAGTAGACGTTAAGGTCATTAAGCATTGATTGTAATGCATCGGGTGTCTGGGCAAAAATAACTGCATCATCAGCAAATAACAGTAGGAATAACTCGACATCGTTTATACTGCATATACCGTCTATATTGTGATTGATATTAGATAAAATATCATTGACAAAAACAACAACATTAAACTGGAGCTCGGGTCCCCCTGTTTTACGCCTATATTTGATATAAAAGATGGAGACAAGCTTGCTTTATATAGTACACACGCCTTGACAGCCTTATACATTGCCTGTATAGCTTTTACAGAACGAGTACTAACATTTTCAGTTATTAATTTGTAGAAAAGATGTGATCTCGTTATTGTATCGAAGCACTTTTCAAAGTCTATGAAACAACAATATAATTTCTTTTTTAAAGAAAGTGTTTTTGCTATGACGGAATGTAGAATGTATATACAGTCTATTATTGACTTCCCTTTTTGAAAGCCAAATTGGTTTTCAAGGATTTTGTCATTGTTACTGCTCCATTTTGTTAGCCTATTTAACAATATTTGTAAATAGATCTTTGATCGAATATTAATGAGTGTTATTCCCCTATATTTCGTTGGGTCTTCAATATCCCCGCCTTTAAATATAGGAACTATAATTCCTTCCCCAAAGAATTTTGGGTACTTCCCGGACATGAAGATATGATTATACAATTTTAAGAGGAAATTTGATATATGTGTAAATGTACTCTTATATATCTCTGCGGTTATATTGTCTAAGCCACTACTTTTATTGTTATTTTGGGAGAAAACAGCAATTTTTAACTCTGATAGAGTAATTTCTTGATCGAGATCTTCATCACTGATATTTTCTCGAAAGTTAAAGTTATTGTCATCGCTGTTGGTACTATATAATGTTGTTAAACATCAAAATAAAAACAATGTTTTAAACCAGCGTTATTATAATCGGACAAAGGCAACAGTAATTAATATGTTTTCTTTAGTTGTGATAATCAAACGGATTCAACACAATGTACGTTGAAAAAGGATTAATGTTCGTCGAAATCATGTTTGTTTTCTTGACCAGAACAAGAGGATTGTCTAGGCTTTTTACGCCTGCATCGATTAGAAAGTTTTATTAACTATCTTAATTTAGACACGAGATAAATGCATAAGTATTGTACTAATGAAAATTAGTTTTTATAAATAAATGCCTAAGTAGTAATTTAATGAAATTCTCTGAAAGGTCAATGATGAATACCACAATTGTCCTGTAATTGTGTTTTGATGTACATTTATTAACGCGCTGTATTGATTTACTTTATTAAGTGTCATGTTATCTTCTCCCTAGTTCGGCCTATTGTTGCCAGCTGTCTTGACTTGTTGACTGTCTTATGTATGTGGCGTTCCCTGTAGCAACGTATTTTCTCTCTTTCAAATTGTACAAGAAACGAACTATTTATACCACGTATACTGTTAAACCAAATGAACCAAATGAACGAAAGCAGAATTGTACCTATCGGCCCTCTGCACAAGGCAGTGTATAGTAAGTATATATCGGCTGTAATACACCATGACAAATAGGATCTTAGAATACAATGTAAGTACCTTGAGTTTTTGGGTGCTCTGTACATGACAATTTCTGCTGGTCTTCTTCATTTAGTATGACAATTGTTAGTCTAAGCACTGACAGAAACAAGACACCGATGGAAAAATACACAGATATATGACAATGTTTATATACAACTCTCACTTTGGGATGGTATTATACTGATGTTTTAAGACATCTTTACCGTTTTGTAATATAAATTCAACGGGTACATAAACCAACTTGGTTGCCAATAAGTATCTCACTTTTCTCGTTTTGTTACTTGTACAATTAGTGCAGGAATGTCAGTCGGTACACTTATTACCGGAGTGATTACATTAACTTCATTTTGGGTCATAGTGACACATTTAGTCACACACACGAGCAATATAAATATATTTCCTCGTATGGATGATGGTGGTATATATCATGCATTGGAGAATTTAATGTACCAATGCAAAAAAAATTACTAATGTATCAAATGTCCAAAGAAATGATGCAAGATTGTTAATTTCCATGTTCATATCGCCGTACAAATGTTGCATTATTGGCGCTAAAATTCACGAATATTGTATTCACCAAATATATGATCGCGTCACAGTAATTTTAGTATGAGTAAAACCATAGATTGAGTATAAGTATATTGGTATGTATAACAAAACTAAGTAGACATGACATGAATGGAAACATTTGTTTTATGTTATTTATGTTTAAAAGTTGTAAGTCTTTTAGTAGTATTTTGTGCAGTTGATGTTTGCTGTACATATCAGTTTCATGCATCTCTGTGCTAGTGTATGTGCTATTTCCAACTCAACTTCTGCAATAAGTTCTTAGAAGCATAGTCAATTTTGATGGATTTTGCAACATAACGGGCTTCATCTCCTTTCATTTATATTGACAGCACTAATGTTGTTTGGCCGTTATGTCGCCAAGTTTCTCTTCGTGTGTAATCATTATACAGTAAAGTTTGACTTCCAATTCACATCTCTTTTGTTCAATTTGTTCATAATATTTTCTTTAGTTCAGGTCTTTGTGTCCATCGTTCCTTTTGATGCGTTATTGCCCTCTCCAATTTGAAGGATGGGGACTGCACTCTCTTGTGATATTGGCCGTTCCGTAGCGACTCTTTCTCTCTATTGCAGACGGAAACCCACGTACACTAGTGTATTAAATTTATTAAAAAATGAAATACTGCTAGAACGTTACGATTCAGGGTGTTTAAGTACAAATTTATAAACAAATCACAGGCAAATTATTGTGGATATACTTGACATTATTGAATTCATTATACTGTGTATTTCAATCATACCAGAACCTGACTAGCAAACTATTTGTCTGTGAATATTGGACATCGTTGTTTTGTAATGTAGTGTTTATTCATTTGTATGGAATAGTGGCCTTGGGAATATCATCTATTTAAAAAACTGTGAAACATGGAACACCCCTAAGGGAGTTTTATTCTTTATAAGAATCCAAACAATTAGATATATCGTCTGACTTACAATATTTGCACGAGTAGACCATAGTGACATAACAGTTAGAGTTATGGGATATTTGAATATTGATGTATGTATACGCTCAGAGGTTTCATGTTTTAAAATATGTATTAGCTTGTCACAGCTATATTCAAGTTCAAAGATATGTAATGTAAATTCAATGTTACCCCCATATAGCCAGTTGTAGAAAACATGGTGGATACCCCAAAAAACATAAATAACTTTAATAGTGCATTGTTAATGAAATTAAGAACAGTTCACCGAATCACTTTACCAACTTCCTGTATCAATTTGTGACGTTTTCATTGACTCGTTGATTTTTTAACTATTGTCCCAAATGTATAAATATGTATATTGAAACCTACACAAATACGGCGAGTAAATTGATCCATTATTGGTATGTAATTAGACTATTGTCTGTTGTACTTGTATCATCACTGCTGGGACAATTACGGTAAACGGTGACATACACTCGATTAAAATACAAGGTGCATATGTATTAGAACAATACATTGCATACATATAACGAATCTAAGGTGAACTAGAAACGATAAAAGTACAACATCGAAGTTTATTGAAAGAATGCTTTTCTTTAGTAGAAATTTTATTTGTTTCTGTGAGAACTGGTCTGATTGTTTATGCTGTAATACAAAGTTTTGGTAAAATTAACATAAACATGTAAAAGAAGTTTATGTAGGTCCAATACGATTTCTAACTAGCTATACCAATGGACTTTATACTCTACTCCCAGTTATATGCACTGTTTTAAGGATTTTTCACCGTGTAGTATGCACATACAAACGAAAAACTCCTTTTTTTCAAAATATTTTTATTAAAATTACACATAATTTCATTAGCAAACAACATAAAGAACTTCCTATTTTCTTAATAAAAAGGTATACATGTATTCATTAAACGCAAGACTACCAAGGTCTTGTATTCCGACTATTACTCGGCAACTATTTGTATAATATTATAAACAAGAGATATCTTGAAAAAAGATGGTCGGCGCAATTTGAAGGTTAAGATTTGTTGTGCAACATAAAAGAATGCCGAGATGTTACGATTGCTGGTCCCTCAAAATCCAAACTTCATCGAAATTCATAGGATTTCGGTAAGGTAACGTACCCTTTATCGAAAGTTGAACCAATCCGCTTCAAGGTTACACACTTTTTCGATTGTAGAGAAATTGCCTTGGTGGTTAACGTAAGAGTTGATTGGTTTACAAACTGATATGCAAATAGCAAAAACATGTTAGTACGGCTGTGACGAAATACGGTCGATGAAACAAGATCGCTTAAGCTCCGCTGTTCAAAATTATTTTAAAGGGAAAATGTAGATTAAAGTTTGGAAAAATAATTAGACCTATATATGAAAACATGTTGGAATTGGTGGATTACAAGTACACATCATGTAAGCGCTAATATTCATTCAGTAATATCAAAATGCTAATCACAATAACGCCATGTCATTCGCTGTTCAGGCCATTGAACAATATGTAATTGCGCCATCTTGCTATCATTCGGCAGACATATAACTTAATGACCTAATATAGCGAACAAGATTGTTGCTTCATATTACTGGCAGGATTGATAAACTACCACGGCAAGTGTCATATATGCAAATGTAATAAAGACTGGCTGAATGATTTAAACCATTTTGCGACGTGGAACTGTAATGTAGCCATTATTTGGGTGCGTAATATCCAACTTAACTGCACAATTTGTATTTACAACACGTATATAAAATGTTTACCGACAGTACTACGGCCAATGGAATTAAACTATAAATAATTCGTCTTCACATCAATGGTATCACCTCGCCTCCACATCAGTGGTATCACCTCGCCTCCACATCAATGGTATCACCTCGCCTCCACATCAGTGGTATCACCTGGCCTCCACATCAATGGTATCACATCGCCTCCACATCAGTGGTATCACCTCGCTTCCACATCAATGGTATCACCTCGCCTCCACATCAGTGGTATCACCTCGCCTACACATCAGTGGTATCACCTCGCCTCCACATCAGTGGTATCACCTCGCCTCCACATCAATGGTATCACCTCGCCTCCACATCAGTGGTATCACCTCGCTTCCACATCAATGGTATCACCTCGCCTCCACATCAGTGGTATCACCTCGCCTCCACATCAGTGGTATCACCTCGCCGCCACATCAATGGTATCACTTCGCCTCCACATCAATGGTATCACCTCGCCTCCACATCAATGGTCTCACTTCGCCTCCACATCAGTGGTATCACCTGGCCTCCACATCAATGGTATCACCTCGCCTCCACATCAGTGGTATCACCTCGCCTCCACATCAGTGTTATCACCTCGCCTCCACATCAGTGGTATCACCTCGCCTCCACATCAGTGGTATCACCTCGCCTCCACATCAGTGGTATCACCTCGCCTCCACATCAATAGTCTCACCTCAATGGTATCACCTCGCCTCCACATCAATGGTATCACCTCGCCTCCACATCAGTGGTATCACCTCGCCTCCACATCAATGGTATCACCTCGCCTCCAAATCAGTGGTATCACATCGCCTTCACATCAGTGGTATCACCTCGCCTCCACATCAATGGTATCACCTCGCCTCCATATCAATGGTATCACCTCGCCTCCACATCAATGGTATCACCTCGCCTCCACATCAATGGTATCACCTCGCCTCCACATCAGTGGTATCACCTCGCCTCTACATCAATGGTATCATCTCGCCTCCAAATCAGTGGTATCATCTCGCCTTCACATCAATGGCTTCACCTCGCCTCCACATCAGTGGTTTCATCTCGCCTTCACATCAGTGGTATCATCTCGGCTTCACATCAATGGCATCACCTCACCTACACATCAATGGTATCAACTCGCCTCCACATCAGTGGTATCATCTCGCCTTCACATCAGTGGTATCATCTCGCCTTCACATCAGTGGTATCACCTCGCCTCCACATCAATGGCATCACCTCGCCTTCACATCAGTGGTATGATCTCGCCTTCACGTCAATTGTATCACCTCGCCCTCACATCAGTGGTATCATTCCATATCAGTAGTATCATCTCGCCTCCACATCAGTGGTATCATCTCGCTTCCTCGTGGTATCATCTAAGATGTAAGTCTCATGAGCATGACTGGACTCACTTAATCAAAGCAACAACAGTTCGAATTCATGTCCTCTTTACTTTGAATATACGTTAAATATTGCTTTACTATGGCTTGTTAACCTCACCCTCTTTCCGGATTTGTATAGTAATTCCCATTTAAATGCACATATTGATACGGTGGTACTTTGTATATTTATACATTACATACTCTAATTGGACTTTCAGGATGTGCTGGAGGTGTTGTTGACATCCATCTTCTTTCTCACTGCATCTACATGTTTTTTTAACGGCTTCTCAGCAAACTTGGCATTTATCATCCTTGCGTGACATGTTTCCATTTTTTCACATGGTTTGGCTCCAATGCATAAATAGGGCCACCACAGCTGAAAATAGACGACCCTTTCACTGCTTTCTTCTCTAAAGATGTTACATGAATGTTCACGGAATTAATTGCGAAACATCTTTTCATCAAATTTCATAAAGACTCTATGGTTCATACGGTTCCGAACAACTTCATGTGTACATAGGTTACTATAGATAAACATAGAAAACACATCTTATGATTTATTCGCTAAATTAACATACACAAAAACCTCGCCTGTAGCATCCTAGCAATTAACTACGACAACTAGTTCCATATTGTACTTGGCCAATGTACTTATTGTGTCATTGCATTCAAGTGAGTGACTTAAGCCCTCTAGTTATTGTAATGTTATCTAGCTGTTAAATCGATTTAAACCCCAAGTATTTTACTGACAGTTCCAAGGCTGTAATTCGCTGTATGGTTATCATTCCTTTTTGTTTTTTGTTTTGAATGTATGTTATATTTCTCTTTCTCCTGTGAAATTATTTCACTTTATTTAGTGTTCAGTATATTTTCTGCTCAGTTTTGGCTGTCTTGACTTGTCCTGTGATTTTTTCCATCCATCAATCCCCCCCTTCACTGTTTGTCCTCTTTGATTATCCTAGTTATTCCTTATGGTCGACCAAGCCATCCCCTGTGCCTCTGTTCACAAACGTACGTACCCTTCAGCCTCCTCAAGTGCCTTATGTTATATTGATTGTTGATTTCCCGGAGGTTTTTTTGGGGAGGCACTGTCTTATGTATGTTGCTTTCCCTGTCGCAACTTATTCTCTCTCTTTTAATGAATTAGTTATTACGATATTGTGAAGCACGAAATGAAAATCATCCAATCCCTTAATCCACATCATAAAATCATCCAATCCCTTAATCCACATCATAAAATCATCCAATCCCTTAATCCACATCATAAAAATGTTGGAGGGAAATTAATAACTTAAATTGCTTCAGTTTCTCAAACCATTAACAGGTTTTGTTCAATATCATCCGCAGTAAACACTTATACAAAGAAAATGGTGAATAATGACATATTCTGGTTTGTTTACGCATCACTCAGAAATTGTTTTCTCCCATTAGGAAATTAGACACTGGTATCTTGAAATAAAACACTATGTGTGTGACTCGTATAAATGTATCTTCCAAACAAAAATCTAAACCGTATTTTTCTTAATATCAATTCATAGCTTTCGACAAATATTCTTTTTGTTAATTAACACAAAGACAGTCATTGCATACATACAAACGTACATTCATACACACAAAGTCATGAAACGCGTTACCTAATTGAAATACAAGTATAATGGTAGGATAATGGTAGGACAATTGAAAAAAAAAGAAAATGAAAAGAAACTAAAGAACTGCGTGATTTTTCAAATAATCATTTCGAATAGAAAAGGCTACCCTTAAGTAAATAGCAATTTAAACAAAAAACTTATAATTTTCGAAGACATAATAGTAATGAATTTTTCTATAGATGGCCACGATATATTACCTAAATTCTACTTGATTGAGCGAATACATTTTACAAATACGATTTTTTTCTTGGTATATTATTTACTCTACCTGTTTCGATACTAAGTGAATGCGAGCATAATCTGAAAGTGTAACTGACCACAATAAAAATCAACAACATAACTAAAACCAAAGTTAATTGATTAAACAGAGCATTCTTACACAGGCGCTAACGTAGCAAGTATCAATAACTGGTAAACAAAGTAATTAGTACCTTCTAAGTATAATTGGATATGCTTCGGAAGGCAATAAAAAGTGTTGGTTAGCTAGTCAGGATTATTAATTATTCATCGATAGATTTACCAATTGCTACATGCAATAGCAATGCGTTTATTGTTCATTTTGTAATGAAAAAAGTGATGATTGCAAATGACTGTTTTACTATATACTACTGATAAACTTGTAATTAATTACATTTATAGGGAATCTATGATTTACATAAATTGTATTTAAAATTTACTGGTTGTCATCCTTAAGCTTAGCTGAAAGTCGATGGTGTATTTGACCTTCTTAACCGAGACATTTAAAAATAAAAAGTGCCTTGAAAAAAGATGGTCGGCGAAATTGGAATGTTAAGATTTGTTGTGTAGCATAAATAAATGCCGAAATGTTACGATTGCTGGTCACTCAAGATCCAAATGGAATTTCGATAAATTCATCGGAATTCAGTGGATTTCGGTAAGGTAACGTACCCATTATTGATAGGTTAACCAATCCGCGTAGAGAAATTGCCTAGATGGTTAACGTAAGATTTGATTTGTTTACACAACACTGATATGCAAATAGCAAAACCATGTTAGTACGGCTGCGCCGAAAAAAGAGAAATCACATGGAAATACCTAAGTCTTGTTATCGTAAGCTGTTTGAAACAATTCCAGGATGGAATAAGTCATAGATGACTATACAATCACCACAGACTTCCCTGACAGAATATTGTGATTCGACTGAAAGAACACATGTACAACATGTATTATTATGTGCGTACATACAACGTATTTGTCACGGACAATATAAACACCATTCATACAAAACCTTTGTTTGAAAGTAGATATTATGGTATATTACAGTAACATTTATGCATAGTATCGTTTGCAGTAAACAACAGAATTTTGATTAGAAATGTGTTGAGAAACTTCAAATCAAAATATTTTAGTTTCGGCTCAAACCAATGCTTCTTACGATCAAAGAACGAATGCATATTTGACCTACTTTCATTGAAATGATTTAGTCAACTTAAATGTTAATTAATGAGATTCTTTCATTTTGAGGATTGCCAACAAAATAGTGAATATATTACCATAACTTGACACTGCTATTCCTCGAAGTAAATACTAAGAACATAATGTTGTACTTCAACATCTCATAGTTTGTTCATTTTCCGGCAGTCAAATGTGTACAAATATTTACAATCAGTAATGCCAGGAAGATCTCAAATCCGATTTTGTGTATTTTTAAATGTAAGAGATACTTTGGCCATTTTCCATTATAAAGTGTCATATCAGATTTAGAATACTTCCTTTATTGCACATATAAGTATCAACTGTCTAAGTAAACGTCGGAATGATTGAGAATTTCTTTCAGATCTAATATGATTTATATGATATGTCTGAGATCTCAATCAGAGGGGAATATCTACATATACAAACGTAGAAATTAGAGATACCATAAGCGAGTCATGATCGTTTTATATGCTAATTATTTGTCTGTCAGCAAGATTATCTCGAGACCCATATTTCCACTTTCTGAATTAATGATTCATTAATTGTAAGTTGTGCTTGTAATTATGTTATATATAAAATGACATCACTTTGACATCAAAACGTTCATAAACACCATCAGCTAGAACACCATCAGCTAGAACACCATCAGCTAGAACACCACCAGATAAAACATCAGCTAGAACATCAGCTAGAACATCAGCTAGAACATCAGCTAGAACACCATCAGCTAGAACACCATCAGCTAGAACACCACCAGCTAGTACATCAGCTAGAACACCATCAGCTAGAACACCACCAGATAGAACATCAGCTAGAACATCAGCTAGAACATCAGCTAGAACACCATCAGATAGAACACCATCAGCTAGAACACCATCAGCTAGAACACCATCAGCTAGAACACCACCAGCTAGAACACCATCAGTTAGAACACCATCAGTTAGAACACCATCAGCTAGAAAATTATTCCCCCCCCCACTTTTGTAAATTCCGACAACTCATATTCAACTGCTGTGTTTTGACATATTACGGATGATACAAGGTACAGTTGTACTTTATTTGACAATATTATAACATTGTTATTGTAGGACACTTACAGCTGTTCTGTGGCAGGTATTAAACATACATTGACTTAAAAGTACATTTGAACGCTGCTATGGGATTTACAACCTCTTCTGTAAGTGACGTCATTTCAAGAAAACGCAACATGTAATGTCACAATGTGCAAGCAGGAAACAAAATTTACTCCATATGGTCACTTCGTTTTCATATTGCCATATGGGCAGTACATGGTGACGTCACATATGACATTTTTTTGGAAATTACGTCACTTAAAGAAGAGGTTAGAAATCGTACAGCGGCGCTCATTTATTGTCTTAAGTAAGAAAGATGACATATTAATGAGAATTGTATTCGAGTATATGTTGCCTCATTCTACATACTAGTAAAAACATTTTATTCCCAAGACGTTGTTTATAATTTATCTTTAAATATGATTATTAACGACATCAACTGGATGCATTTAATGTCATGCCATTATAAGAACTCTCATACTCCCACAGTCTACAACAGATCACCGGTAGTTGACACTTCTCATACTCCCACAATCTACAACAGAACACTGGTAGTTGACACTTCTCATACTCCCACAGTCTACAACAGATCAATGATAGTTGAGACTTCTCATACTCCCACAGTCTACAACAGATCACCGGTAGTTGACACTTCTCATACTCCCACAGTCTACAACAGATCACCGGTAGTTGACACTTCTCATACTCCCACAGTCTACAACAGATCACTGGTAGTTGACACTTCTCATACTCCCACAGTCTACAACAGATCAATGATAGTTGAGACTTCTCATACTCCCACAGTCTACAACAGATCACTGATAGTTGACACTTCACAAACTTTTAGAGTCTACAACAGACAACTGATAGTTGACACGTCTCATACTATCACAGTCTATAACAGATCACCGGTAGTTGAGACTTCTCATACTCCCACAGTCTACAACAGATCACTGATAGTTGAGACTTCTCATAGTCCCACAGTCTACAACAGATCACCGGTAGTTGAGACTTCTCATACTCCCACAATCTACAACAGATCGCTGATAGTTGAGACTTCTCATAGTCCCACAGTCTACAACAGATCACCGGTAGTTGAGACTTCTCATACTCCCACAATCTACAACAGATCGCTGATAGTTGACACTTCTCATACTCACACAGTCTATAACAGATCACCGGTAGTTGAGACTTCTCATACTCCCACAGTCAACAACAGATCACCGGTAGTTGAGACTTCTCATACTCCCACAGTCTACAACAGATCACCGGTAGTTGAGACTTCTCATACTCCCACAATCTACAACAGATCGCTGATAGTTGACACTTCTCATACTCACACAGTCTATAACAGATCACCGGTAGTTGAGACTTCTCATACTCCCACAGTCAACAACAGATCACCGGTAGTTGAGACTTCTCATACTCCCACAGTCTACAACAGATCACTGATAGTTGACACTTTACAAACTTTTACAGTCTACAACAGACAACTGATAGTTGACACGTCTCATACTATCAGTCTATAACAGATCACCGGTAGTTGAGACTTCTCATATTCCCACAATCTACAACAGATCACTGATAGTTGACACGTCTCATACTCTCACAGTCTACAACAGTTCACTGATAGTTGGCACTTCTCATACTCCCACATTCTACAACAGAACACTGGTAGTTGACACTTCTCATACTATCACAGTCTATAACAGATCACCGGTAGTGGAGACTGATCATACTCCCAAAGTCTACTACAGATCACTGGTAGTTGACACTTCTCATACTCTCACAGTTTACAATAGTTCACTGATATTTGGCACTTCTCATACTTCCACATTCTACAACAGAACACTGGTAGTTGACACTTCTCATACCATCACAGTCTATAACAGATCACCGCTAGTTGACACTGATCATACTCCCACAGTCTACAATAGATCACTGGTAGTTGACACTTTTCATACTCCCACAGTCTACAACAGATCACCGGTAGTTGAGACTTCTCATACTCCCACAGTCTACAACAGATCACCGGTAGTTGACACTTTTCATACTCCCACAGTCTACAACAGATCACCGGTAGATGAGACTTCTCATACTCCCACAGTCTACAACAGAACACTGGTAGTTGACAATTTTCATACTCCCACAGTCTACAACAGTTCACTGATAGTTGACACTTCTCATACTCCCACAGTCTACAGTAGATCACTAGTAGGTGACACTTCTCATACTCCCAAAGTCTACAACAGATCACCGGTAGTTGAGACTTCTCATAGTCCCACAGTCTACAACAGATCACCGGTAGTTGAGACTTCTCATACTCCCACAGTCTACAACAGATCGCTGATAGTTGACACTTCTCATACTCACACAGTCTATAACAGATCACCGGTAGTTGAGACTTCTCATACTCCCACAGTCAACAACAGATCGCCTGATAGTTGACACTTTACAAACTTTTACAGTCTACAACAGACAACTGGTAGTTGACACTTCTCATACTATCAGTCTATAACAGATCACCGGTAGTTGAGACTTCTCATATTCCCACAATCTACAACAGATCACTGATAGTTGACACGTCTCATACTCTCACAGTCTACAATAGTTCACTGATATTTGGCACTTCTCATACTTCCACATTCTACAACAGAACACTGGTAGTTGACACTTCTCATACTATCAGTCTATAACAGATCACCGGTAGTTGAGACTTCTCATACTCCCACAGTCTACAACAGTTCACTGATAGTTGACACTTCTCATACTCCCACAGTCTACAGTAGATCACTAGTAGGTGACACTTCTCATACTCCCAAAGTCTACAACAGATCACCGGTAGTTGAGACTTCTCATAGTCCCACAGTCTACAACAGATCACCGGTAGTTGAGACTTCTCATACTCCCACAGTCTACAACAGATCGCTGATAGTTGACACTTCTCATACTCACACAGTCTATAACAGATCACCGGTAGTTGAGACTTCTCATACTCCCACAGTCTACAACAGATCGCTGATAGTTGACACTTCTCATACTCACACAGTCTATAACAGATCACCGGTAGTTGAGACTTCTCATACTCCCACAGTCAACAACAGATCGCCTGATAGTTGACACTTTACAAACTTTTACAGTCTACAACAGACAACTGATAGTTGACACGTCTCATACTATCCGTCTATAACAGATCACCGGTAGTTGAGACTTCTCATATTCCCACAATCTACAACAGATCACTGATAGTTGACACGTCTCATACTCTCACAGTCTACAATAGTTCACTGATATTTGGCACTTCTCATACTTCCACATTCTACAACAGAACACTGGTAGTTGACACTTCTCATACTATCAGTCTATAACAGATCACCGGTAGTTGAGACTTCTCATACTCCCACAGTCTACAACAGATCACCGGTAGTTGACACTTTTCATACTCCCACAGTCTACAACAGATCACCGGTAGTTGAGACTTCTCATACTCCCACAGTCTACAACAGAACACTGGTAGTTGACACTTTTCATACTCCCACAGTCTATAACAGTTCACTGATAGTTGACACTTCTCATACTCCCACAGTCTACAGTAGATCACTAGTAGGTGACACTTCTCATACTCCCAAAGTCTACAACAGATCACCGGTAGTTGAGACTTCTCATACTCCAACAGTATACAACAGATCACCGGTAGCTGAGACTTCTCATTCTCCCACAGTCTACAACAGTTCACTGATAGTTGACACTTCTCATACTCCCAGTCTACAACAGATCACTGATAGTTAACGCTTCTCATACTCCCACAGTCTACAACAGATCACCGATAGTTGAGACTTCTCATACTCCCACAGTCTACAAGAGAACACTGGTAGTTGACACGTCTCATACTATCACAGTCTATAACAGATAACCGGTAGTTGAGACTTCTCATACTCCCACAGTCTACGACAGATCACCGGTAGCTGACACTTCTCATACTTCCACAGTCTACAACAGATCACCGGTAGTTGACACTTCTCATACTTCCACAGTCTACAACAGATCACCGGTAGTTGACACCTCTCATACTCCCACAGTCTATAACATATCACCGGTAGTTGACACTTCTCATACTCCCACTGTCTACAACAGATCACTGATACTTTATGAACCTGAAGAAAAATAGTTGGTGTAAGTATTGTGATTGGAGTAATAGTCGCAAATGATTCACCCCCTGAAGACAAAATTTCTGTTTCATTAAAGTCTTTCCTACCAAAGTAACAGTTTCATTCCATGAACAATAAAATGCTCATAAGCTCGTCACGTGAAACATACAATACTCATGTAAAAACTATTACAGCTGACGACGCATGTGCAAGATGCAGATGGTGATCGAAAGCGCTTCATCCAGGAACAACTGATTATTTAATTGTAACAGTAAGGATATAAATGGCTGTGAAGATGAATCTACCGAGTACAATTAAATGTCTAGCATGCGTTGGATAAACTGTCCGTGAACACTAATTGTAATGAGTGGTATGAAACCAAGAAAATTAAACAAGGCCCTCATGTTGTAGAATCATCCTTCCGGCGGTCCCTGCCGTTATGAAGATGGAATGGGAGGAAGGAACCCACGGATATAATTTGAGTTCACACGCGGAATTAACGGCTGTAGAACAAACCCGGAGTGGTTTGTCATGCTCTGAAGAAAATAACATGGTTAAAATATCGTAGCAATGATGTAATTACTGTGTAAGCCGATTGAATTGGAAGACACTTGAACATATACAGACACTGAGTGAGTGAATCGTATCCAGAAACTGGTGTCTATGATCAGACTGATATAACAGCTTATGGTCACGTGGTCACGCGTGTTTTGCATCATCTGAACGTTTATCAGATCTCTTGAATGACACATCAACGTAAACATACGTCAACAACAAATGATAAGTGGAATAGAAAAATAAATGGGCAATTACAGACGTTAAAAATATGACAAAAGGTTCTACGAAAACGATTAAAGGACAACCATGTATCGTCGTACCTTTACTTAATCATATTTAGGCTTTTCCGCTGCTTTTGATAACATTTATATGGATTTGCTTTCATGATATGACGTCATAGCACATGCATATTTTGTTTATTAATATGTCTCGGCTTTCATTGATTTAAATTTTTTCAGATTTGAATTGAATTTTAAGTGGCTCCTTTATGTCATATGTTATTTAATTTTGGTCATTATTTCCCATCACTTTTAAGTACACAAATTGCTTGCTAATAGCATTATTAAATAACGTTCTCACTTGATTAAGGTACATATGTACTTGTAATTTTGTAGTGACTTATTATGTATAGTTGGACCTTTGTTGCAAAGGGCAGTTTCTTCCAACTTCGTCATTTTTTGTTTGTTTCGGTATACTAATATAAAGCTCCTACATTGCATATTGGCCGTTCGTTCCAAGGCTATGGGGCTGATTACCTGCTAACTTTCTTTCTAACCTTATTTAAGCCCTTCTGTTTATGATAAAATTGATAGAATAAGTTGCTACAGGGAACGCCACATACATAAGAAAGTGCGTACTATTGTCGTAGCCTGATCGTAGCGTATTCTTCGTCAGCGCACGCTTTGGGTTAGTCCATGTCGTAATCTTGGGATCTCTGTTGGTTGCTCCGTTTTGTGAATGAGGTATTCCCTGTGATACTCTTCTTCACTTGTGTCTTGGTAATATGTAATGTACCGTGATATATATGCAGATCTATATAACATAGTCGTATTGTTTGTATGACGTAGTTAAGCCGTACTATCATTACCATTATTTTACTTGACTGTTGACATTGGTAATATTAGAAACAATATAAGCTTTCGTGCGGGTAAAAATAACTTGTTTCTGCACGAGAATACACATACACGTACTTGTCAAAATGTGCATACTGAACAATCGATATATTATATATAAATGTGTATGTTTTCGAATAATACAATAGTTATATTTACATTATTTTGTCTATATTTTGAGATCGAAATGAATTAACCTGTATTTTGGCGTAAAAATTCAATGAACATTGAAATCGAAATTTAGCATTTTTAAAACGACAGCATTATAATTCACGAGCAAAATACCAATGGATTGAGTAGTTTGGCTTTGTCAGGTTCATCAACATTTGAAAACAAATAAGACGACTGGTATAAACATAGCAGCCATCTTTCCACGGACAACATAGGCAAAGAAGACTTACTGGTGTGTGAAGCATGAACACACTACTGTAGATGTAAACAAACTGAATATTTCATGCCCATGTAAACAAAGAACGAAGATGAATTAGTTCAATATTGAGATAACTTATTCTCAGTTTTCCTTAGAATGCAGTTAATGAAATACTATATATATATTTTTTCCATAAATGAACACTCTATTTACATAACTGATGACTACAGTAATGTCAGACAATGAAAGATACGTATTAGACAATTATCACGACAGAACGAATGGTTTATTTATATAGACAGCTAAAATATTACAAGTGAGACAGACGAGGCAGGCCACATTCACAAAACTGTATTCACACTGCACGCAATACAACATGTCAGGAGGGAATTAAGAAATAAAGTATAAAGGAGGAATATAGAGAACCAAACAGACCGGTGCAAGCTTGATCATCTTATTGCTGATTGCTCTAATTGTTACCATGTGTTACCATGGACATAATAAACCATAGCACATTCAATTTATATGTGTTTAAATTAAGAAATGCTAATTTCATTGTTGGCTTTGGTTTTTACAACCATGAAACGAACCTTATTTAGAAGACAAAACGAGTATGGAACGAAGATAAAGTATGTGATGAACAGTATTTCTCTACTGTACAGAACCCTTATACTCATTGCATGTACAGTTTATTCGGATATACGTCTCGCGTTAAGCGCTCCAAACACCTGCTTTAGCTAAGTCACATTATTGAAGCAATATATACGATAACACTGCAGTGTATGCACTGTCAGCGTATTTCAGTGAATCATTGGCGATATTTTGTACGGAGTTCGTACTAATATATTCACACCTGTACGCAGCATCAAATACGTAACATACGCTAAACACGTAAACTACGGGTAAAACTCTATTCAAGACACATCAGTATTCGAAGAATGGCGAAGGGACATAAAGTGTTACCCATGTCCGTCCGTGCTAAAAAATGGTTCGATTTCGGTCATAATCACCCGATGTTTGGAGGAGGTGAATGACCCTTTTTCCGATAAATAACTGTCCGAAATTCCTTAGCGGGGGTATCCTTGTCCTATAGCACTGACATGAACACAATTCATTACATCTTGTCATTTATTAGTTACACTGTACGTTGTGTTGTTTTTGTTAGTTAGTATTTCGTATTTTATGTCTTGATTTATAATGTCTTTGTTGCATCGTCATTTTGTTTGTTTTTGTCCTGCCTAGGTTTCAAAAATGAACCTGACTCTAAATATGGATATAATATGGTATGGCCCTATGGTAAACTTTGGTATGGCCCTATGGTAAACTTTGGTATGGCCGTATGGTACACTTTGGTATGGCCCTATGGTAAACTTTGGTATGGCCCTATGGTAAACTTTGGTATGGCCCTATGGTAAACTTTGGTATGGCCGTATGGTACACTTTGGTATGGCCCTATGGTAAACTTTGGTATGGCCCTATGGTAAACTTTGGTATGGCCCTATGGTAAACGTTGGTATGACCCTATGGTTAACTTTGGTATGGCCCTATGGTAAACTTTGGTATTACCCTATGGTAAACTTTGGTATGGCCCTATGGTAAACTTTGGTATGGCCCTATTGTAAACTTTGGTATGGCCCTATGGTAAACTTTGGTATGGCCCTATGGTAAACTTTGGTATGGCCCTATGGTAAACTAGCAAAAGAGCAGCGCATTGAATTATTGTCAATCTATTGTGGTTGTCAAACATAGCACTTACCTCAGTTAATACATAAGACGTTTTAGATAAATAAGCCGCCATTTTATTGTCAAAAGGCTAAACATTTATAAGAATATTGATTTTTTCCATTAAAGAGAATTTAAGTCAGGGAATGCCACATACATACTAGATTATTGTTTACATCGAAGTACCGTACTGAAAAAAAATAAACATCATCATTAGCCCGGTACATTCTGATATTGCATCCATAACATGATAAATCTATATGGAAATATTACAAGAAATGTTTGTCATAACCCTACATACCCATAAACATGGCCACTACTCCAAAAGATTTCGATGCGTCTGCGTAGAATTATTAAATTAGACAACGCACGTATGAGTATAAAATTAACCATACAAATTAATTACCTACCTACCCATCTAAATTGTGCTGGGTAATGTAAAGTAAAACTAACTTTTTTAAGGATGGCGTATCCGTTTTTTTAAATAACACTCCAGATTTCTTTTTTCGAACCATATTATAACTTCAATAGCTTCTACAGTCTGTCTCTCACGTGGAAACATCTTGACTTAATTTTATCGACTCCATACCATAAACATCCCACCTCTGCTTTATTTTCTCAGGAAGAAAATTACCCATACACACATTTGTAAATCATTGTTACAGATTAGCAATTATGGCTTAATAAAGAGAGATGATTTGTGAGGTTTGAACATGACAATTTCTGACGGAGGACTCTGCATGAAACCAATTACCTAGTTAGAATTGACAGGCCTATGTCTATTCAATAGATTTGAGGTAAATTATTTGTCAACAAGTATCAGTGTACTTCATGTAATAGGGTGTTGTTATTCATTATACCCCCGCAGACAAAGTTTGAGGCGTATACTGGAGACACTCTGTCTCGTTATGATTTCTTTCAGTTATATTGTTGTCCCAAAATATTGCCAGATTGAAAATGTGCGTCCTCAGTAATTCAAAGAAAAATGTTACGTTGTTTCTTCAACACTTTATGAAAATAATGATGTTTTATGTGACTATTTTGGTGTCAAGATAAGTATTTCTGAATTGCTGGCGTGCCATTTTAACAGCATTTATGAACGGACAAAGTGACTTAAACAGTTTTTCTGTGCTATCAACCAGTGCAAACAGGTATAAGCTTCCACCAACATATGTCAATATCCATACGACTGGTCCTCAGTACAATACACGAACTATAATAAACATTTTTTGATATTTCAAATTTTCTTCCTTTTGTGGTGATATTTAAAGGCGCGCTATTTTCTATATATTATGACTTTCAGTCTTGTCAGAGCAGTTAGACCTAACAACGGCTTTTTAGTATTGATAAAAGAGAGTTGTAGTGAAAAATAGTGAAACTCGAATTAATTTTGAAAACAGCTAATGATCAAACGAACGAACGAACGAACGAACGAACGAACGAACGAACGAACGAACGAACGAACGAACGAACGAACGAACGAACGAACGAACGAACGAACGAACGAACGAACGAACGAACGAACGAACGAACGAACGAACGAACGAACGAACGAACGAACGAACGAACGAACGAACGAACGAACGAACGAACGAACGAACGAACGAACGAACGAACGAACGAACGAACGAACGAACGAACGAACGAACGAACGAACGAACGAACGAACGAACGAACGAACGAACGAACGAACGAACGAACGAACGAACGAACGAACGAACAAAAATTGACCGAAATCCATTTTCAAGACGTATTTAAAAAGCAGGCAAAACAGACGGATAAACAACTAAATATTAAAAACAACTAATGTCAAAAACTTAGCACATAAATGTATCTAAAAGTGAGAACGAGTAGAACGGGGTAACATTCACAATGAGGGTCTCCCCTACAGATCCTTAGGATACGAACGGAAAATAAATGATAATGGACACTGAACATACTAAAAAGGATAGATTAGGGAAACAACACCAAACTGTACAGCAATTAAACATGACGGGAAAGTTAGCATCACAGCAGCCTAACACATTTGGTACAGGCAGTATAAATACAGGTCTCATGTGCTCAAAGGATCAATTGATCGGGATCAATTAGATCCTGAAAATTGTTTGCCATTTTCCCCCAGCAATATAATTCTTTATGCAGTACTTCCTATAAACGAACACAAAATACCTCAACAGCCTTTAAAATATTACCTTCTGGTTGAGAAATTAATTTTACTTATAACTGTAATTTACTTTCTAAAGACACAAGAAACCTGGATTTAATGTCTTCAATATTAAAGAAAATATTCATATCTATCAAAGTAGTTGAACTATTTATTTTCGCAAAATATTTTGTTGGAAAGAAATTATAATTCTTCTTGGTCCTGAAAACTAATACTCTGTATGCATGGGGCCTGGGGTTTAAACCAGTTTGACAGCACGTCAATCTCGCATTTAAGCGTTCTAAAATTCTACGATTTCCAACCTCTTCTTTAAGTGAGGTCATTTAAAAAAACGTCACATGTGACGTCACCATATACTGACAATGTTCGAAATATACAAACATCCAAATGTGTGCTAACAATCCAGTCTTCACCAATCCTGTAGCGTACGTACATTTCAAATTCTAACTCAAAAATATGTTAGAACTCTGTCTTGCCGCTGTTTCATATTAAAGAAGAGAATACAGAAGCATGAATAATGATGAAACTTTAAGCTTCTTTTATTCAGGGCTTAGATGAATCTTCTTGCTCGGAAATCCTTGAATGTAATTCATTACTTTTTTACATGGGGAATTGAAATGGTTTTAATAATTGTTGTATGTCAGTATATACACACGATAAACCAATTCACGTTTATCAAAGAAAGTGGTTTTCGATATTTTGAATTATCTATTTCTTATGACATGCATTATTACTTTAACCGAATTCAGAGTTACCGGTATTTCGCTTTGATATTTTTTTATAACATCAATAAATGTTTTCTTGATGGCTGTGCATTGTATAGGGCATTTCCTGCTTAAACGTCTATATTCGTCTTAAGAATGCTTTATATCTATGTTTTTATAAATCTCGAAAATGTTTCATAATCATATTCAAATAGAATCTGTGATGAGCGATATTCTAAATTATTCCCGTCAAGACGAGTAAGGTTTTAAGATATCCATTTTGGAAAACATCGCATGCATTTATTACAGTGCATGCTCTTTTAAATCATTAGGTATTAGTGAATGGTATTTGTCAGTGTTACATTGTATCATTTTTTATAGAAATATGTTGCTAGTTCATTTATAATACAATTGAAACATATTATAATTTATTCTATTTGGCTAAAACTATCCAGTCCAACTTAATACATTATAAATTATTTTTTTTAAATTGTCAAACAATATTTACACTCGTCAAAAAATATTTATAGCTCTACTCGTCAAACATAATTTGATCAACAAAAAGAAAAAAACAACAAGACATGTCTTGGACAATAAACATTTGTCAAGGAATATTAATTCGTTACATGTTATACACAATAATGTTTAGCACATAATGGGCAAGTGCAGGAAATATACGTTCACCTGGATATATACCAAAAATATGTACTTTACCTTGGTAGTCCGAATTTAATTTTGTTATTCCATTTTTATTTCTATTCGTTGCAGAACATGATTACGTATTCCCTTTCATGCGAAAAATATAACAAATCGACTACACACTATAAAAGTCCCATGCAATATTTCTGTAATTACGTCTTCTATAGCAAGAGCCTCAAAGGCAATTCCTAGTGTAACGTTCATTCAACTGATACGGCTATTCACTTGCAAGTAGAATACACCAATAAATCAGCCAGTCATTCGTATTCTTAAAATGAGATGCGTTTAGAGAGTTTTTACAATAACATTTTTTCTCTCAGAAAAAACTCAAATGCAGAAGTTGTGTTAAATCCTGGAACGTGTCAACATATTGGATATATACACTGTATAATGAATAGATTACTAGTAAGCTGCCCCAAACCCTACAAATACCGATACTGTCACGCAAGATGTTTGCATATACTGGCAAGGGGCAATGCGGACATGTTTTTTTCAGCAACGGCCAACTTTGATGAGATATTTACGAAGTAAAGTCGTATGCATGCTGCACTTACTTATCAGTACCCTTTGTAAGACGTTCATGTTTATATCTTCATATCTCAATATATTAATGATTGGCCAGTGTGTTGAGTTATGGGAACAATTATTGTCTCCAAGATTTAAAGATATATTAAGTTGCTAATGCAGCTAAGACTGATTACGAGGAATAAGATACTTCGTCGATATCCAGTATTTATTTCGAGATACAGTGGAACACGCATATAACGAATTCCTAGGGACCAGGGCCCGTATTCACAAAGCTCCTAAGGCGAAAATTAAGGAAATGCCTTATCTCTATAAAATCTCCTTAGGGTATAAAATTCCTTAACTTTTCACTCAAAAAGCACCTAAGAATATATTCCTTAGTCGATATTTTCGTTTAATAACAATCGTTATTTTCGTAAATATTGGATTCCGGGAATTGGTGTTACTAAAAGTAGTAACACCACGTCAGGATTCAAAATGGCGGTCAACCAGTTGGAGCTTGTGAATATTCCTTCGATTTTTCGCCTAGCGGAAAGTTCTTTTCACGAAATTTACGTATGGAAGGAAACATGATCACTTGACGGGGGTTTAACACTAGTGATATGGATTGAGATTGATATTTAACAATATATCAGTTTCATTTTCATGTCGGTTCTGTTGACCTTGCGATTCATCGGATTTTCCGAGATTTAAAAATAGATCTGTCATAACATTGAAGCAGACGTCACTTTCAGTAATGGAGCCGAAACAAAAAACACGTTCACCCAATTTTACGACGCTGGAATGCCTGTTGTTAGCTCATTTGATGGGTGAACCCTTCAAAAATATGACCATGTCTAGGCATAAAGTAGACAAGCACAGATTTAACGAGCGTAAGTATCTATTTTTAAAAGTGTCGTATACATATTTTTTGAAAGTCGTATAGACAGGTAAGTTATTTTTCATATTTCATGAAATACTGGTATGAATTATGTGCTACTTTGAATTCAGCATACTTACATCAAAGGGCTGTTGAAACACTATAGAATCATAAATTGTCTCAAATATTTAAATGTTACAAATGATATTGGCTGTATCTTCAAAAACAAGTATCACAATTCACAAGTATACGACATGTATCATACCGTAATGTGAGCATATAGGGATATTAACACATTACTAAAAAGTTAATATTCAGCTTCGTTAGTTGTAAGTCGGTATTTTCTTCCCCTAAACCATTCATAATTTGTTTTCATTGAAAAAAACAGTGACCTATGGAGTCATCAGAAGACACCGAGCGTATGTTTAACAGTTTTACATTTATTAATTCAAAATATTCACATTTACTGCTTTTGCTAATTATCGGCTTCGAAAAAGGATAAATATCACATATAACACGGTTGCCAGTATATATCAAATTAATTTACATGTCAAATATTTATTGTCAGACAAAAATGTGATAATATATCCGCTTTAATTAGCAAAAAAAAACAAACGTTGCAGTAGTTATTAATTGATATTCCTTTGAAATATATAGGTATAAAAAGTGCAACCAAGAAATTGGTGTGGGTTGACTTTGAGGACCAGTACAATTCCAGCCAAACTTCTGGGCCAAGAAAAGGCATTGATTTACAAAAAAAATGGGAAAACCTTGTTTCAAAACACCGGGCAATTTATGCTGATTACCGGAGAGAACTGAATATGACAGGTTTGATTGATAGCATTGAAATCAATGTTTGTTTCAATTTTAAAATAAGAACATATTATATAAATATACCCTCGCCATAAGTTATAACGCATCATATTTAAATTGTCTAAACTTTCTTACTTCTGTACTAAATGTTATATAGCATTATTGTTTTAGAGCATGAAATAAGTGATTTTTCTTTATGAGTGTTTATGTGAACTTATTAACATTTCAATTTTATTACTAAGCCTTTTACCCAAGTTTTTCCCATACATGAATTGACTTACATGTGGTTTTACCAATATATTAAAAAATACAATAACCTCCATTTTAAAGGTAGTGGGCCTACAACATGCAAGTATTCCCTATTTACCGAGGCAGAGATGGACGTTTTAGGGGTGGACAATGTTAGTGTAGTTGGTACTGGTGCTGTTTCACTTGACACAACGTTTAACCAGTTGAGATAGTAAGTATTTGATAAATATACATGTGAATGCTGGTTTTACCAGTATGATATTGTTTATTAATGTGTGATAGGACATTTGTTTCGAAGACACCTTTATGATTAATTTAATAAATTTCCCACAGTTCAATATTGCAACATTGTCAGTAATGTTTAGTTTATTAAATGACCTGTTGCTCTTCAAATGTATTACTGAAAATATTAACAATTTACAACTCAAGTGAATTTTCAGTGGCTAGTACTGGTAGGTGACACTTTT
Organism: Mactromeris polynyma; assembly: GCA_032209605.1. Taxonomy (NCBI): domain Eukaryota; kingdom Metazoa; phylum Mollusca; class Bivalvia; order Venerida; family Mactridae; genus Mactromeris; species Mactromeris polynyma. The sequence continues at coordinate 86,818 of JASFXZ010000137.1, forward strand.
GACAATAAATGTTATATTACCATTTACATACTTAACAGTCCAATAAATTGTTTGTGACAAGTATCTTCGATATGATCAAATCAACAAACAGTGTTCAAATACTGCACATATACAAAACATATTTTGACATTATAAAAACTGAATGACGTCACACGCTTAAATCAGCTGACTACTAATTTAAATAACAATACGATAGATGAGTCGATCAATTGCTTTACACATTTTATGCAAGATAACGCCTTCAAGGTTTTTGGTAAACGTAAGAAAGATAACTCATTGTCCAAAGAAAAAACAAAGAAAAAATGGTTCAATAAAGAATGCTATGATGCGCGTAAAATATCTAATCAAGCGAGAAACATATTTTTAAGAAATAGAAACACAGATAATAAAAACGATTTCCTAAATAAAAAGCGTAATTACGCGAATGTGAAGCGCAAATATAAACGCATATTCAAAAAGTCCTGGCACAGATAATTTAATAGCGGAAGTGTTTAAGAATTCTTTTGATATAATTTCACCATTTTTAACTAGATTTTACAATAACATATTTAATGATGGTGTATTCCCGAAATGCTGGGAAGAGGGTATTATTATACCTATATTTAAAGGCGGGTCTCACGAAGCAAAAAACTATCGAGGAATAACACTCAACAACATTCTATCAAAAATATACTCCAAGTTGTTAGTTAATAGACTTACTACATGGGCGGATAAACATGATAAATTTATCGATAATCAGTTTGGTTTTCAAAAAAATAAATCAACCACAGATTGTATCTTTGTACTTTATGCTATAATTGCGAAAACTTTATCACGTATAGATTATAAAATCCTCACTCACGTCTTTAAAGCCCTTCACGGAGAAGCCCCGCAATACATCAGAGACTTGTTAACAGTATATATACCTCAAAGACAATTAAGGTCTCTGCAGGGACCGGTTTTACTGAATGTTCCACGTTCCAGAACTGTAACATACGGTGATCGATGTTTTTCAGTTGCTGCACCAAAACTTTGGAACACCTTACCTTCAGAACTACGTGACTGCAAAACTCTCTCGTCCTTTAAAAAAACTTTAAAAACTCATCTTTTTACAATTACCTATTGATATTCTTCTAGTTATTTACACAAGTCTGTAAGTTTTACCGGTTTTATAAGACATTTTAAACGTTTTATGTGTGTATATCTTATTATACTTATGTATATCTTATTTTTTATTTTTTTTACCTTAATAACGTTTTATCCGATAATACTTCTTTTGTGATTGTTCTTTTATTTCTTATGTACAGCGCCTTTGAACGTGCTTTGCATGAAAAGGGCGCTTTATAAATCTGGTTATTATTATTATTATTATCAACCAAAAAAAAATTATACGTAGCATTCTTAGACTGGGAAAAAATGTTTGACAGAATTGACAGAATGCTTTTATGGAGAAAATTACTGAATGAGAACATAAGTACTAAGTTCATAAATGCACTACAATCTATGTATTCTAACGTTACGTCATATGTTCGATATAATCATATGAAATCTAATCCGATCAACTCTAAAATTGGTGTAAAGCAGGGCGATCCGGCCAGTAGCATTTTGTGTCTTTTTTTCCTAAACGACATATTAAATCATATAAATAAATCTATAAATGGTATTGTAAGCATTGACGATATACGATTATTCCTATTATTATTTGCTGACGACGCTGCTGTATTCGCATATGATCCAATATCGTTACAATCTATCCTAAATGATATAGAACGATACTGTAATACATGGAACTTAAGATTGAATGTCGCAAAAACTAAAATAATGATTTTTGAAAAAGGAAGACATACGTCATATGATTTTTTCATTTATAATACACGAATTGACATTGTTGAATCATTTAAATATTTAGGAATACATCTTTTTAAAAATGGATGTTGGAACCGCACTCAAAAACGAATTGCCCAACATGCCTCATTCTCATTACATAATTTATTTATAGTATACAATCAATTAGATATTCCAATATCTCAGAGGATCAATCTATTCGACTCTATTGTTTTGCCAACATTAAACTATTCTGCTGAAGTATTGGGTCATCATACGAGCCCAAATATTGAAGCAATTTTCTCCAAAGTTTGTAGAAGGATATTATGTGTTAAACGATCAACAAATTTAAACGCTCTGTATGGAGAGTTAGGTCGTATACCCCTGTATGTACACAGAAAACTAATATTGATTAAATATTGGATAAAAATATTAACACTTAACGAACAAAGTATACTTTTTAAAACTTATAAAATGCTTAAAAATGATGCTGATGATGGCCTATCATACAATGGGAGTAATTGGGCATATAATACAAAGAACATTTTAGAACAAATAGGATTGTCAAATATGTGGAACAACCAATTTAACATGCTTATTAATTACAACACTGTTAAACAACGTATATTAGACATTTTTCACCAAAGCTGGTATTCTTCAATTAATAACTCGACTCGCTTAGAAACATACAGTCTATTCAAACACTCATTTAATTTAGAAAGATATCTCGACGTAATCAAAGAATCTAAATTTAGAATTGCTCTCGCAAGATTTCGAACATCATCTCATGACCTAGCTGTAGAACGTGGCCGATATTTAAATATACATAGAAACGACAGAATTTGTAAAAACTGTAATACAGAAATGATAGAAAACGAATATCATTTTCTATTAATTTGCTCAAAATTTTCAGATTTAAGATCAAAATATATAAAAAAATACTACTACACATGGCCCACGAAACAGAAATTGTCTAATCTTATGACAGCAACATCAAACATTATTGTCACCAATTTGGCCAAATACATATTCTACGCCAATCTAATTAGAAATTGAATAATTTATGCTCATATTTTGATATATTTTGCTTGTATACATGCACTGTAACATCATGTGCTCTTCAGAAAATATATGCCTTTTGTTTGTCAGAAATATTGTTTGTATTTTTGTATAATTGCTATAAAACATGTAAATATGTTTTGAATGCAATAAACTATTTGTAGTTGTAAAAAAAAAAAAAAAAAAAAAAAAGAAACACCGACAAGACTTCATTAACAAATGGTTATTAATGTTTATCTGCAGTCAATAAATTAAACGAATGAAATTACCATATTAAAATGATTAGAATTATTTAAACAGTTTGATGTTATAAGTAGTATAAGTATGTATAAGAAAGTGATAGGGAAAACATATTAAAACACAAGAATATTGAAGATAAAATTTCCTAAGAATTGTGTTTTTACATTTTTAAGAAAACATGTTACAATGACAAACACAAATCTGTTCAACATGTGGTTTTACAATATTTATGACAGTAGTTTATGCCACAGATCAATACTACAAAACAGTCATATTGTAAACAAAAAACCCAAATTATTTACAAATATACATACAATTTAAACTAAAGTGTTAATTTATTATAGTGTCAGCCATATTTAGAGGCCCAACCAATTCTGACTTATGAGACACCTATTTTCTGAGCACATTTAATTCCCGATTCCTATCCTTTAATGACAGGCACCATTACTTAACTAGCTGGCGGCTCACCTACCATCTATATCAGAACAGACCCCTACCGGGATTTGAACCTTCATCCAATGTTAAATATGTAAAATTATCACGCAAAAAGCTAAATGAAGCTAAATGAGCATAACTTCTATGATATTTCCATCACCTTTGATGCAAGAAGTACATATAAGATGTGACTAAAACAATGAGTATCTTATGTAAATATCAGATCCCATGGAGGGTGATAGCATATAATGTTAACCCGAGAAAGTTAATGTGAACCGAGGGTAAGCCGAGCTTGACAATAATATTTCGAGGGTAAACATTATGCTCTTACCATCCATAGGATTCGATATTTATTTTATTATAACAAACAAATATTTTGATATTACCATATAAAACAATAAAGTCATTGTGACGCAGAAACAATAAAGTGCTTGCAGAGACTTTAATTGATGAAGCAATTTTGTGAAAGAACTAAATCTGTCAAATATGATAGATAACGTCATTACACACATTACATATGACAAGGTCCGTACCAAACAGTAGTTATCATAACCACTTTATGTGTAAATAAGAATGAAAATGTATCGGTATTGTTCCACTGTAGTAGTTTGAATTCCCCGGGATAGTTCGCACAACACATTCTTGTTATGAATATGACAAAGGAAATGCACACACAAACCATACGGTAGTTCGAACTGTATTACCACATACCATTACCTGAAAAAAACCCGAAAAATTAACACATGCTATAGTATCATATACATATACAACACTAAACATCAACAATGTATTTAAAAAATACATTCAGTCTGCTGTTAATCAACATTTAGCATAATTACTCATTCATCAAATATCACATAGATGTATTTAATGTTTAAATCACCCATACACCCAGTAACGAGTCAATGTCATATATATATAACACAATATTCTCAAGAAACAACATATACATCATTTATACTATTTTATTTGTCAATTATACCATTTTTCTACGTGAAAATACTACAGTGAAGTATACAAAGAGGAAAAAATGCACCAGATGTGGGGCTCGAATCGACGACCCCATATATACTAGTGTGACGCTCTGCCGACTGTAGTATGCCTACTAATGAGATAACATACCCAATATATGTTTATTTAATTTCCATCAAGCGGTTTTAAGATGATATTGAACAAGAAATATTGTATTTCATATTGAACTCACTAAGAAATGTTACAAACAGTCCCAATGACAACAAGTAAGTCATCATTAATATATTGAAAACTTTCATACTGTACCTTGATTAGCAACATGTCATACGATTGTTATAACAGTTGACGCTAGATGACTATGTCTGACAATAGGTTTATTACTCCATAGAACTGCATTACACGGAGTCGTCCGAATTACGATGTTGTCCGAACACTAGCAATCAAACGACAACTAGGAAACGTCTTGAGAAGAATACGGTCCAATATCTGCTGCATACTAAACGGTTTAAATAACATTCGGTTCTGTAGCCGGAACTTATTCAATTTGTCAACTATCCGTAGAATGTTTGGACACACAAATACCCTTAGGAGTTTTATGAATAATACTTAAGGATTTTTCCAATATTTAAGGAAAAATCTATAAAATCTAAGGTAAATATATAAAACTAAGGGAAATTTTCTCCTTAGGAGCTTTATGAATACGGGCCCTGGAGATTAACTTCGTTATATTCAAACTTTGTTATATCCATACAACGAAATTTCGTTTTAATTCTATGGATATAACAAATTTCGTTAATACAGCCATTACTGTTGACTTGGCGTTTGTTTACACCTGAACTAGAGGTGTGTGTAGTGATACAGAACAAGTTTTGTATTACCTTATAAATGGATTGTATGTTGTTGCATTAAAATACATTGTTATATATATACAACAATTTATTGAAACATACTGAACAACACACCCATACATGCAAGAAAAAAGAACAAAACAAATTGTACTTTGTTTCAAGCGTTCTAGCTTTTCGTTTACTTTTTTCCATACTAGTGAACACTCACACATGAGGTATAAGATGATGTTGAACTAATAACTTCCTTTGAGAGATTTACAACAGAAATCATGTGGCAGAATTCTCATCATCCGATAATCGATACTGCGCAAAAATGCCTATATAGAAATATGAAGGATTTTAACTTTAAACTGGTATAACTTTTTATCCGTTAAAGATATCAAATAAATGCAAACGGTTTTGTAATGTTTCAATATTCCCAATTCATTCAAATATTTTTCCTTTTATTTGAAATAAAAGTAAAATGGTATGTTTTTAACTTTAAAACAGCTACCAGTGCTATATAGAATATATAGGCGGAAAAAATTTAGTCTGAAATTAACTTAATGTCATTTAAAAACGGTTAATTATATTAACAAAATGCAAATGGACTCATAAACTATAATTATTGCTCTGTCAATCGGTATTTATTTGGTGAAAATATTTAAGGAGGAAAATGGTATTTTTTCACTTTAAAAATATATGGTATGTTTTTTTACCACGTTCGGAAATGTTCGGAAGACCGTCCGAGTATGACCGAATATTACCGAAGTTTTATGGCACTTGAGCTCCGGACGGGCACACTAGGGGTCCAGCAGCGATTATACAAGCTGTTAATTAACAAATTAGTGCGCTTTATAGGGAAGAATTTAGGGGAAGTGTGACTTTTTATAGATTAGCCTAGAAATGAAATATTGGTTTGATTCATTAGATTGACTTTTTATTCAGTAAGGTGTGAACTTTAAAACAGTATAATTCGATTACAATAAATATGTTTTTTACATGATATTGTTTAAATGAATATTATTATATTAATGCTATTAATATTATAAATTATACAGATGTTACAATTATTTAGACAAATAGTTGCATAACTTATATAAAATAAATGTGGCTTTTGGTGAAATCGTATAAAAATAAATTTTACCGCAGAACTGTATTTTGTGACCGTTTGCATAGTTATACATAGACGTTACAATTAAAATGAATTTTTGACATTCAGTTGTTTGCTGCCAAAACTGCGAAATTATTGTTTTAAGGAATAATTCATGTCATGAAACCTTGCATTAAATTGTATAAATATCATTTTAGATGGGGTTTTTATCGCCTGTGATAATAAAAACCCTTGCTTGTTTTTACAACAAAGTGTCATAAAGTATCTGACCCTTAATTGACAAAACAATAAAAGGTGACAAATCTGCAAACGCAAAGTGCAGAAAACAACGTATTATACAGGAGCAGGTTGAAGTCAATAATTCGTACATGACTCTTTTACAGCCAGACGGGGCTGTCGACATAGACACTATGTCAGAGGAAGAAATGAAGGAAATGTTGGTCCGTATGGGAATAAAAACAAAATTAAGAAAAAAAGAAAAGATCGCAGAGCTTCTGAGAAATTCGTTGTAAACTCGGTAACCTGAAAAAACACATTCCCCTTCATTTCGTAACTTAAACATGTATATAGGGCCGTAACAGTGTCACCAGAATATAATTGTGGGTATTATTTTCACACGTAACATGTCATTTAATTCCAAGATGGTCTTGTGATACGAAAGATTCTTTGTTTGCTAAATACATCAGTTTTCTACGTTTTCCACCTTTTAATTTTCGAGTTTCATGTATATAGTATTTGATGCATTTTATTTTTCATGAACTACAGTTCATACATGTAGTGGAATGTAAGACATTACATTATTAAATTATATTAAGAGAACATAATTTTGTTTCGTGTTTTTTTATTAATTATCTGTCTATTTAGGCAGGTGATCAGCTTGTTCTACCCGAATAAGTAATACTGCATTCTAAATCACCGTTAAAGTACAAGACACTGGTTTACCCCTGTTGATTCACGAATTAATAACAGTTAAATCACCTTTCGAAATCATTGAAAAAGTATAGCCGCATCATTTAATTGATAAAAAAGTAAGGAACTAATTTAAGTATTAATTTCACTTAAAGCGACAGACAATCTTTTATATGAAAAACGATTAATTCGCTCACATACATAAACATTATAATACAACATTATTCATTAAACACGCACTTAACCAGAGAAATATCATACTTAACGTAAGAGGCTACAATATAAGTATCATGAATGTATAATACATTCTGATAAATAATTAGTACTGCCCGGGGCAATTTCATTTTTCTGGCTAAACACAGCGGGGTGGTTAATTAAGTCGTGAACGATAATGATCATAAAATCATATCATAAATCGGTAAATCACGGAGGCTTCCGAGTGTTTTCGAGTGTTTTCGAGTGTTTCCGACCACCGTGGCCACTAATTAGCGACGCTCGCATCGATAACTATCGGCTTATCTGGTGATGAAGATTCTTCGGTATGACTACCAAAAGTAGTACAAACAGCCATCTGCGTCGCTCCTGAAAACTTCAGTTACCTTCAAGCTTTGAATAGTTATTGTCATAAATGTTATTTACTTCCAGTTTATCTCTAATGTTGTCTTTTGAAAAGTGTAGAAAAACACGTTGTATTAGATTACATTTTTTAAATAAATATAATTGAAGTTATTTGCCACAATCGGAATTTCAAAGTCTGTATACCGTTACCATGGATAAGTGTATAGACTTGCTTAGGTGATAGTGTCAATCTGAAAAAAAAACATATTTAACCTCCAATAACATTATCGAGGCTAATATTACTTTTTGAATGTAAACATTCCCACAAACCCAACTCCTATGTTATCAAAACTCGTATTTTAACGCAATACAAACAAAATGAAAATGCAAAATGTCCCTTGGTTATAATTCCCTGAAAATTGACAATGAGATTTAAGTTGCTACAGGAAACGCCACATACACTTGAAAAAACAACAGTCTACAAAACGTAAGGCACCGAGGAGGTGCAAGGGTAAACATGTATGGGTATAGGGGTGCAAGGAATGGTATGGCCGACCATAAAAACAACCAAGAGTATACACGTCCATAATCAATTCCTAATGAGTGTCTACACAAACGCCTGATCAAATTGTCCGAATGATTGTTGGTACCGGTACTATTTATAGAAAGCACTAGATCATTCATTATTCAAACAATAATCACAATAAAAAAATTACCGAAACTACAATTACGAATTTACAGATTAAATTTTCCGAAACTTCACAGTAAACATACATGGGAAACATGGCCATTTTCTTGATCTCGTTAAGTAGACAATTATTTAAAATGACATTGATTTGATTATTACGTTTTGTGTGTGTACCTGTTTTATGTCAACACTACACTGGTCCTGATCTAGGAAAATGTTTGTTTGAGATATTCAAGTTCACAAAAACATATTTAAGAATAAACACGCAGAATTAAAATACACCAATAACTTCGTTTTAACTATTTCAATCAACGATTTTAATTCCAATTGCAGTTATCTCATACAAGCAAATTGTAAGCTAGTAAAAACGTAAAGCGGCCATGATTGAGTTGGGTTGCACGTCCAAACAACATATTGTCAGACATTCGGATACGGCGTCTGCTTGTAGCAGAAATATTGCTGTTACAAACACTGATATCATGTTGTGGACACGTGACATGAACTCAATCGCATTAACTTGACACCAAGGCAAGCCATTCCCTTATAATTCTGTATGTAGACAAAGGAGCCACTCGTACCATTTCAATGACTTGCGATTGAGGGCTGAACAAACGAACTTCCGCATCCGCGTTTAACGCTCTACCACTCAGCCAGGTGGGAAAGGCGGCTTTATAAAGTTGTTAAGATACTGAACTCATTGCGAATATGTTTGAAATCACAAATACTCGACCAAAGGTTAGACACAAATGCTTGGCCAACTTTTATTGAGTTTATGAATGTCTGCATTGCTCCTGAACCTAAGATTAACAGCATTATTGTAAACGTGAAAGTGCAGAACAACCGTCCAAGATAAAGCCTCGTTGTAGAGCAATAAACTCGATATTTTGTTCAAGCATGAACACAAACTAAGGGCAGATATTCATGCTTATCTATTTGCAATTCATTCCGAATGCAATTGGCGCTTTTAAAACATACACTCATAGAATTGTCCATTCCAGGAGCCATGTTGTCTCGATGTATAAAGTGTTCTTTCAAGTTCTAAATTAAAATATGACTCAAGTCGTAGATTTGCATACTCAATTTTGTAGATATACTGAATTTTAAAACATGCAATTTCACCATCTGTGCCTTACATTATAGACACGTTGATGCATTCTCCTGATTAGGTTAAGTTGTTATGTCAGTTGCTTGTGTAGGAACAAGTTTAATTTGGTAACACAGTAACACGACTCCAAATGCTTTCCGTTTTTTCCGACCAACGCCATCGTTATGTATTATCTTTACCCCAAGAACTCTCCCACTAGAACCAGGGTTGTATGCCCTTGTGGTTTTGAGATTGACGTCGGAAGTCAGTTGACCTTGCCAGTGTACCTTGGTCACCTGACGGGTTTACCGGTTAATGTCTTCGCGAGCATATGGCAACTTTCAGCATGAGTCAGTGCTGCATGACAATCTATCTTCAGTCAAAATGTCACGGAGAGCGTCCATATAGGCTTTCAAGCGCTCGTCCGACTGAGCTTTCTGGGTGAACTGGGTGCGCCTTTGTTCTCTAACGTATGTACCCTTGAGCCTCCTCATGTGCCTTATGTTTTATGGATTGTCGTTTTCCCGGAGGTCTGTGTGGGGAGGCACTGTCTTATGTATGTGGCGTTCCATGTAAACACAAATGATGCAAACGGAACAATGTGTAATACTATTTTATAGGAAGTGTTACCATTACGGTTGGAAATACAACTAATAATACACTCTCATCCGATTTCTAATTCTACATATACATGGTCCCGTCTCAAATCATTCCTTTAAAGATCTTACATTCCCCTATGCTTATGTAAACAACGCTGTAAGGGTCTGTGTCAGGTGTACCCGTTTTGTGACTTTCCCTACGCCGTCTACTCACTTTGAAAAACAAATGCCTTTGAAGTCGAATTTTGCTTAATTGTGTATTTTAATTGTACTGGTATAAATATTTGCAGCCTCGCGGTTCAGTTGTAATAGGGTAGTCGCCGAAAATCAAATATTGTAACTTGATGCATTGGCTATGGCGAGATACTACTGTAAATACTGGTCTATCATTACTGTTTAAAAACAAAAATAGTATTCAGTTTCCCTGCATATTTGTCAAACAGTAAGATGCATAATTCTGCAAAAAGAGATTTACGTTTACATTTTGACAATGGTTTACATATAAACGACATCAGCATCAACTGGTTTGAAGGGTACTACATCAAAGCATTCCCCAATGGCTGCAGTAATCTGCTCTATATTAAATTCTTATTGTGTGTGTATAAAATCAATTATACATATTGTCGATTTACCACATTTATTAAAACAAATTGCAATATTTAGGTATTCAAACCGCCCTTAATTACATGACCAATAATTCACTACTTGCGCTTTAGACATATATTTATGGAATTATACAAGTACAATAATGCGCGCGATATTGTCTTTTTGTCACATATCTTAGACTATAAAAAACGTAGTACAGATGTGTTATTCCTACGGGTAGTTGTGGTTTCAGGGGTGTGCCATTCGTGCGGCTGAACAATTGTATGTAGACTTGTGGCTTTAGGGGTGTGCCATACGTGCGGCTGAACTTGCATTTATACTTGTGGTTTTAGGTGTGTGCCTCTCGTGCGGATGAACAATTGTATGTAGACTTGTGGTTCGAGGAGTGTGCCTTTCGTGCTGCTGAACACTTGTATGTAGACTTGTAGTTTTAGAGGTGTGCCTTTCGTGCGGCTGAACACTTGTATGTTGACTTCCTGCTCAACTTCTAAATTCCTTTTAGGTTCTGCCTTAACACGGTAAATTTTCTTGGCAGAATGTATGATACGTGGTGTATACTATTACGTTGTAACGGAAAACAAACAAACATATCATATACATTGACGATATAGTCGTTTGGTTTGTACAAAATATGAGTAAGGAAACACACAGACTACTACAGCAGTCAGATAACAGATGTACTACTAGAGCAGTCAGGAAACAGACAGACTACTACAGAAGTCAGGAAACATACATACTACTACAGCGGTCACGAAACAGATGTACTACTTCAGCGGTCAGGAAACAGATGTACTACTACAGCGGTCAGGAAACAGATGTACTACTACAGCGGTCAGGAAACAGATGTACTACTACAGCGGTCAGGAAACAGATGTACTATTAAAGCAGTCAGGAAACAGATGGACTACTACAGCAGTCAGGAAACATACATACTACTACAGCGGTCAGGATACAGACAGACTACTACAGCGGTCAGGAAACTGACAGACTACTAAAGCAGTCAGGAAACAGATGGACTACTACAACAGTCAGGAAACAGATGGACTACTACAGCAGTCAGGAAACAGACATACTACTACATCGATCAGGACACAGACAAACTTCTACAGCAGTCAGGATACAGACATACTATTACAGCAGTCAGGAAACAGATGGGCTACTACTGCAGTCAGAAAACAGACAGACTACTACAATAGTCAGTAAACAGACAGACTACTACAGCAGTCAGGAAACACACAGACTACCAAACCAGTCAGTAAACAGACATACTTCTACAGCAGTCAGGAAACAGATGGACCACTACAGCGGTCAGAAAACAGACATACAACTACAGCGGCCAGGACACAGACATAATTCTACAGCAGTCAGGATACAAACAGACTTCTACAGCGATCAGGAAACAGACATACGACTACAGCAGTCAGGAAACATTCATAGTACTACAGCAGTCAGGAAATAGATGGACTTCTACAACAGTCAGGAAACAGACAGACTTCTACAGCAGTCAGGAAACAGACATACTTCTACAGCAGTCAGGAAACAGACAGACTTCTACAGCAGTCAGGAAACAGACAGACTATTACAGCAGTCAGGAAACAGATGGACGATTACAGCAGTAAAAAACAGACATACTACTGCCGCAGTCAGGAAACAGACACTACTACAGAAGTCAGGAAACAAACAGACTTCTACAGCGCTCAGGAAACAGACATACGACTACAGCAGTCAGGAAACATACATACTACTACAGCAGTGAGGAAACAGACGGACTACTACAGCAGTCAGTAAACAGACAGACTTCTTCAGAGCAGTTAAACTGTCAAGATGGGGTCGCAATGAGGGGAGATATCCTTATTATGTACCGACTTATATTTATTGTCAAATCGTTGGGTTCATTTTTCTACTCCGAAGACAGCCTAATATTGCAAGATTGATATTCCATATTGTGACCTACATTATCTGTGGGAGATAAATGCCTAAACTGTCTCAATTTAAGTCCGATAATTCACATATTGTACCATTTCTGTCTTGATTCCATGGTTTGCCTTGGGGAAGAGAACAAAAGAGCATATCTGACGGATGAACGTTAAATATTTAATACAACATAACTCAATTCCTCATATAGACAAAATACATCATGTTCAAATTGATGTATAAAAACTCATACGGTAAATAGTGGCGCTGTGTGAAGTTACAAAAATGATATACAATATGGTTAACCGGTATGTCAGCGTTACTGTGACCAAAAATGCATCGTCGCATCCACTGAACGCACATGATCCGTTTGAATAAAACCATTGAAGATACATTGAAAAAAATCAAGATTCACATCAGGTTTTTATTTTAGTAGTCTGACCACATCACCATCGAGCTTAACTTTCTCCAGAACCCATGGTGATCTTGTGATTGAGCTATCATTGTATATACAATTGTTAGGATTCAATATACTATGGGTCAGTGAGTTCTGATTAGCGAGTTTCTGTAGAACAATGTAAACTTTTGACTTATGCATAAGTAGTTACCCTGATGTATTAACCTAGATGTCCCTACACAAAATTCAAAAACACATTAATCATGGAAACGACGGTTCATTCACACAAGAATTCCCAAAGAAGGCGAGAGAGGAATACAATTACTAGGTCGCTGTATAATGCCATCGGAAGTCATCTAGGCATTTATTATCAAACGATCGGAATTTATTTACAATTCAGATTCTTAATTTTTTCAGCATTTGTTTTGTTGTTTTTCCGCCATAGACATAGCTAAGCTAAATGATGCTACTACTGTACGCCCATAGACATAGCTAAGCTAAATGATGATACTACTGTACGCCCATAGAATAGCTAAGCTAAATGATGATACTTCTGTACTATGATTATTGTTTTTGAAAGAGAGATTAAGTTGTTAGAGGGAACACCAAATACACAAGACAATTCACCACTTCACAGACCCCCGGGAAAACAACAATCTACAAAGTATCAGGCGCTTTGGAATGCAAGGGTAAACACTGAGCAGGTGCAAAGGTAAACATGCATAGGACTAGGATGTAAGGAATGATCCGGTCGACCATAAAAGCAGCTTAGGATAATTTAGGGGGACAACAAGGGGGAATTTAATGGATTGAATACATCACAGAACAAGTCAAGCGATAGTTATAATAGGCCGATTAGGGAAGAAACAAAATTGAATATCATACGAAGTGAAATAATTGCTCATGGGGAAAGCGGAACTTTACATACGTTTAAAACATAATTGAAATAATTACCATACAGCGATTTACAACCTTGGAACTGTCAGTTAAAATACTGGAGGTATAAGTCGATTTAACAGTTAGCTAGCATCATACTTAACCGCTATGTGGTTATTAATTTTCAACATTTACACATAAATTGACTACGTAGGCAGTAACTAATCCATAATAGCAATTAACCATTCCAATTAATGTTCCCATGCATGTTTACCCTTGCACCTCCTCAGTGCCTCATGCTTTGCAGACTATTGTTTCCCGGGTGTTTGTGTGGGAAGACATTGTCTTATATATGTGACGTTCCCTGTAACAACGTTATCTCTCTATCATATTTACCGTATATCTGCTACTTGTATTATCGGTGCATTTTTGACGCAACGTAAGCTGGTTTGAAGTCTAATTAATTTGTAAAGGAAACAGATAAGTCAGACATTACTTCTTTGTGTGGCTCAGAGTTCTACAAGTCATTTTCATGTATATCATCAGAATGCTTCTACCGTACGTTATATGTACTGACAGCGTAATTAAACATGTATGTGTTAACACTTTCCTAAGTTTCAACTTCAAAACGAGCCAGTCTATCATCAATAAAATATAACCGTTTTGGGTGATTAGAACAGACTTGGGCAGGATGCTATGACCTGGTGTGATTTATTTCTCCAAGCGTTTTCATTGATATTGACTTGAATACATTTAACAACCGTGTGTATAACTGAGAGGTTTATCATAGCACTCGACAGTAAGCTTCTTTAATTTTATTAAGAGCGCGAGAGACGCCTTTGTATGCATGAGAAGTTATTCGGCTTTAGTGATTGAAAGCAGAAGCAGCATGTTACCTGGTTTTTGTCTTTTATATTTACTAATAAATTGTTTCCTTTTGTTTAAAGGTAGATCTACATGTTCTTATTTTCTTTCAAAATATGCTAAGTAATAATTGTTAGAAAATGGCTGTTAATGCCTTCATACAAACGTACTCCAAAACATTGAATCGTAACTTTTCTTGACAATTTCATTGACCTTCAAAATACGAGTCCGATACAGGTAGTTCATATGTTATTGCAAACTTAGAGTGTAAGTCAGTATAGAACATACCGGTAGTGGACACTTGTGTTTGAAGATTTGGAAAACATGCAATAAAAGTGACAATTCATTGTCGTGGAGTACATCTGCATGAAGGCATTTACCAACGAATTTCTCATATTTATCACTATGAATATTTTGTAAAAATATATGACTATGTACCTTTAAGAACTGGTTACCCTCTTTGTATACTTACATAATGATACCAAACTTATAATTCAACGAGAATTGAGTAGATAATGTGTCAGAGCCTGTAATCTGTAATCCGAAACCCGTATATACGACATGAACTCATAAGGAACTTGGTTGCAAATATAGAGTGTGAAGTTGGAGGAGTCATTTCGTACGAATACCAAGATATACACTAAATGCTAATATATGGGCCAATGTAAAGCTATGATTTTTACGGTTAAGAGAAACGTGACTTATCTATATAGCCCTTCTTTTGGACAGTACAGAGTACTTTGACCCTTATATAGAATAGACGTACGCAGAAATAGAATGCAGTTATCATTGTAAAGAGTTAATGGGAAATGTATGCGGTGTATATATATGGCAGGGATGTTCACAAAATGGTTTAAACCGGAGGATAATGATATGACGATTTCCAACCTCTTATTTGACGTCACCATGTTCTGACAGCAATATTTGCACTAAATGGCAATATAAAAACGAAGTCACCATATGAAGTAAATATTGTTTCCTGCTTGCAAATAGTGACATTACATGTTGCGTTGCCTTGAAATGACGTCACATTTCATATAGAAATTATGGTCCGTCAACTTAAATAGACATGGATAATAGTAGAGATAGAGTAGCACATTGTACCGGGGCCTTATTCACAAACATTTTAAGACAGAAACTCATACTTTAAAATAATTCTACGCTGTTATAACATACAGTTAAACCTCAATAATACGACTATCATTGGGACCCTTGAAAACTGGTCTTATTATTGAACTGGTCTTAAAACTGAGGTTGAATAAAGAGAAAAATTGGAAAAATGGACTTGAAAATTGTGTTTATTTTGAGGTGGTCTGATCATTGAGGTGGTCTTTAGGTGAGGTTTTACTGTATTTTGTAAAGAATTGACACATAGTTTCATTGGTTCAGATTACATGAAAACATCATGATGGTAAATGTAACATTGAAATAAAGTCGTTTTTAGAAACACGAAAATCGGTCAATGTCGCTACCGGGATTCTAACCCGAGTCTACGGATTGCTGGTCCGTTATGCTAACCACTACACCATAGCGACCTAACGTAATTTTCGTTTCAATTTAACTAATATAAAGTTGATTTAGGTTAACTACAATTTGGACGAAGTACGGGGCAAATTTTTACATCCGCCACACAGCACTTAACACCAGCTGTAGTAATATTGAAATAAAGCCATGTTTTGAGGAACACGAAAAATCGGTCAAAGGCGCTACCGGGATTCGAGCCCGGCTCTACGGCTAAAGCCTAAGTCAGATACAATGTTATGCACCTATAAGCTTTCAATTCGATAATAGACAGACGTACATAGGCGTTTTACTCAAAATAACGCTAAAGCCGGATAAATAGCATTGTATTAAAAACTTGCCTGCCGGGCGAATCTGTTGATAAATGCTACGTTGAAAAAAAATCATAAAATTGAAATGTATGAAAAAATCCGGTGACCAGATTTTATAAATAAAGACATACGCTTGCGGTAACCAATGCCTGTTCTTTTTTTCGCATTGTCTATGTAAACTTTCACATTGAATTCACGACAAACAAGGCGACAATATCGCGGTCTGTAAACACACATAAATTAACACATACATACATTTCCGAGACGTCTTCTTAAATGAGCATTGTTTTCTGTTGTCTTTTATTCCAACCGCATGTCAAGGTTTTGTATATTTTGGTATAAAGTAGCAAATAACTTCAACAAGAGGGCCATGGTTGCCCGGAATCGCTCATCTGGGCAACTGAACAATCTGCTATTATGGTATTGTGTCACAGGGTGTCAAATTTCGTTGAAGTCATTTCCAGAAAAGTGTTGCGTGCCCTTGTACTTACAGTGAGCAATTTTTGCCCCATAATGCAATATGAAAACGAAGTAGCCATATGGAGTAAATATTGTTTCCTGCTTGCACATTGTGACATCACATGTTGCGTTTTCTTGAAATGACGTCACTAACAGACGAGGTTGTAAATCCCATAGCAGTGCTCATTTGTTAAATAGTCAATGAGGAAACAAAGCTGACGAATGGTACGTCCTTTAATTTTAATAATTTATTTATGTTTGTGAGACTGTGTGTAATGATTATACGTGACCGATCTTTTTAGTCATTTTATCAAAGGCCGTTCGTGAGTAACAAAGACATTGCTTAGTCAACAATATGATATAACATAAGATAACATAAACAACAATTGTTTGACATACATTTTCTATACTAACCCAGTACTGCAACCTGCAGACTGACTCCTTATTTCTCCTTAGTTGTGTTTGAATGGACGCAAGATAGAATTGTATATGCACGCGTTAGTCCCTGGTTGTTTTTATAGTCGGTCAGGCCATTCCTTGCGCACGTGATCCCATGCGTATTTACCCTCACGCCTCCTCAATGCCTGGTTGTTTTTATAGTCGGTCAGGCCATTCCTTGCGCGCGTGATCCCATGCGTATTTACCCTCACGCCTTCTCAATGCCTGGTTGTTTTTATAGTCGGTCAGGCTATTCCTTGCGCGCGTGATCCCATGCGTATTTACCCTCACGTCTTCTCAATGCCTGGTTGTTTTTATAGTCGGTCAGGCTATTCCTTGCGCGCGTGATCCCATGCGTATTTACCCTCACGCCTTCTCAATGCCTGGTTGTTTTTATAGTCGGTCAGGCTATTCCTTGCGCGCGTGATCCCATGCGTATTTACCCTCACGCCTTCTCAATGCCTGGTTGTTTTTATAGTCGGTCAGGCTATTCCTTGCGCACGTGATCCCATGCGTATTTACCCTCACGCCTTCTCAATGCCTGGTTGTTTTTATAGTCGGTCAGGCTATTCCTTGCGCGCGTGATCCCATGCGTATTTACCCTCACGTCTTCTCAATGCCTGGTTGTTTTTATAGTCGGTCAGGCCATTCCTTGCGCGCGTGATCCCATGCGTATTTACCCTCACGTCTTCTCAATGCCTGGTTGTTTTTATAGTCGGTCAGGCCATTCCTTGCGCGCGTGATCCCATGCGTATTTACCCTCACGTCTTCTCAATGCCTGGTTGTTTTTATAGTCGGTCAGGCCATTCCTTGCGCGCGTGATCCCATGCGTATTTACCCTCACGTCTTCTCAATGCCTGGTTGTTTTTATAGTCGGTCAGGCCATTCTTTGCGCACGTGATCCCATGCGTATTTACCCTCACGCCTCCTCAATGCCTGGTTTTTTGTTGACTGTTGTTTTTCCGGGGGTCTGTGTGGAGAGGCATTGGCTAGTGTGTGTGGCGTGCCCTGTTGCAACTTAATCTCTCTCTTATCTATTTTATGAGGTAATATTACTTTTTACCAATAGCTGAAGAGATATATTTACTATTGGGGAAAATTTAAAAATTGTTATTTTTTCATGAAGATCTGACGAAAATGTTTCGATTCGGTTTGTTTGTCTGTTAAGCGCTAACATGCTGCTAATTGTGTTCCTTCTAGCAATTATGATGTCGTGTATAAAAATACAGTTGTTACTGCAAGGGTCTTTGAAAGATGAATATTTATACTTTATCCGAGACATCTTCTCCATGTTTCAGGTAATCGTGCACATATTTCAAGTTATGGTTGGAAGATTGTTTTATTTGAGAGATCTGTAGAAACAACAATGATGAGCGACATGGTTACTATGGAAACCTAAAGTATTCAGTAGCGATGCAACGATTGGTATCATTTGTTGTAGCTTCGATAGCACATTCCAATAGTTTGTTCCGAGACATGAAAACTAGATTTGAGAGGAGTTACGTAATAATTATCATATAATGCTTGTGCCCATTTGTATGTTGGCGATATAAGAGAATAAAGCACACATAAATGATATATTTTGCGCAAGGACTTGGCCGTAAATAGTCTCGTATTGGGGTTTGTCAATAAGTTTGTTTCCGTTATTTATCTTTCATTTCTGATTCGTGCGGGTAGTAAAGAACCGATTAGAATTGGCATGAAATTCAGTAATTTGGTTATGGCTTCCTAATGCCGTCAAGAATAGATATAGTTTTTAATTTTCTTAACATTGTTACATAACCCTTTTGTCGTAAAGTAGCATTTAAAAGTGGTTGTTCAGCTGTTCAACCATGTTACCACGAATGTCATCAATGTGGATATGTCATGGTACTGTACTCTATGTTACAAGGAATGTCATCAATGTGGATATGCCATGTTACTGTACCCCATGTTACCACGAATGTCATCAATGTGGATATGCCATGTTACTGTTCCTCATGTTAACACGAATGTCATCAATGTGGATATGTCGTGTTACTGTACCCCATGTTACCACGAATGTCATCAATGTGGATATGTCATGTTACTGTACCTCATGTTACCACGAATGTCATCAATGTTATATGTCGTGTTACTGTACCCCATGTTACCACGAATGTCATCAATGTGGATATGTCATGTTTCTGTACCCCATGTTACCACGAATGTCATCAATGTGGATATGTCGTGTTACTGTACCCCATGTTACCACGAATGTCATCAATGTGGTATGTCGTGTTACTGTACCCCATGTTACCACGAAAGTCATCAATGTTATATGTCGTGTTACTGTACCCCATGTTACCACGAATGTCATCAATGTTTACAGGTCATGTTACTGTACCGCATGTTACGCAAACTTGCAAAAGTCGAGTGTGTGTTATATTGTTTGATCTCCTGGTAACAGCAAGCTGCTGTAAAAGTTGTAGCGTTATATAGCAGTTACTACCCCTTTATAAACTGATACTTAGCTTTCAGCAAATATTAAATTATATTATATATACAACCGTGTCGAACTAATAAGTTGACAAATTATCTGTACTATTGAGATTTTGTTCGGTATAATACAAATATATCATGGAAAAGAGAGTGACAGAACGGACCATCCGCGCTGTCGCCTCCGTTGATGTTAGTTGCCTTGTAATGGTAGTACGTACCCGTGTTCCTCGCTGTCATGGTGTATTTGTATAACAAAAGTTTACATGTTATAAGTTAAAATAATAATGATAATAATAACTTTATTTCATGAAGTTAACATATTAAGACAACTGAAAAGAAACAAACCTTACAACTCTTATGTACAATATGGCTTTCAAAATTGAAATAAAATATACAAGGTATTTCCAAAATTAAACAAAACACATTCACATATAGCATAAACACATTCACATATAGCATATACACATTCACATATAGCATAAACACATTCACATATAACATAAACACATTCACATATAACATAAACACATTCACTTATAACATAAACACATTCACATATAGCATAAACACATTCACATACAACGTAAATATTCACATATAAACACATTCACATATAACATAAACACATTCACTTATAACATAAACACATTCACATATAGCATAAACACATTCACATACAACATAAATATTCATATATAAACACATTCACATATAACATACACACATTCACATATAGCATAAACACATTCACATATAACATAAACACATTCACATATAACATAAGCACATTGACTTATAACATAAACACATTCACATATAACATAAACACATTTACTTATAACATAAACACATTCACATATAACATAAACACATTCACATATAACATAACATCGTACAACTTACTTCATATAACATATATCAATAAATATTAAAAGTAAGTCGACAATTCACAGTCGCTCGTAGAGTCATTTACTCACTTAAATCTGAAATAAACAGTAAACGAAATGATTGTTCACATACTGTTTAAACGTAGTTTATCCTGATCGTAGTAGAACGTGCTAGATAAGCACCGCTGAAAAAAAGAGTAATTTTGAGCTAATTCTATTTGGTTTTACGTGGTTTTAAATATTATTCTCCTTCCTTATTACAAACAAGATACACGCTAATAAATTAATATTTCAATTACAGAAACACCGCAATAAGTGAGGTAGTTTATCCAAATATCTTTTCACCCGTGTTTGTAGTCTGATTTTTCATAACAGATATGCCACAAATTGAATAAAACGACAAGTGAATAAGTTGGTATCTTTGCATTAAACAAATATTGCATTACATGGCCAATGTCGCCTGTGAAAGTTATCATATGATTCATTTGGGACTCGTAGTACTTTTCCCCTGAAAATGGATTCACGCACTATCATTATGTGACATTTTAATTACATAATGCCAGACGGTTTTTACGCTAGACAAATAAATCAAAACAAATACGTAGAGACACAATCATTGCCCACAATTGTCCAAATCTGGAAACAATTGACATGTTATACAGACAGTTGTCTGACAAACTAATATTAAAACTTAACAAACACGAAGACTAACTCTGTTAAATATGAACTGTGTACTGAAACGGTTTTTTCAAATGCAATTACGACATTTAACCAGTGCGAAATGTTTAACATCACAATTAAAAGACACCGTTAACATTTTCATATAAATATAATGAAGAAACACAATGCATGTATATTAAACATGCGGGTAGTGTGTATCAAATGTCTTCGTGTTAGTCTTTGGTCATTTTGTTTTGTCGTTTATCTCTGTTTTATGCTGGTCATTGGTCATTAGCATCGATACGTGTAACTAGAAATTTGAAGGGAACATGAATTAAGAATATCTACTGCCATACTATGAATATATAATGTTCCCGTTAATTTGTTTCCAGGAAGCATAATGGTGTAATTTACTGGTGCCGAAAACAAAAACATGTTTAATTCGGTGCGCATGTATTTAAACTACAGAATATTTCATCGGATGATTGTTGTTGTTGTTGACCATTATATGTATGGAGTTAGACACTGTATCGTGTAATCTCTAATCATTATGGATAAGTCACTTGCACATAAATACATGTACAGTCGGCCGGACGAGATACAACTTCCATCTGGACCATGTGTTTTCTTTCCGTATTTTCATACACGGTCATCAATTGAAACTGCAACTGACATGCGTACGCGAGTATAAATCATACCCATACACGAATGTTGAACAAACCACAAATCGTCACTTTTGTCCGTATCCCTTTGTTTCTTTTTTGGACAAGTAGTTCTTACCCGTTATATGGTACATTGTAAATTAAGAATTGTGTTCACGTCTAATAGAAATGAAGCAAAGTCATAAAAACATAATTATACATACCAATAAACATATACAAAGGAATAAACGATGAGTGAAAATATGTGTATCGCCTTGGAACAATCTTTGACACCACCTCACACTTATCCAACAATCATCCACACGGACAGTGTAAGTAAAAAGATCCCCAATGGACAACTTCCGAATACACAGGATAATGCATTTAGAGTATATAGACACAACCAAAAGTGCACAACAACGTCACTACTTCATGGACTGAGTGAACTTTGCATCATCATAATTTATGTCGTACTCCAGACTTTGGTAAATTTAACACAAATGATGTTGTTTCTAATCCATTAAAAGACAGTTAACTCGGATTGGGTGAATTAAATAAAATCCATTAAGTATTAACTGTTACTGCCTGGTTGTCTGCGTGTTTGTTTGAAGTTACAGAGAGAGAAATCAATATTGCAAGTGTTTACTGTAAGGGAAGTACTCTACTAGATGTTTTAGTGTTATTCTTCCCCATTCCTCTACATGTTTAGTATATAATACCCTAACCCTTCTCCTTCCTGTTTAGTTTTGTTTGTAAATCATTCATAGGTGCCTTCCTAATTTTAACTTTCTGTCCCCTATGTTGTTTATTTTCGGTGCAGCCGTACTAACATGGTTTTGCTATTTGCATATCAGTGTTTTGTAAACCAATCAAATCTTTCGTTAACCACCAAGGCAATTTCTCTTTATCCGACAAATGTTCGTTGCCTTCTTTACGCAGATTGGTTAACATTGTGTATAGTGTATTTCAAGATTTATCCAGTAAGTACTGTTGTTAGTCATCACCACGGGGAATTGTCCGGTGTTTTAATTAAGAAGACTGTCTTGGTTGTATGTACAAGTCGCGAACATTTATATTGTTTTAATCAGATAAATCGCTATGTAACAAGTTTATTAACATGAAGGTGAATCACGACTTATGCAATAAGTAATGATGAACTATATTGAGACAGACTATACTGTTGACTAGCCACGCAGTGATCTCCCCTTACAGGTATCGGAGTTTCTGTAGGATAGCGTAATTGAATGACCGGCAGTCGTAACTTTTTTTATGTTGTACAACAAATGTTAACCTTCAGATTGCAACAAATTTGCATACTTCAAGTTGCGCCGACCATCTTCTTTAAAGATATTTCTTGTTGTAGTTATATTCTTTGACTCTGGCAATTTCGTCATTTTTTGAAAATTGTAATTCAGTTTGCCTTTTCCTTCCACTATAACTACAATAGAAATGTGTTAAACAATAAGACTGCTTTCAAATTCTCTCTTGAACATAAAAGATCTAACGAATTTCGCAGTATTTTGAAAAGCTACCGATTGGCCTTATCCGAATCAGATAAAGGTAACCTTACAATGCGACGTAACGTCCTACTTACAATATATTTTTGGTTATGTTAATTATGCCATGTACTATTTTCTTCATATTGAAACTTTGTAACAAAAGTCAGCATGATATCCATGGATCCCGCTGAAAATACGTTTTAGATCTTTCATACGTCATCCAATGTTTACAATGTAGCTGGTTGCTTACCGAATGTACTTGTAATATCCATTGTATTGGTTTATTGATAATTACCTAATAGAACGTGTATTTTAAGTCAATACATATACTGTATTTTTAATTATGCACATACAAGTACTTGCAATGCAACATCTCCAGGGCGCCATCTCTTTAGTAACAGCCTCTTGTTTTATAACATAATCAAGTAAACAGCTGCTAAAAAGTGAACACTCCAAAGCACAAACATTTCCTAGCCGAAATGTACACAGTCCAAATGTTGTTGCTCTGGATGGGTTGTTCTGTTTATGTACCTTTTTACCATGTTTTGCCATTGTAATTCCCTTACTTAAATGCGTAATCACTGTCTTAGTTTTTGAATGTGTCAAGTATATTTAAACATTCATGATCATATGTAAGCGTAAAGAATACAGCAAGTCCTTGTTCTTTGTACTTCAGAAATATCATAATGGAATCATATGGAGACGAGAGAATTCTCTTGTCACTCCGCGGACGCTCAAGAATGTTTCAGATATTCCTTTTGGGTTAAACTTAATAATAGATAACATTACGATTGCTTGCTAGCAGAAAGAACTAAATACTTGTACATATTTTAGCACTAAAACTAAACTGATTCAGGCAATATTTATAAGAGTATCTCCGTTACAAATCAATAGCATGAAAGCATTTTCTAGAACATAATCTTATCTCATATATGTCTCAAAGTCTCATGTGTTGAACCTTAAGACATTTATATGGAAATATTCAGATTTTCTCAATCCAGTGGGGGTTAGGGTTCCTGATTTGTGTCGGCACGAGTACAGTTTTTCCCCATAGCTGTCAAAATAGCTGTTTGATGTAAATACGTGCGTTGGGACGTGTATGCATAAGTAGGCATTTGACACGCAATGAATAAGCTTTGAATGTGTTGGCAGACATGTCTGCCTCTAAAAGATGGTGCGTCGCATAGGGGATCCAGATAAAGGGTCAAATTTCATATTGTTCAGACCATGATACTGCCATACAAGGGGAAGAATTATAAACGTATTCCTCAATGAGACGACGTGTCGCATGCATGTACCGGAGCTTGACAACTAATATCACGAATATCACACTTTGGGACAAGGGTCATATCTGCGTTCGGAATTCTTCTTACAGTTGCTCATCACTCATATATCAAAAATTTACTCAAGTGAGTCTTGAATTAAGAGTGAAATGGACTTCGAAGCTTACTAAGTGCTGAGTTTTCTTTTTTATACACATTCTAGTATTTAGAATTTGAGAGTGGAGCATTGAGTGACAATCAAATTCGTAAATACATTTTGAGGTAAACAAACGCGAAGAATACCCAGCATTCAGTAAACATTGTTATTCTTATCGGACACTCAAATCTCCAAATTAAGTCTCAGCAGGGCAAATTTTGTGACTTGTAAGCTGATTGGTGAGTAGAGCTCATACTTCCGGACCTTTATATTGTTCGCATTGTGACTTGGCATTCATGGTATACTCTTGAACGTTTTTGGTAACATGTTTACCTTACGAAAACGTCATGTCACATGCAATGTTATGGTCGATATCCAAAGGCATGGTCACACTTTTGGGGTCAACTATAACTGTACATTTAGCATGACTGTGAAGTATAAGAAGAAATCGGAAGAAAATAAACTTTACCCGGACCCTTGTTGACTTTGTCTACGTCTGTTTCTTACCGGTCTGTCAACCAATAATATGCTCGTCGTTGTCGCAATTTGGGCATTTAAGTTCTAGTTTCCATGCATTTTGTACACTTCCGATCATAATGTATACTGTTTTATTAAATATGATAGCGTATACTATCATTCATATGGAATGAATAACAATTTCTCCGTTTTTAAGCAAATCAGAATTAAAGTACATAAAGAGAATTGAACAGACATCACGACTCATGTGTCCGGAGATGGAGAGCTGGAAGGATATTACTAATAAAGGTGAAGTTTACCAATCAGCTCCTGTTTGACCGACCAGCATTATGCATTATTGTGACTGCATCGAATCACGTTTGATACCATACTACATCAGACAACGACACTGAGTTATTATCAAAACACACAATGATGTCGCAGATGATATTGTATTGTTTACAACTTGTCCACATAGTGAGAAATCTCAGATTTGCTTCTTCGCTTAGGGGCGTAAAATAAATATTGAGTCAACACAACGTAAATTATATGAATAACGAATGCAATAACTCGATAAATAATTTGTCATCAACGATAACTGATCAGATGGCAGATAGTTGTGGTATACTTAGGTGTTCAGAAATTCGAAAGGTGTCGTAAACATTATTTTATCGAAACGACTGAAGCCATTGAGCAGCAGATGTCACATACACTGCTCAGTCTCATCAAGCACAATGTGACAAAAATATATACCTATAAATAAACAAATACGATGGAAAAAGGGACAAAAACATAAGCATAAATAATGGAAGATAAAGGGAGCACCGCAACAAAACGGTCCATGACAAAACTGCTTTACAATAACACCATAATCTATATAACTTTTCGATGGAATGGTTTGAAAGTATTGGCATTGTCTGATTCATTCATGATTGATGTTTACCGAGACCAATGTAGGTCAGACAGTACAAACGGTTTGGCTTGTAGTATAAATTATACCATTGATCATTTTGGCTGTACATTAATCAAGAATCATTTTCATCAGACTTCATGTTATTTGCCTTTACTGTAATTAAGAGTGGACTATTAATTTATTGAAGAATAACATACGTCTATAAATGATAAGTCTTAATTAACATCTTTTTTGTAGATTCAAAACCGATTTGTTTAGTTAGACAGTGACAGACTAAGACATGAACTCTCAAATTTTCGAGTGCCTTCAAATATGCTTGAAAAAATGTCTTGTCGAGCAGGACATATCATCAGAGAAACTCGCTTCTGCAAAATATGCTCAGAATGCCTAGTTGAATCAGAATATCATTTTAAAGTATATTTTATGTTGTCACATAAGCAAATAAAACCATTAGTTGAATTCTTACCACTGTTGTTTATCTATTGTAGTTCTTATGCTAAGATTTTACCACCAGTAAGGAGCCAACACAACATATTGATATAATAATAGTTAACCAGTCCTTGTACAAAATACTGCGTATATCGTGTTGTGTTGTGCATATATTTAAGGCTATTTATGTAAGTGCTGACAGAGCTGAACTATCAAAATACGTATTCATCTGTGAAAGTACATTGAAGTCACATGAAGATTCCGGCGTCGGTCATCCAAAGAATCATAAGCCCGTACGGTTCCCAAAGGCATGCGATCCCATGATACACATAAGTCTCATCTGATCGAGGCGTTCAATTTGTGCATGCTCAACTTTGAGTCACGTGCTCTATGGGTCCGCACAGCCGTGCGATTAATTACATGCTCTTAGGGGTTTTGGCTCTTACAGGGACTTGTAATTACCCGGTAGCCTCATGTGACCTAGACATAAATAAGATTTATTATATGATTATACTACTCATCGAGATTCGAGATGAGGACATGAAACAACGACAAGAAGTGTTTACACGTTCCTTCACTTGAAAGGTGATTGGCATGTTTTGAAATGATCTGACTTAATTAATTGACCTTGATGGAAAATTTGACACCAGAATCGTATCTGCCAACATATTCAATATTTCCTTGTCATCTCACTTGGACTTGGACGAATGTAATTATATTGCTATGTCATCATATGAGAAAATATTTGTTTTAATTGTTTGATCACTTCACTCGTTCTGTTTCCATCGAACGAATGTTCCATCTTTACTATCAAGGCGTAAATGCCACATTATTACTTTAATAAGGACGTTTAAAATGTGTTGAGCCATATATAGCATAGTAAATGATTAGTGTATTCATTACAATAGCATTGTGCATTGGATACAAGTACATGTAGATTAGATGAACGATTTGATGAATTTGGTTAATGATAGAATCACTCAGAAAGTCATTGAATTGAACTGGTCCGCAGTTTGTCAGAAAGGTGTAAAACGCTGGAACACACAAACATGTATATATTACTTTTCATTTGAGTATCGTGGAGGTATCTGTTTATTTGTTTCTGAGTACTAAAATACTATAACTTCAAAGAACGGGGATTAAACAGACAACGCCGATTTGAAGTAACTCCATACGCTTTGTTGTTGCACAGAAAATGTTAAATATGATATTATAAATGGTATGAGAAATTAACAACGAACATTGTATTACTGTTCTGACATTTCGTAGTATAGCGGACAATATTTTGTTGAAATTGCAAGATGTCAGTTTCCATATTGGATATCAGTTATACGCACATGCGGCTGGTTGGCGTACCTAAAATAATGTAACAATCACATTTCATTACAAACATGCCTGCCAGCGAATCCCTGAGTGATTAAAATAATGAACCTACCGAAAGACAAATATACAATACAGTGTAAAAAGCACCTCGAGTAATGAACAGCAATTCTAGAAACAAACGAAAATCATTAAAATATACTTAAAGCAAGTAATAAATTCATCTTTTTCGCTATTTATTAACTTTATTGTAATAATTCTAACGGTTTAATATAGGGTTCATGGTAAATTCGAGTCCTTTGTAATTTTCCGGGACATTAACCGGTTAATATGATTATTTTGATGGATATCATTAACATGCGACTAATTAAAAGTCTTTATGGTTAATTTATTGTTTAAATTCTTTAGCGTAAATTAATGTTATTATGTTATTATAACGCATACCTTACTAGTACTGGCTGGAACAAGTTTGAGCACACTGCTCTTTACTAATGTATATGTGTCTTAAATCATATTGTCTGAATCATTTGAAAAGTGGCTTCCTAATGCTCTGGTCACATACACGCTACGAGCTCCGTACGAGTAGGTTTTCAGTCGAATTTTTGCAAAGTACGTACGGACATCGTTGACTCTTGCGAGCATCGTTTGGATTTTTTGAACTCGTAGAGGACTCGGGGACTCGGTGAAAATGTTTCAAAGAGCTCCCGAGTTCTCGCCGAGCTCGTAGAAATTTTTAAGTCTTGAGCAGCTCACAAGGGCCCCGTACGGGCACCGCAAGGGCCCGGTAGAGCTCGTACTGGCAGCGGACGATGTCCAGTAAGTGCTTGCCGGTACTCGCACGACTATCGCAGGGGAGTCGCACGGTCAACGTACGATGTCCGTACGAAATGGGGCCAGCAGGGCGTTACGTACGCTGTACGTGCTCCGTACGACCCTCTGTAGCCTGATCCGTCTCGTCCAAATCTAGGCCTACTTCAGACTCGGGCCTTTTCTTGGGAGCCTTCCCCTTTCCTCTTCTATTAGTACCGCTCTGTCGTTTTGGATGCGTCTTGATTTAATTTTTCTTAATTTATTACTAGGTGTATTCATCTCAGCTGACTAGCCAAAATGAGAGATTTTCATATATCGCCGAACTGGTTAATTCTTGTCGTGCGGACACGGTGTGGACACCGTACGAGCGCCGTACGAACACTCGCGCATCGTACGAGGTACGTCCGAGCTCATTGCGAGCTCCGGACGACTTGTCTGCGATGTCCATACGGATATCCTACGATTGCATCTTCCAAAAGATCGTACGGGGCCCGTAGGCATGTGACTAGAAGCTACGATTGTACGGAGACCGATTTAGTTAACAAAACTAACCATGCAATCCGATTGGCGATTGCATTCAAGGAATGATTTCACCAACAAATGCCATATGAAGCGATACGTTCTTCTAGTGTTTTAATTGACATACAGTAAAACATCACTTTAAGACCACCTCAAAAACAAAACCCCCTCAAAATTAAAAACACAATTTTCAAGTCCATTTCCACTGTTGTGCTCTTTATTCAACCTCAGTATTAAGACCACCTCAATAACAATACCGTTTTCAATTGTCCCAAGGATGGTCTTATTATTGAGGTTTTACTGTTTAATCAGACGACCATTAAGTGAAATGTTAATAAAAAGGTCAAATTTACGAATACTTCAGGGTTTGTTAAATGATACTTTTTGTAAAAGTTACACACAGTTGATGCAGTAAATACAGAAATCTTCGTTATTGAATAATTTGTAGAGATTTTTGTTGATTTTTTTTATCCTATAGAATAGTATCTACCAGCACTGTAAATATTTGATTTTATGTAGAAGTTTCTGTCCATGTTTACATTGCAAGTTTCATTACATGTACAACACGGAGAAACCATTGAATTGTTGAATTGTCTTGAAGTACGTGTAACCAATGGCCAGAATAAACAATATTTTCATTAACAATTTAATTCAATATTTTTAGAGCAATGTCTAAATAGCGTTGTCGTGAAAATAATAAATATGCATTGATTTGCAGTTTCGTAAATGCCTGTTTACAACTTGTTCAACTTAGTTCATGGAATTGTTACTGCTGTTTTAATTGCCTTAGACAACATCCATGTGTGGCTGGATTGAACGGTGTAACTTCAATTAGAAGAAGCAATTAATTTGACACTTTCTTGGAAAAATGTGTACTCGCTTATTTCAAAGTGCAAGCTCTAAGAATATTTCTGTAACATCAATAATGTCAACACTCTTTAGTCCTGCCTGCAAGTATAAACGCTGACATTTGCAATTCTGTAAATCCTTTGTGCTCCAAAATTTCTCTTCATGATTCGATTAAGGCTTAATTGTTACATTCATTTCATATCCGAGCTGTCCTATTTAACCAGCTTTTGAAAGCAATCCAGGATATCAGACTACAATTCGACATAGTTAGCGATCGGCCCTCTTATGTTTTATGGATTGTTGTTTCCCCGGATATCTGTGTGGGGAGGCACTGTCTTATGTATGTGGCGTTCCCTGTAGCAACTTATTCAACAGGGAATTACCGATATATATATATACACATATACATGTATATGTATGTTGTAATGTTCAGATCGAAATACTGTCACCGTCATATTCGGCGTATCTAAAAATAGAAAGCATCACTTCAGCTTAACAAAAATGAATATAGACATTGAATAGGAAATTCAATACACAACATGCACAACAACATCGAACGCACTAGAAGAGTGAGTGCCTCACGTTTACAGCCTAACAATAAAATAGAACAATGTTGGTACCAAACGATAACAGTTGTTCGCATGTTGAACGAATTAACAACCTAAAATTCACAAATTTGGCAGTATCTTTAAAGTACCATCGACCAAACCGCCTATGACGTGAAAGCTACGAAATGTCATATTGCCTTGACAAAACAACAACAAACCCAGTGACCTAGTGTTTGACCCCACATGATCCAGTTTTAAAATTGACAAAGCATCATGAAATAATAAAATGTTTTTTTTATTCTTAGAACAAGTTTTTTTCTCTAAGATTTGACCTAGTTTTAATCAACCAAAATACAATAAGAAGAAACTTGTAATTACAGTCTGTGTTGGGAGGCACTGTCTGCTGTATGTGGCGCTCCTTGTAGCAACTTTTCCTCTCTTAGTAGTGTAACAGGTAAACCAATATACAAATGAATATCATGTATGATATTATTGCAATGTCATCATTATAATCAAGCTGAATATCAAGTACGATAGTATTGCAATGTCAACATTATAATCAAGCTGAATATCATGTACGATATTATTGCAATGTCATCATTATAATCAAGCTGAATATCATGTACGATATTATTGCAATGTCATCATTATAATCAAGCTAGACAGGAGTACTCTTTGGTAAGAGCAATGTTTCCCGGAAGTTTGTTCATAGCATTTATAAATTGCTATGCACTTAATTGTTTGTTGAATGATGTTCTTATTTACAACTTTAACACCTGATATAGTTTGACCATATTCATTTGCTGTTGTATTTGAGAGGAATATCGTTGCTGAAATTCAGATTTGATTGACGCTTTAAAAACGTTATTCATCTCCCTTCAAATGTGAAATCGAAGGATATTTTTCCATTAATGTTTTTATCTTAACGGTGTTTAACAAAAGTAGCTTACATTTGGCGGATAGTGCTGTATCGCTAATTCTAGACCGCACCAATTAGAGTATATCAAAAAAGCTAAATGTTACACCCGCCAAATTCAAGGCGTATACACAATCCGATACAATAATTATTTTTAAATATTCTTACAACAGTGTGTTTTAAAAGCAGAACTTCAATGATAATTCAATTATTGAAAATAACTAGAAAGAAAGACAATGTAACCAACGATGTAAATGTGATTTTCTCATTGTTGCTTCTGTCTTTCTTACACTTGTATGCAAAATAGAAAATTGCTTTTCCGAAGGCGCTGATGACAATGTCTGCCAATTCCAGGAAATTAGTTTAAACAACAGTGATGTGATGTGTTATATTTTGTAGTCTACTTCCTACGCGTGTTACTATTTTCCTTATTTGTTATGTTATTAGAGTCAAAGTCAAACAACTTTGGTGAGTAGGCCCTCTGAGCGTTGTCTGGGGTAGAATTCACACAGTTCCCGTTTTACTTGAATGTCAATGCTCGGTTATAGTTGTTTTGTTCTACATTTGGTAGACACAAAAATGCCGCATACGATTCACTAGTTATATGAACCAGATTGGAATATTACAAAATAAATACTTGAGCGTAAATAAATAAATAGATATTATGAGCGTATTTATGAATCTTAACTATTTATCTAACATTGACCAACAAACACATATCTGTATAACACGTTTAGCGTTAGTCAATTTGCAAGTAGATCATGTTTATAATTAATAAATTAGCTTTTAGTAAGGGAACTATTATAAAGCGTATGTACTCTTTAACCTCACGTGAACTTTACGACATATCAACACTAATAACCCTAAAATTAAAAGTCATAAAACGGATATATATGGTATGGTCTCTTTAATAAATATGAAGTGACCAATTAGAAATTTTGTTGAGTGTATATGGCATTCCATGTAGCTACTTTTTCTCCCTCTTTTAATATTTTAATTTGCTAGAAAGATATCGTTCATCATTCAGGGAACGCAAGATAGGAGTCTAGAATAAAACATGTGTCAAACGTTAGTCGGCACCAAAATGATGTATTCGATTGCTGTAAACAGCTAGATAAATAATGCTATATCAAACCGCTTATCATACCAACGCTGACTATGTCAATTAGAGACGCAACCAGATATCGAAAATCAAGCTTGAAGTACTAGTAAACCTTGAACATATTTGTAGAGAAGAATCCGTTGACAGCATGCCTATCAATTTTCAAAGTCAGGGAATATGTAAACACTTTTATGTCGTGGATTGTGACCGTATCGCAAATCTCGGTGGATTTTGTACTCGTGCAATTAATGCATTTTGATTAAATACCAACGAATATGTGTTGCCATAGTTTTGTATACTTGTCCTGAGGAATGAGCGCCATTGAAGAATTGTTCTGATGTCTTGTAATCTAGTGTTTTCGATACTATGTAAACGTCAGTCAGTTGACCTACCACATTCCTGTTTGTAGAAACCCAAAAGGGTTTAAGTAAGCGATTCACAGTTTCCAAAAACATTTAAAGCCATTAAAATAAGTAAAAGGGACAATAGATATTGTATAGAATGTATACGCCATCATCGCTCGAAAGTCAATACTCCTATATTCTGTGTACATTTAATTATGCGCTTTGATTGAACCTAAAACATGCATTTTATTATTATTGAATATATTTCTGTTATACAAATGAACGAAAGCAGACTTTAAACATTTCGTTGTCTTTATATATTGATTCTATTAACATGTGTTCGTGCAATGACTCAAAAATATCTAAAGTCATAAAACTACAACATCTTCGCATATATCTTTTTGTGCCGATCATCTGCTTTAAAGACTTTTCTTGTTGCTCCTGAAATTGAATTAATTTGGACATTCTGTCAAACTTGACAAGAAACTTCTATTCAAAAGGTCAAACGCCGCTACGAATAATTTGTTAAGAAAACACTTGTTTCTCATACGCTTTGACAGTAGAGTTTGCAATTAGGCACGATATAGTACGTATGTGTCAGTTCTCGTAAAAGATATTCGTTTTATCGCATGATTATCTAGAGTAAAAATGAATGAAGGAAACGTTGAACAGGAAAGGCTCCATACAGAGTGCTCAGCCGCCCAACAAAACACAAGGAAACGAGGCAATGATGTCTATTTGTAAATAATTACAAAGACAAAGGCACACAGGACACAAACATAAATGGTGGTTGTGGATGGGAATACCGTCTTACTACAGTCTTGCAGCAACCGTACAATGGGGGAATATACCTGGTTGCATAGTGCACACAAACATCATACTTACGTGTCATCACCAAAATGAAACAAACAGTATAGGAAAGTATCCGCTTGAAAACTCATAAACATTGAGATTTTTGAACACAGGATAATTCATGTAGAAGAACATTGACATGCAAAAGATCTGTAAAGCGAATAAAGTATGCACTCAATGACTTATCATAAACCAAATGAACTGAAGGGAATCCCTTAAGGGAACAACAAGATGACCAAAATGCAAACAATAGACGTCTTTCTTCCGGGTCCGGTTTGGAGAGGGATGAACATGTAAGATAAAACAATAATTTAACCTCTTTGCTCTGTAAAAACCTTTAACATAAAATAGTTTCTTAGTTATACAGCGCAGAGAAATATATATTCAGTGTTAATATCTTATTACATCATTTTGGTTTTCAGTTGAAAAATATTGTTTTTGGCATTTCTTGGGTAACTTGGATCTGTGCGTAGAGGCAATGTTTGCCATGTAACAATTTAATATTAAGTCCTTAATTACGTCATTCAATGTTTACATCTTCAATGATTAACACATTTATTATGTTTTGGGTGTCTTGCTTTTTAATGCGTTTGCTGTACATAGAACTGTTTTACCAGCTCAGTAACTCTTGTCTCCATTTGAGAATGTAAGGTAAAATGACGGTTGTTCTACCAGCTCAGTAACTGATGTCTCCATGTCAGAATTAAAGGTAATATGACGGTTGTTCTACCAGCTCAATAACTGATGTCTCAATGTGAGAATGTAAGGTAATATGACGGTTGTTCTACCAGTTCAGTAACTGTTGTCTCCATGTAAGAATGTAACGTAAAATGACGGTTGTTCTACCAGCTCAGTAACTGATGTCTCCATGTGAGAATCTAAGGTTATATGACGGTTGTTCTACCAGCTCAGTAACTCTTGTCTCCATGTGAGAATCTAAGGTAATATGACGGTTGTTCTACCAGCTCAGTAACTGATGTCTCCATGTAAGAATTAAAGGTAATATGTCGGTTGTGTTCGAGGTTGACAAGCCGACTGGTTGAAACCCCTAGCTTGTACACTGATCGTTCGATGATTAATACTTTGATACTGTTGGTTTTATTTACGGGTTAAATGTTGTTTAATATCTTCTGTATTGATCTGGTAGACTCGTTTAGCATTAGCGATACACATCTATGTTCGTGTTATTTTTCCTCATTCTGTCCGTGGGCAACTTTCTTTCTAAGTTTGTTCCGTAATGTACTTCCTAGATGTAATTATGTATCCTCTCAAGTATCCACGGTTGTTTTTGATAATCAGCCCGAATGTCTCAACTCCTAATGTTTCGTTTGCTGTCTTGTGAATTTGGTGTTCCCTGTAACAACTTTAAATATTAACTAAATGTAATGCTAAATAATTTCGGCGATTCTGATAATTTGGTGCATGTAATAAGTATCTCAGTGTATATTATCATTCCAATTTAATCCGATTAATAATTTTCATGTGACATTATTGCAGTCGAATTTGTAATGAGACGTCATTTCCAATTGGACAAAGTTACACCAAAATGCTCTGAATGAATCGAAATGGTTCTGATTATTTTTGTAAATCATTTTAGTTCACCGTTTTATGGAAATTGAAGTAAGAACTGTGTTCATTTATTATTGTATAATAATAACTATTTTGCAATGACCAACAACGGATTAAAAAAAAATTCGATGAATCAATTGGATGAGCAGTTGTTCAAAAAGTAATTTATACGAGATTATGAATTATAAAACATGCTTCAGCAGGATGTATTGCTGATATGTGGCTGTGAAACATGCTTTAGCTGGTAGTATTGCTGAAATGTGGCTATGAAACATGCTTCAGCTGGTAGTATTGCTGATATGTGGCTGTGAAACATGCTTTAGCTGGTAGTATTGCTGAAATGTGGCTATGAAACATGCTTCAGCTGGTAGTATTGCTGATATGTGTCCGTGAAACATGCCTCAGCTGGTAGTATTGCTAATATGTGGCTGTGAAACATGCCTCAGCTGGAAGTATTGCTGATATGTGGCTGTGAAACATGCTTCAGCTGGTAGTATTGCTGATATGTGTCTGTGAAACATGCTTCAGCTGGTAGTATTGCTGAACTGTGGCTGTGAAACATGCTTCAGCTGGAAGATTTGCTGATATGTGTCTGTGAAACATGCTTCATCTGGTAGTATTGCTGACATGTGACTTTGAAACAGTCTGCATATGATATATTATGCTTCATATTTTTCTTCGCGGGGGCACACTGCTTAAAGAATGATCATATAAAGAATATTCGATATGTTGGTTCCACGTGGGAAATCAGAGAATTTTCATTTTGCTCATTATGTTAAGCGCATGACTTAGTTGATTCGTAGTTGCGAGTTCGTTCGGACATCGATGAAACAACAATTTTCCGACACCACCCAACAATAACAAGCGTTAGCAAGATGTCGGCACAATGTTGGCATATTTCATCGTCGTGTCCTCTTTAGGCCAACCATTTCACAGCAAAAAAACTAACACAAACAAGCAATGGCTCCTGCATGCAAAAGGTTCCCATTAATGGCTAAACAATGAATATATATCAATATAAATCGTCATATAATACTAAAGCATTAATCTGTGTTCATCCGACATTACAATTATATTCCATGACAATGTAGCGCGCCGATCATTGAATAATCACATTCCTATGAAAACGTCATTGAAGTATCTTTACAATATGTTGTTATGGTCTTCTTGATGCAAGCAAATCTTCGTATATGTTGTTGTAACTTACTGATAATAGAGCGAAAATACAATATATAGATCAAATTATATCATCATCAAATGAACCAGTTCTATGACGATCTATATATTATTTATTACAAAGAAATATATAAAGAAATAAAAACAAGTTTAATTTTATTTACATTTAACAATTTCGACGATATGTGTTGCGTTCTAGAATCTAAAGAGCTGTATAAATACTAATAAGAATTCTGCTTCAGATCCCGAATCATACTCCGAAACAACCCCCTAACCGACTAGCAGGTTGAATGGTTATGCATTTGTAACATGTTAAACTCGATAATAAACTTGGGTACTATGCATGCAGGGTTTAGATTTTACATCTCTGTAATAATACAGACTGACTGTACTTGGGGAGATTATCAAATATATTGACTCTAACCATGTATCAATGACAATGACAATGACAAGGAGTTTATTTGTTTTTGGCCACAGGCCCATAACAAGATAGTAATTATACAATATGATGATAAGTACATTGACTGCTACCTGCAATAATTCATGGTATAACAGTTGTTTATATATGTATATATACTGTTGAAGTTTCAAAAATTTCATTGTAATTGTAATAAAACAAACTTGTCGAATAACAAATAGGAAAATGACATAGTATATACAACTGTTATGTTATCATGTTTTACTTATTATGAGAATCATATAATTATCATATTATCAAAAAAGTATTTATAATAAGTACATTGATTAGGTTGCTAAATAGTGTTTCATCGGAATACTATATATACTCATGTTCTGACTGATATAAGTTGTAATTCCGAATATAACATCAACATAATATAGTAATGGCAAACAGATGGAAAACAAATTATTTTAAACTATATTAAATAAATTTAACAGGGAAACATGAACAATATAATGTAATAGATGTTTCATATTCTGCACAATACAGAAATATGTATTTCAACAGTGTGATTTTGAATCATATAAATCAAATTCAATTATTGTGTGACCCAGTACATCAGTGGATTGATCTAGTTAATATATGGTCGAAATCGAAACAAAAACTAGAAAAAAGTGATGTATGGATTATGTTGTGAGATATTGGATGATAAGCTTAAATGTTTTAAGCATCATTACATCAATCGTTGAAATCTGTTTTTTTCCTTTTTTATAATTGGTTTAAAATTTTGTTTCTTTCTTTGAACGCATAATATACATACTTAGCCAGATTTAATATAACTTTTTTCTGAGTTGCTGCTCATAAGAATTTTAAATTTATTAAAATTGGTATTTTCAATATATTTTTGGGGTATGAAATTTTTTCTAATGTCAATAAGTTTTGAGCAGACTTAGACAAAATGGAACTCGGTTTCTATTGTCATGTTACATAGTTTACAGATTCTGTCCTCATTAGGAATATTTAAATATCGTCCTCTCTCTAGTTCTAGTGTATGAGATGAGGACCGGAGTTTTGCAAGAGCATTTCTAAATTTTCTTATATTTACATAGTCTAAATATGGTTCATAAATGAATTGTGATTTAAAGTGACAGTATGAGTTTAATTTAGAGCTAGTGGTAATTGTTGCTAACCACTCTTGAAGGTACTGATCTTTTAAGCTTTGCACAAATTTTAGTAAGAATTCATTTTTATAATTCACACATTGATCGAGCCAGACATATCCAAATCCATT
>JASFXZ010000138.1:0-120268 GCA_032209605.1 Mactromeris polynyma
AATATACCCATACATTGCATTCAAAGTGGAAATTGTGCATATTCTTTAGGTATATTAGGTCAATCTAATCAACAGATGTACTCTATTCCTCACTAATTGCATTCAAAACAGTGAATATAACTTATTACATATGAATTTTTGTTCAATATATTCAAAATTAAACTCAAATATACCAATGAACTGCATTCAAAGTGGAAATTGTGCATCTTCTTTAGGTATATTAGGTCAATATAATCAACAGATGAACTCTATTTTCCTCACTAATTGCATTTAAAACAGTGAATATAACATATTACATATGAATTTTAGTTCAATATATCCAAACATGAAATCTAATACACCAATAAATTGCATTCAAAGAGGGAAATTGTGCATATTCTTTAGGTATATTTGGTCTATCCATAGGTGAACTCTATTTTCCTCACTAATTGCATTCAAAACAGTGAATATAACTTATTAAATATTCATTTTAGTTCAATATATTCAAAAATAAACTCAAATATACCAATGAACAGCATACAGAGTGGACAATTTTGCACATTTTTTAGGTATATGAGGTCTATATAATCAATAGGTGAACTGTATTTTCCTCAGTAATTGCATTCAAATAGTAAATATATCACATTATGTATGAATTTTAGGTCAATATATGCAAAAATGAACTCAAATATACACATACATTGCATTAAAAGTGGACAATTGTGCATATTCTTTAGGTATATTAAGTCTATATAATCAATAAGTGAACTCTATTTTTCTCACTAATTGCATTCAAAACAGTGAATATAACTTATTACATATGAATTTTAGTTCAATATATTCTAAAATAAACTGAAATATACCAATGAACTGCATTCAAATTGGAATATTCTGCATCTTCTTTAGGTATATTAGGTCAATATAATCAACATGTGAACTATATTTTCCTCAGTTATTGCATTCAAATAGTAAATAGAGCACATTATATATGAAATTTAGGTCAAAATATGCAAAAATGAACTCAAATATACCCATACATTGCATTTAAAGTGAAAATTGTGCATATTCTTTAGGTATATTAGGTCTATATAATCAATAGGTGGACTGTATTTTCCTCAGTAATTGCATTCAAATAGTAAATATATTAAATTATGTATGAATTTTAGGTCAATATATGCAAAAATGAACTCACATATTCACATACATTGCATTCAAAGTGGAAAATTGTGCATATTCTTTAGGTATATTAGGTCTATCAATAGGTAAACTCTATTTTCCTCACTAATTGCATTCAAAACAGTGAATATAACTTATTACATATACATTTTAGTTCAATATATTCAAAAATAAACTCAAATATACCAATGAACTGCATACAGAGTGGACAATTTTGCTTATTCTTTAGGTATATGAGGTCTATATAATCAATAGGTGAACTGTATTTTCCTCAGTAATTGCATTCAAATAGTAAATATATCACATTATGTATGAATTTTAGGTCAATATATGCAAAAATGAACTCAAATATACACATACATTGCATTCAAAGTGGACAATTGTGCATCTTCTTCAGGTATATTATGTCAATATAATCAACAGGAAAAATCTATTTTCCTCACTAATTGCATTCAAAGAAGTGAATATAACTGATTACATGTACATTTTAGTTCAATATATGCAAACATGAACTCAAATATACACATACATTGCATTCAAACTGGAAAATTGTCCATATTCTTTAGGTATATTAGGTCTATATAATCAATAGGTGAACTCTATTTGCCTCACTAATTGCATTCAAAACAGTGAATATAACTTATTACATATGAATTTTAGTTCAATATATTCAAACATGAACTCTAATACACCCATAAAGTGCATTCAAAGTGGAAAATTGTGCATATTCTTTAGGTGTAATAGGTCCATACAATCAACATATAAACTGTATTTTCCTGAGTAATTGCATTCAAAATAGTAATTATAATACAATGTATATGAATTTTAGGTCAATATATGCAAAAATGAACTCAAATATACCCATACATTGCATTTAAAGTGGAAATTGTGCATATTCTTTAGGTATATTAGGTCTATATAATCAATAGGTGAACTGTATTTTCCTCAGTAATTGCATTCAAATAGTAAATATATTAAATTATGTATGAATTTTAGGTCAATATATGCAAAAATGAACTCAAATATACACATACATTGCATTCAAAGTGGAAAATTTTGCATATTCTTTAGGTATATGAGGTCTATATAATCAATAGGTGAACTGTATTTTCCTCAGTAATTGCATTCAAATAGTAAATATATCACATTATGTATGAATTTGAGGTCAATATATGCAAAAATGAACCCAAATATACACATACATTGCATTCAAAGTGGAAAATTGTGCATATTCTTTAGGTATATTAGGTCTATATAATCAATAGGTGAACTCTATTTTCCTCACTAATTGCATTCAAAACAGTGAATATAACTTATTACATATGAATTTTAGTTCAATATATTCTAAAATAAACTGAAATATACCAATGAACTGCATTCAAATTGGAATATTCTGCATCTTCTTTAGGTATATTAGGTCAATATAATCAACATGTGAACTATATTTTCCTCAGTTATTGCATTCAAATAGTAAATAGAGCACATTATATATGAAATTTAGGTCAAAATATGCAAAAATGAACTCAAATATGCCCATACATTGCATTTAAAGTGGAAATTGTGCATATTCTTTAGGTATATTAGGTCTATATAATCAATAGGTGGACTGTATTTTCCTCAGTAATTGCATTCAAATAGTAAATATATTAAATTATGTATGAATTTTAGGTCAATATATGCAAAAATGAACTCACATATACACATACATTGCATTCAAAGTGGAAAATTGTGCATATTCTTTAGGTATATTAGGTCTATCAATAGGTAAACTCTATTTTCCTCACTAATTGCATTCAAAACAGTGAATATAACTTATTACATATACATTTTAGTTCAATATATTCAAAAATAAACTCAAATATACCAATGAACTGCATACAGAGTGGACAATTTTGCATATTCTTTAGGTATATGAGGTCTATATAATCAATAGGTGAACTGTATTTTCCTCAGTAATTGCATTCAAATAGTAAATATATCACATTATGTATGAATTTTAGGTCAATATATGCAAAAATGAACTCAAATATACACATACATTGCATTCAAAGTGGACAATTGTGCATCTTCTTCAGGTATATTATGTCAATATAATCAACAGGAAAAATCTATTTTCCTCACTAATTGCATTCAAAGAAGTGAATATAACTGATTACATATACATTTTAGTTCAATATATGCAAACATGAACTCAAATATACACATACATTGCATTCAAAGTGGAAAATTGTGCATATTCTTTAGGTATATTAGGTCTATCCATAGGTGAACTCTATTTTCCTCACTAATTGCATTCAAAACAGTGAATATAACTTATTAAATATTCATTTTAGTTCAATATATTCAAAAATAAACTCAAATATACCAATGAACAGCATACAGAGTGGACAATTTTGCATATTCTTTAGGT
The DNA here is from genome assembly GCA_032209605.1 of Mactromeris polynyma. Classification (NCBI taxonomy): domain Eukaryota; kingdom Metazoa; phylum Mollusca; class Bivalvia; order Venerida; family Mactridae; genus Mactromeris; species Mactromeris polynyma. The sequence goes on from JASFXZ010000138.1 coordinate 3,566, forward strand.
ATATGAGGTCTATATAATCAATAGGTGAACTGTATTTTCCTCAGTAATTGCATTCAAATAGTAAATATATCACATTATGTATGAATTTTAGGTCAATATATGCAAAAATGAACTCAAATATACACATACATTGCATTCAAAGTGGACAATTGTGCATCTTCTTCAGGTATATTATGTCAATATAATCAACAGGAAAAATCTATTTTCCTCACTAATTGCATTCAAAGAAGTGAATATAACTGATTACATATACATTTTAGTTCAATATATGCAAACATGAACTCAAATATACACATACATTGCATTCAAACTGGAAAATTGTCTATATTCTTTAGGTATATTAGGTCTATATAATCAATAGGTGAACTCTATTTTCCTCACTAATTGCATTCAAAACAGTGAATATAACTTATTACATATGAATTTTAGTTCAATATATTCAAACATGAACTCTAATACACCCATAAAGTGCATTCAAAGTGGAAAATTGTGCATATTCTTTAGGTGTAATAGGTCCATACAATCAACATATTAACTGTATTTTCCTGAGTAATTGCATTCAAAATAGTAATTATAATACAATGTATATGAATTTTAGGTCAATATATGCAAAAATGAACTCAAATATACCCATACATTGCATTTAAAGTGGAAATTGTGCATATTCTTTAGGTATATTAGGTCTATATAATCAATAGGTGAACTGTATTTTCTTCAGTAATTGCATTCAAATAGTAAATATATTAAATTATGTATGAATTTTAGGTCAATATATGCAAAAATGAACTCAAATATACACATACATTGCATTCAAAGTGGAAAATTGTGCATATTCTTTAGGTATATTAGGTCTATCCATAGGTGAACTCTATTTTCCTCACTAATTGCATTCAAAACAGTGAATATAACTTATTAAATATTCATTTTAGTTCAATATATTCAAAAATAAACTCAAATATACCAATGAACAGCATACAGAGTGGACAATATGGCATATTCTTTAGGTATATGAGGTCTATATAATCAATAGGTGAACTGTATTTTCCTCAGTAATTGCATTCAAATAGTAAATATATCACATTATGTATGAATTTTAGGTCAATATATGCAAAAATGAACTCAAATATACACATACATTGCATTAAAAGTGGACAATTGTGCATATTCTTTAGGTATATTAAGTCTATATAATCAATAAGTGAACTCTATTTTTCTCACTAATTGCATTCAAAACAGTGAATATAACTTATTACATATGAATTTTAGTTCAATATATTCTAAAATAAACTGAAATATACCAATGAACTGCATTCAAATTGGAATATTCTGCATCTTCTTTAGGTATATTAGGTCAATATAATCAACATGTGAACTGTATTTTCCTCAGTTATTGCATTCAAATAGTAAATAGAGCACATAATATGTAATTTAGGTCAATATATGCAAAAATGAACTCAAATATACCCATACATTGCATTTAAAGTGGAAATTGTGCATATTCTTTAGGTATATTAGGTCTATATAATCAATAGGTGAACTGTATTTTCCTCAGTAATTGCATTCAAATAGTAAATATATTAAATTATGTATGAATTTTAGGTCAATATATGCAAAAATGAACTCAAGTATACACATACATTGCATTCAAAGTGGAAAATTATGCATATTCTTTAGGTATATTAGGTCTATCAATAGGTGAACTCTATTTTCCTCACTAATTGCATTCAAAACAGTGAATATAACTTATTACATATACATTTTAGTTCAATATATTCCAAAATGAACTCAAATATACCAATAAAATGCATTGAAAGTGGGAATTAATGCATATTCTTTAGGTATATTAAGTCAATATAATCAAAAGTTGAACTATATTTTCCTCACTAATTGCATTCAAAACAGTAAATATAAGATTGTATATATGAATTTGACTGATATGTCATGTTGTATATTTGGGGACCAGAGCATAACAATATTTCGAACGAGACACTGTAATTACAGCCTTCAAATTATTCAAGTAATCTGATCATATAGCCTAGATATCTGAAATTCTTATTAATTAATGAAATTTAAATACTAATATGATTTCAACATTCTATACAGAATCATTTAATACTTGAATTATGGTGTAACTATCTAATTTTGTGTCAGATTGCTTTTTTTCAAACCCATCTCATATCTTTAAAGTTAATTAATAACTCTTCTAGCAAACCTTAGCATGTTTGAAGCTGTAAGGTTATATGGTTCTTCTTTTTGTTCACTTTTAACCTTCTGTATTGCATAGTATAAATCATAAGATGCTTAAATAAAGGGTTGTCTAAAAATGTAACGAATTTATATTCACTGTACCTCAAAGTATTCAAACTGAACTAGAGGTAGGTTCTAATATACACTTCGCCTTGCATTACAATAGTTAGGACCGACAATTCGGCACCGCAAATACCGTGATACAGCCGGATAATACGGTCAAAGTGTTTATTTCCAACGAGTGAGGGTATTTTCTTTATTTCCAACGAGTGAGAACCGGTTAAATGTTTAAAATTCGGCGTGTTTTTCGGAGCTCCGTCAACCATGCGCAGATACATATGTAACTTTTTGCATACACTTTAGGTATATTAGGTCAATATAATCAACAGGTGAACTCTATTTTCCTCACTAATTGCATTTAAAACAGTGAATATAACATATTACATTTGAATTTTAGTTCAATATATTCAAAAATGAACTCAAATACACCCATAAAGTGCATTCAAAGAGGAAAATTGTGCATATTCGTTAGGTATATTAGGTCCATACAATCAACATGGGAACAGTATTTTCCTCAGTAATTGCATTCCAAAAGTAAATATAACGCATTTTATATAAATTTTAGGTCAATATATGCAAAAATGAACTCAAATATACACATACATTGCATTCAAAGTGGAAAATTGTGCATATTCTTTAGGTATATTAGGTCTATCAATAGGTGAACTCTATTTTCCTCACTAATTGCATTCAAAACAGTGAATATAACTTATTACATATTCATTTTAGTTCAATATATTCAAAAATAAACTCAAATATACCAATGAACAGCATACAGAGTGGACAATTTTGCATATTCTTTAGGTATATGAGGTCTATATAATCAATAGGTGAACTGTATTTTCCTCAGTAATTGCATTCAAATAGTAATTATATCACATTATGTATGGATTTGAGGTCAATATATGCAAAAATGAACCCAAATATACACATACATTGCATTCAAAGTGGAAAATTGTGCATATTCTTTAGGTATATTAGGTCTATATAATCAATAGGTGAACTCTATTTTCCTCACTAATTGCATTCAAAACAGTGAATATAACTTATTACATATGAATTTTAGTTCAATATATTCTAAAATAAACTGAAATATACCAATGAACTGCATTCAAATTGGAATATTCTGCATCTTCTTTAGGTATATTAGGTCAATATAATCAACATGTGAACTATATTTTCCTCAGTTATTGCATTCAAATAGTAAATAGAGCACATTATATATGAAATTTAGGTCAAAATATGCAAAAATGAACTCAAATATACCCATACATTGCATTTAAAGTGGAAATTGTGCATATTCTTTAGGTATATTAGGTCTATATAATCAATAGGTGGACTGTATTTTCCTCAGTAATTGCATTCAAATAGTAAATATATTAAATTATGTATGAATTTTAGGTCAATATATGCAAAAATGAACTCACATATACACATACATTGCATTCAAAGTGGAAAATTGTGCATATTCTTTAGGTATATTAGGTCTATCAATAGGTAAACTCTATTTTCCTCACTAATTGCATTCAAAACAGTGAATATAACTTATTACATATACATTTTAGTTCAATATATTCAAAAATAAACTCAAATATACCAATGAACTGCATACAGAGTGGACAATTTTGCATATTCTTTAGGTATATGAGGTCTATATAATCAATAGGTGAACTGTATTTTCCTCAGTAATTGCATTCAAATAGTAAATATATCACATTATGTATGAATTTTAGGTCAATATATGCAAAAATGAACTCAAATATACACATACATTGCATTCAAAGTGGACAATTGTGCATCTTCTTCAGGTATATTATGTCAATATAATCAACAGGAAAAATCTATTTTCCTCACTAATTGCATTCAAAGAAGTGAATATAACTGATTACATATACATTTTAGTTCAATATATGCAAACATGAACTCAAATACACACATACATTGCATTCAAACTGGAAAATTGTCCATATTCTTTAGGTATATTAGGTCTATATAATCAATAGGTGAACTCTATTTGCCTCACTAATTGCATTCAAAACAGTGAATATAACTTATTACATATGAATTTTAGTTCAATATATTCAAACATGAACTCTAATACACCCATAAAGTGCATTCAAAGTGGAAAATTGTGCATATTCTTTAGGTGTAATAGGTCCATACAATCAACATATTAACTGTATTTTCCAGAGTAATTGCATTCAAAATAGTAATTATAATACAATGTATATGAATTTTAGGTCAATATATGCAAAAATGAACTCAAATATACCCATACATTGCATTTAAAGTGGAAATTGTGCATATTCTTTAGGTATATTAGGTCTATATAATCAATAGGTGAACTGCATTTTCCTCAGTAATTGCATTCAAATAGCAAATATATTAAATTATGTATGAATTTTAGGTCAATATATGCAAAAATGAACTCAAATATACACATACATTGCATTCAAAGTGGAAAATTGTGCATATTCTTTAGGTATATTTGGTCTATCCATAGGTGAACTCTATTTTCCTCACTAATTGCATTCAAAACAGTGAATATAACTTATTAAATATTCATTTTAGTTCAATATATTCAAAAATAAACTCAAATATACCAATGAACAGCATACAGAGTGGACAATTTTGCATATTCTTTAGGTATATGAGGTCTATATAATCAATAGGTGAACTGTATTTTCCTCAGTAATTGCATTCAAATAGTAAATATATCACATTATGTATGAATTTGAGGTCAATATATGCAAAAATGAACCCAAATATACACATACATTGCATTCAAAGTGGAAAATTGTGCATATTCTTTAGGTATATTAGGTCTATATAATCAATAGGTGAACTCTATTTTCCTCACTAATTGCATTCAAAACAGTGAATATAACTTATTACATATGAATTTTAGTTCAATATATTCTAAAATAAACTGAAATATACCAATGAACTGCATTCAAATTGGAATATTCTGCATCTTCTTTAGGTATATTAGGTCAATATAATCAACATGTGAACTATATTTTCCTCAGTTATTGCATTCAAATAGTAAATAGAGCACATTATATATGAAATTTAGGTCAAAATATGCAAAAATGAACTCAAATATGCCCATACATTGCATTTAAAGTGGAAATTGTGCATATTCTTTAGGTATATTAGGTCTATATAATCAATAGGTGGACTGTATTTTCCTCAGTAATTGCATTCAAATAGTAAATATATTAAATTATGTATGAATTTTAGGTCAATATATGCAAAAATGAACTCACATATACACATACATTGCATTCAAAGTGGAAAATTGTGCATATTCTTTAGGTATATTAGGTCTATCAATAGGTAAACTCTATTTTCCTCACTAATTGCATTCAAAACAGTGAATATAACTTATTACATATACATTTTAGTTCAATATATTCAAAAATAAACTCAAATATACCAATGAACTGCATACAGAGTGGACAATTTTGCATATTCTTTAGGTATATGAGGTCTATATAATCAATAGGTGAACTGTATTTTCCTCAGTAATTGCATTCAAATAGTAAATATATCACATTATGTATGAATTTTAGGTCAATATATGCAAAAATGAACTCAAATATACACATACATTGCATTCAAAGTGGACAATTGTGCATCTTCTTCAGGTATATTATGTCAATATAATCAACAGGAAAAATCTATTTTCCTCACTAATTGCATTCAAAGAAGTGAATATAACTGATTACATATACATTTTAGTTCAATATATGCAAACATGAACTCAAATATACACATACATTGCATTCAAAGTGGAAAATTGTGCATATTCTTTAGGTATATTAGGTCTATCCATAGGTGAACTCTATTTTCCTCACTAATTGCATTCAAAACAGTGAATATAACTTATTAAATATTCATTTTAGTTCAATATATTCAAAAATAAACTCAAATATACCAATGAACAGCATACAGAGTGGACAATTTTGCATATTCTTTAGGTATATGAGGTCTATATAATCAATAGGTGAACTGTATTTTCCTCAGTAATTGCATTCAAATAGTAAATATATCACATTATGTATGAATTTTAGGTCAATATATGCAAAAATGAACTCAAATATACACATACATTGCATTCAAAGTGGACAATTGTGCATCTTCTTCAGGTATATTATGTCAATATAATCAACAGGAAAAATCTATTTTCCTCACTAATTGCATTCAAAGAAGTGAATATAACTGATTACATATACATTTTAGTTCAATATATGCAAACATGAACTCAAATATACACATACATTGCATTCAAACTGGAAAATTGTCTATATTCTTTAGGTATATTAGGTCTATATAATCAATAGGTGAACTCTATTTTCCTCACTAATTGCATTCAAAACAGTGAATATAACTTATTACATATGAATTTTAGTTCAATATATTCAAACATGAACTCTAATACACCCATAAAGTGCATTCAAAGTGGAAAATTGTGCATATTCTTTAGGTGTAATAGGTCCATACAATCAACATATTAACTGTATTTTCCTGAGTAATTGCATTCAAAATAGTAATTATAATACAATGTATATGAATTTTAGGTCAATATATGCAAAAATGAACTCAAATATACCCATACATTGCATTTAAAGTGGAAATTGTGCATATTCTTTAGGTATATTAGGTCTATATAATCAATAGGTGAACTGTATTTTCTTCAGTAATTGCATTCAAATAGTAAATATATTAAATTATGTATGAATTTTAGGTCAATATATGCAAAAATGAACTCAAATATACACATACATTGCATTCAAAGTGGAAAATTGTGCATATTCTTTAGGTATATTAGGTCTATCCATAGGTGAACTCTATTTTCCTCACTAATTGCATTCAAAACAGTGAATATAACTTATTAAATATTCATTTTAGTTCAATATATTCAAAAATAAACTCAAATATACCAATGAACAGCATACAGAGTGGACAATTTGGCATATTCTTTAGGTATATGAGGTCTATATAATCAATAGGTGAACTGTATTTTCCTCAGTAATTGCATTCAAATAGTAAATATATCACATTATGTATGAATTTTAGGTCAATATATGCAAAAATGAACTCAAATATACACATACATTGCATTAAAAGTGGACAATTGTGCATATTCTTTAGGTATATTAAGTCTATATAATCAATAAGTGAACTCTATTTTTCTCACTAATTGCATTCAAAACAGTGAATATAACTTATTACATATGAATTTTAGTTCAATATATTCTAAAATAAACTGAAATATACCAATGAACTGCATTCAAATTGGAATATTCTGCATCTTCTTTAGGTATATTAGGTCAATATAATCAACATGTGAACTATATTTTCCTCAGTTATTGCATTCAAATAGTAAATAGAGCACATTATATATGAAATTTAGGTCAAAATATGCAAAAATGAACTCAAATATACCCATACATTGCATTTAAAGTGGAAATTGTGCATATTCTTTAGGTATATTAGGTCTATATAATCAATAGGTGAACTGTATTTTCCTCAGTAATTGCATTCAAATAGTAAATATATTAAATTATGTATGAATTTTAGGTCAATATATGCAAAAATGAACTCAAATATACACATACATTGCATTCAAAGTGGAAAATTGTGCATATTCTTTAGGTATATTAGGTCTATCAATAGTTGAACTCTATTTTCCTCACTAATTGCATTCAAAACAGTGAATATAACTTATTACATATACATTTTAGTTCAATATATTCCAAAATGAACTCAAATATACCAATAAAATGCATTGAAAGTGGGAATTAATGCATATTCTTTAGGTATAATAAGTCAATATAATCAAAAGTTGAACTATATTTTCCTCACTAATTGCATTCAAAACAGTAAATATAAGATTGTATATATGAATTTGACTGATATGTCATGTTGTATATTTGGGGACCAGAGCATAACAATATTTCGAACGAGACACTGTAATTACAGCCTTCAAATTATTCAAGTAATCTGATCATATAGCCTAGATATCTGAAATTCTTATTAATTAATGAAATTTAAATACTAATATGATTTCAACATTCTATACAGAATCATTTAATACTTGAATTATGGTGTAACTATCTAATTTTGTGTCAGATTGCTTTTTTTCAAACCCATCTCATATCTTTAAAGTTAATTAATAACTCTTCTAGCAAACCTTAGCATGTTTGAAGCTGTAAGGTTATATGGTTCTTCTTTTTGTTCACTTTTAACCTTCTGTATTGCATAGTATAAATCATAAGATGCTTAAATAAAGGGTTGTCTAAAAATGTAACGAATTTATATTCACTGTACCTCAAAGTATTCAAACTGAACTAGAGGTAGGTTCTAATATACACTTCGCCTTGCATTACAATAGTTAGGACCGACAATTCGGCCCCGCAAATACCGTGATACAGCCGGATAATACGGTCAAAGTGTTTATTTCCAACGAGTGAGGGTATTTTCTTTATTTCCAACGAGTGAGAACCGGTTAAATGTTTAAAATACGGCGTGTTTTTCGGAGCTCCGTCCACCATGCGCAGATACATATGTAACTTTTTGCATATACTTTAGGTATATTAGGTCAATATAATCAACAGGTGAACTCTATTTTCCTCACTAATTGCATTTAAAACAGTGAATATAACATATTACATTTGAATTTTAGTTCAATATATTCAAAAATGAACTCAAATACACCCATAAAGTGCATTCAAAGAGGAAAATTGTGCATATTCGTTAGGTATATTAGGTCCATACAATCAACATGGGAACAGTATTTTCCTCAGTAATTGCATTCCAAAAGTAAATATAACGCATTTTATATAAATTTTAGTTTAATATATGCAAAAATGAACTCAAATATACACATACATTGCATTCAAAGTGGAAAATTGTGCATATTCTTTAGGTATATTAGGTCTATCAATAGGTGAACTCTATTTTCCTCACTAATTGCATTCAAAACAGTGAATATAACTTATTACATATTCATTTTAGTTCAATATATTCAAAAATAAACTCAAATATACCAATGAACTGCATACAGAGTGGACAATTTTGCATATTCTTTAGGTAAATGAGGTCTATATAATCAATAGGTGAACTGTATTTTCCTCAGTAATTGCATTCAAATAGTAAATATATCACATTATGTATGAATTTGAGGTCAATATATGCAAAAATGAACCCAAATATACACATACATTGCATTCAAAGTGGAAAATTGTGCATATTCTTTAGGTATATTAGGTCTATATAATCAATAGGTGAACTCTATTTTCCTCACTAATTGCATTCAAAACAGTGAATATAACTTATTACATATGAATTTTAGTTCAATATATTCTAAAATAAACTGAAATATACCAATGAACTGCATTCAAATTGGAATATTCTGCATCTTCTTTAGGTATATTAGGTCAATATAATCAACATGTGAACTATATTTTCCTCAGTCATTGCATTCAAATAGTAAATAGAGCACAATATATATGAAATTTAGGTCAAAATATGCAAAAATGAACTCAAATATACCCATACATTGCATTTAAAGTGGAAATTGTGCATATTCTTTAGGTATATTAGGTCTATATAATCAATAGGTGGACTGTATTTTCCTCAGTAATTGCATTCAAATAGTAAATATATTAAATTATGTATGAATTTTAGGTCAATATATGCAAAAATGAACTCACATATACACATACATTGCATTCAAAGTGGAAAATTGTGCATATTCTTTAGGTATATTAGGTCTATCAATAGGTAAACTCTATTTTCCTCACTAATTGCATTCAAAACAGTGAATATAACTTATTACATATACATTTTAGTTCAATATATTCAAAAATAAACTCAAATATACCAATGAACTGCATACAGAGTGGACAATTTTGCATATTCTTTAGGTATATGAGGTCTATATAATCAATAGGTGAACTGTATTTTCCTCAGTAATTGCATTCAAATAGTAAATATATCACATTATGTATGAATTTTAGGTCAATATATGCAAAAATGAACTCAAATATACACATACATTGCATTCAAAGTTGACAATTGTGCATCTTCTTCAGGTATATTATGTCAATATAATCAACAGGAAAAATCTATTTTCCTCACTAATTGCATTCAAAGAAGTGAATATAACTGATTACATATACATTTTAGTTCAATATATGCAAACATGAACTCAAATATACACGTACATTGCATTCAAACTGGAAAATTGTCTATATTCTTTAGGTATATTAGGTCTATATAATCAATAGGTGAACTCTATTTTCCTCACTAATTGCATTCAAAACAGTGAATATAACTTATTACATATGAATTTTAGTTCAATATATTCAAACATGAACTCTAATACACCCATAAAGTGCATTCAAAGTGGAAAATTGTGCATATTCTTTAGGTGTAATAGGTCCATACAATCAACATATTAACTGTATTTTCCTGAGTAATTGCATTCAAAATAGTAATTATAATACAATGTATATGAATTTTAGGTCAATATATGCAAAAATGAACTCAAATATACCCATACATTGCATTTAAAGTGGAAATTGTGCATATTCTTTAGGTATATTAGGTCTATATAATCAATAGGAGAACTGTATTTTCTTCAGTAATTGCATTCAAATAGTAAATATATTAAATTATGTATGAATTTTAGGTCAATATATGCAAAAATGAACTCAAATATACACATACATTGCATTCAAAGTGGAAAATTGTGCATATTCTTTAGGTATATTAGGTCTATCCATAGGAGAACTCTATTTTCCTCACTAATTGCATTCAAAACAGTGAATATAACTTATTAAATATTCATTTTAGTTCAATATATTCAAAAATAAACTCAAATATACCAATGAACAGCATACAGAGTGGACAATTTTGCATATTCTTTAGGTATATGAGGTCTATATAATCAATAGGTGAACTGTATTTTCCTCAGTAATTGCATTCAAATAGTAAATATATCACATTATGTATGAATTTTAGGTCAATATATGCAAAAATGAACTCAAATATACACATACATTGCATTAAAAGTGGACAATTGTGCATATTCTTTAGGTATATTAAGTCTATATAATCAATAAGTGAACTCTATTTTTCTCACTAATTGCATTCAAAACAGTGAATATAACTTATTACATATGAATTTTAGTTCAATATATTCTAAAATAAACTGAAATATACCAATGAACTGCATTCAAATTGGAATATTCAGCATCTTCTTTAGGTATATTAGGTCAATATAATCAACATGTGAACTGTATTTTCCTCAGTTATTGCATTCAAATAGTAAATAGAGCACATTATATATGAACTTTAGGTCAAAATATGCACAAATGAACTCAAATATACACATACATTGCATTCAAAGTGGAAAATTGTCCATTTTCTTTAGGTATATTAGGTCTATATAATCAATAGGTGAACTCTATTTTCCTCACTAATTGCATTCAAAACAGTGAATATAACTTATTACATATGAATTTTAGTTCAATATATTCTAAAATAAACTGAAATATACCAATGAACTGCATTCAAATTGGAATATTCAGCATCTTCTTTAGGTGTATTAGGTCAATATAATCAACATGTGAACTGTATTTTCCTCAGTTATTGCATTCAAATAGTAAATAGAGCACATTATATATGAACTTTAGGTCAAAATATGCAAAAATGAACTCAAATATACCCATACATTGCATTTAAAGTGGAAATTGTGCATATTCTTTATGTATATTAGGTCTATATAATCAATAGGTGGACTGTATTTTCCTCAGTAATTGCATTCAAATAATAAATATATTAAATTATGTATGAATTTTAGGTCAATATATGCAAAAATGAACTCACATATACACATACATTGCATTCAAAGTGGAAAATTGTGCATATTCTTTAGGTATATTAGGTCTATCAATAGGTAAACTCTATTTTCCTCACTAATTGCATTCAAAACAGTGAATATAACTTATTACATATACATTTTAGTTCAATATATTCAAAAATAAACTCAAATATACCAATGAACTGCATACAGAGTGGACAATTTTGCATATTCTTTAGGTATATGAGGTCTATATAATCAATAGGTGAACTGTATTTTCCTCAGTAATTGCATTCAAATAGTAAATATATCACATTATGTATGAATTTTAGGTCAATATATGCAAAAATGAACTCAAATATACACATACATTGCATTCAAAGTGGACAATTGTGCATCTTCTTCAGGTATATTATGTCAATATAATCAACAGGAAAAATCTATTTTCCTCACTAATTGCATTCAAAGAAGTGAATATAACTGATTACATATACATTTTAGTTCAATATATGCAAACATGAACTCAAATATACACATACATTGCATTCAAACTGGAAAATTGTCCATATTCTTTAGGTATATTATGTCTATATAATCAATAGGTGAACTCTATTTGCCTCACTAATTGCATTCAAAACAGTGAATATAACTTATTACATATGAATTTTAGTTCAATATATTCAAACATGAACTCTAATACACCCATAAAGTGCATTCAAAGTGGAAAATTGTGCATATTCTTTAGGTGTAATAGGTCCATACAATCAACATATTAACTGTATTTTCCTGAGTAATTGCATTCAAAATAGTAATTATAATACAATGTATATGAATTTTAGGTCAATATATGCAAAAATGAACTCAAATATACCCATACATTGCATTTAAAGTGGAAATTGTGCATATTCTTTAGGTATATTAGGTCTATATAATCAATAGGTGAACTGCATTTTCCTCAGTTATTGCATTCAAATAGTAAATATATTAAATTATGTATGAATTTTAGGTCAATATATGCAAAAATGAACTCAAATATACACATACATTGCATTCAAAGTGGAAAATTGTGCATATTCTTTAGGTATATTAGGTCTATCCATAGGTGAACTCTATTTTCCTCACTAATTGCATTCAAAACAGTGAATATAACTTATTAAATATTCATTTTAGTTCAATATATTCAAAAATAAACTCAAATATACCAATGAACAGCATACAGAGTGGACAATTTTGCATATTCTTTAGGTATATGAGGTCTATATAATCAATAGGTGAACTGTATTTTCCTCAGTAATTGCATTCAAATAGTAAATATATCACATTATGTATGAATTTTAGGTCAATATATGCAAAAATGAACTCAAATATACACATACATTGCATTAAAAGTGGACAATTGTGCATATTCTTTAGGTGTATTAAGTCTATATAATCAATAAGTGAACTCTATTTTTCTCACTAATTGCATTCAAAACAGTGACTATAACTTATTACATATGAATTTTAGTTCAATATATTCTAAAATAAACTGAAATATACCAATGAACTGCATTCAAATTGGAATATTCAGCATCTTCTTTAGGTATATTAGGTCAATATAATCAACATGTGAACTGTATTTTCCTCAGTTATGGCATTCAAATAGTAAATAGAGAACATAATATATGAACTTTAGGTCAAAATATGCACAAATGAACTCAAATATACACATACATTGCATTCAAAGTGGAAAATTGTCCATATTCTTTAGGTATATTAGGTCTATATAATCAATAGGTGAACTCTATTTTCCTCACTAATTGCATTCAAAACAGTGAATATAACTTATTACATATGAATTTTAGTTCAATATATTCTAAAATAAACTGAAATATACCAATGAACTGCATTCAAATTGGAATATTCAGCATCTTCTTTAGGTGTATTAGGTCAATATAATCAACATGTGAACTGTATTTTCCTCAGTTATTGCATTCAAATAGTAAATAGAGCACATTATATATGAACTTTAGGTCAAAATATGCAAATAGTGGACAATTTTGCATATTCTTTAGGTATATGAGGTCTATATAATCAATAGGTGAACTGGACTTTATCTCAGTAATTGCATTCAAATAGTAAATATATCACATTATGTATGAATTTTAGGTCAATATATGCAAAAATGAACTCAAATATACACATACATTGCATTCAAAGTGGACAATTGTGCATCTTCTTCAGGTATATTAGGTCAATATAATCAACAGGAAAACTCTATTTTCCTCACTAATTGCATTCAAAGAAGTGAATATAACTTATTACATATACATTTTAGTTCAATATATGCAAACATGAACTCAAATATACACATACATTGCATTCAAAGTGGAAAATTGTCCATATTCTTTAGGTATATTAGGTCTATATAATCAATAGGTGAACTCTATTTTCCTCACTAATTGCATTCAAAACAGTGAATATAACTTATTACATATGAATTTTAGTTCAATATATTCAAACATGAACTCTAATACACCCATAAAGTGCATTCAAAGTGGAAAATTGTGCATATTCTTTAGGTGTAATAGGTCAAACAATCAACATATGAACTGTATTTTCCTCAGTAATTGCATTCAAAATAGTAATTATAATACAATGTATTTGAATTTTAGGTCAATATATGCAAAAATGAAATCAAATATACACATACATTGCATTCAAAATGGAAAATTGTGCATATTCTTTAGGTATATTAGGTCTATATAATCAATAGATGAACTCTATTTTCCTCACAAATTGCATTCAATGCAGTGAATATAACTTATTACATATACATTTTAGTTCAATATGTTCAAAAATAAACTAAAATATACCAATGAACTGCATACAAAGTGGACAATTTTGCATATTCTTTAGGTATATTAGGTATATATAATCAATAGGTGAACTGTATTTTCCTCAGTAATTGCATTCAAATAGTAAATATATCACATTATGTATGAATTTTAGGTCAATATATGCAAAAATGAACTCAAATATACACATACTTGTATTCAAAGTGGAAAATTGTGCATATTCTTTAGGTATATTAGGTCTATATAATCAATAGGTGAACTCTATGTTCCTCACTAATTGCATTCAAAACAGTGAATATAACTTATTACATATGAATTTTAGTTCAATATATTCTTAAATAAACTGAAATATACCAATGAACTGCATTCAAATTGGAATATTCTGCATCTTCTTTAGGTATATTAGGTCAATATAATCAACATGTGAACTGTATTTTCCTCAGTTATTGCATTCAAATAGTAAATAGAGCACATAATATGTAATTTAGGTCAATATATGCAAAAATGAACTCAAATATACCCATACATTGCATTTAAAGTGGAAATTGTGCATATTCTTTAGGTATATTAGGTCTATATAATCAATAGGTGAACTGTATTTTCCTCAGTAATTGCATTCAAATAGTAAATATATTAAATTATGTATGAATTTTAGGTCAATATATGCAAAAATGAACTCAAGTATACACATACATTGCATTCAAAGTGGAAAATTGTGCATATTCTTTAGGTATATTAGGTCTATCAATAGGTGAACTCTATTTTCCTCACTAATTGCATTCAAAACAGTGAATATAACTTATTACATATACATTTTAGTTCAATATATTCCAAAATGAACTCAAATATACCAATAAAATGCATTGAAAGTGGGAATTAATGCATATTCTTTAGGTATATTAAGTCAATATAATCAAAAGTTGAACTATATTTTCCTCACTAATTGCATTCAAAACAGTAAATATAAGATTGTATATATGAATTTGACTGATATGTCATGTTGTATATTTGGGGACCAGAGCATAACAATATTTCGAACGAGACACTGTAATTACAGCCTTCAAATTATTCAAGTAATCTGATCATATAGCCTAGATATCTGAAATTCTTATTAATTAATGAAATTTAAATACTAATATGATTTCAACATTCTATACAGAATCATTTAATACTTGAATTATGGTGTAACTATCTAATTTTGTGTCAGATTGCTTTTTTTCAAACCCATCTCATATCTTTAAAGTTAATTAATAACTCTTCTAGCAAACCTTAGCATGTTTGAAGCTGTAAGGTTATATGGTTCTTCTTTTTGTTCACTTTTAACCTTCTGTATTGCATAGTATAGATCATAAGATGCTTAAATAAAGGGTTGTCTAAAAATGTAACGAATTTATATTCACTGTACCTCAAAGTATTCAAACTGAACTAGAGGTAGGTTCTAATATACACTTCGCCTTGCATTACAATAGTTAGGACCGACAATTCGGCACCGCAAATACCGTGATACAGCCGGATAATACGGTCCAAGTGTTTATTTCCAACGAGTGAGGGTATTTTCTTTATTTCCAACGAGTGAGAACCGGTTAAATGTTTAAATTCGGCGTGTTTTTCGGAGCTCCGTCCACCATGCGCAGATACATATGTAACTTTTTGCATACACTTTAGGTATATTAGGTCAATATAATCAACAGGTGAACTCTATTTTCCTCACTAATTGCATTTAAAACAGTGAATATAACATATTACATTTGAATTTTAGTTCAATATATTCAAAATGAACTCAAATACACCCATAAAGTGCATTCAAAGAGGAAAATTGTGCATATTCGTTAGGTATAATAGGACCATAAATCAACATGGAACAGTTATTTTCTAGTCCTACATACATGACTTTCCCAGTATTCATCAAAAGTAAATATAACGCATTTTATATAAATTTTAGGTCAATATATGCAAAAATGAACTCAAATATACACATACATTGCATTCAAAGTGGAAAATTGTGCATATTCTTTAGGTATATTTGTCTATCATAGGTGAACTCTATTTTCCTCACTAATTGCATTCAAAACAGAGAATATAACTTATTACATATTCATTTTAGTTCAATATATTCAAAAAAAACTCAATATACAAATAGAACTGCATACAGAGTGGACAATTTTGCATATTCTTTAGGTATATGAGGTCTATATAATCAATAGGTGAACTGTATTTTCCTCAGTAATTGCATTCAAATAGTAAATATATCACATTACTGTATGAATTTGAGGTCAATATATGCAAAAATGAACCCAAATATACACATACATTGCATTCAAAGTGGAAAATTGTGCATATTCTTTAGGTATATTAGGTCTATATAATCAATAGGTGAACTCTATTTTCCTCACTAATTGCATTCAAAACAGTGAATATAACTTATTACATATGAATTTTAGTTCAATATATTCTAAAATAAACTGAAAGTATACCAATGAACTGCATTCAAATTGGAATATTCTGCATCTTCTTAAGGTATATTAGGTCAATATAATCAACATGTGAACTATATTTTCCTCAGTTATTGCATTCAAATAGTAAATAGAGCACATTATATATGAAATTTAGGTCAAAATATGCAAAAATGAACTCAAATATACACATACATTGCATTAAAGTGGACAATTGTGCATATTCTTTCGGTATATTAAGTCTATATAATCAATAAGTGAACTCTATTTTTCTCACTAATTGCATTCAAAACAGTGAATATAACTTATTACATATGAATTTTAGTTCAATATATTCTAAAATAAACTGAAATATACGCAATGAACTGCATTCAAATTGGAATATTCAGCATCTTCTTTAGGTATATTAGGTCAATATAATCAACATGTGAACTGTATTTTCCTCAGTTATTGCATTCAAATAGTAAATAGAGCACATTATATATGAACTTTAGGTCAAAATATGCACAAATGAACTCAAATATACACATACATTGCATTCAAAGTGGAAAATTGTCCATATTCTTTAGGTATATTAGGTCTATATAATCAATAGGTGAACTCTATTTTCCTCACTAATGTGCATTCAAAACAGTGAATATAACTTATTACATATGAATTTTTAGTTCAATATATTCTAAAATAAACTGAAATATACCAATGAACTGCATTCAAATTGGAATATTCAGCATCTTCTTTAGGTGTATTAGGTCAATATAATCAACATGTGAACTGTATTTTCCTCAGTTATTGCATTCAAATAGTAAATAGAGCACATTATATATGAACTTTAGGTCAAAATATGCAAAAATGAACTCAAAATATACCCATACATTGCATTTAATGTGGAAATTGTGCATATTCTTTATGTATATTAGGTCTATATAATCAATAGGTGGACTGTATTTTCCTCAGTAATTGCATTCAAATAATAAATATATTAAATTATGTATGAATTTTAGGTCAATATATGCAAAAATGAACTCACATATACACATACATTGCATTCAAAGTGGAAAATTGTGCATATTCTTTAGGTATATTAGGTCTATCAATAGGTAAACTCTATTTTCCTCACTAATTGCATTCAAAACAGTGAATATAACTTATTACATATACATTTTAGTTCCAATATATTCAAAAATAACTCAAATATACCAATGAACTGCTTACAGAGTGGACAATTTTGCATATTCTTTAGGTATATGAGGTCTATATAATCAATAGGTGAACTGTATTTTCCTCAGTAAATGCATTCCAAATAGTAAATATATCACATTATGTATGAATTTTAGGTCAATATATGCAAAAATGAACTCAAATATACACATACATTGCATTCAAAGTGGGACAATTGTGCATCTTCTTCAGGTATATTATGTCAATATAATCAACAGGAAAAATCTATTTTCCTCACTAATTGCATTCAAAGAAGTGAATATAACTGATTACATATACATTTTAGTTCAATATATGCAAACATGAACTCAAATACACACATACATTGCATTCAAACTGGAAAAAGTGTCCATATTCTTTAGGTATATTAGGTCTATATAATCAATAGGTGAACTCTATTTGCCTCACTAATTGCATTCAAAACAGTGAATATAACTTTTTACATATGAATTTTAGTTCAATATATTCAAACATGAACTCTAATACACCCATAAAGTGCATTCAAAGTGGAAAATTGTGCATATTCTTTAGGTGTAATAGGTCCATACAATCAACATATTAACTGTATTTTCCAGAGTAATTGCATTCAAAATAGTAATTATAATACAATGTATATGAATTTTAGGTCAATATATGCAAAAATGAACTCAAATATACCCATACATTGCATTTAAAGTGGAAATTGTGCATATTCTTTAGGTATATTAGGTCTATATAATCAATAGGTGAACTGCATTTTCTCAGTAATTGCATTCAAATAGTAAATATATTAAATTATGTATGAATTTTAGGTCAATATATGCAAAAATGAACTCAAATATACACATACATTGCATTCAAAGTGGAAAATTGTGCATATTCTTTAGGTATATTAGGTCTGATCCATAGGTGAACTCTATTTTTCCTCACTAATTGCATTCAAAAGCAGTGAATATGACTTATTAAATATTCATTTTAGTTCAATATATTCAAAAATAAACTCAAATATACCAATGAACAGCATACAGAGGTGGACAATTTTGCATATTCTTTAGGTATATGAGGTCTATATAATCAATAGGTGAACTGTATTTTCCTCAGTAATTGCATTCAAATAGTAAATATATCACATTATGTATGAATTTTAGGTCAATATATGCAAAAATGAACTCAAATATACACATACATTGCATTAAAAGTGGACAATTGTGCATATTCTTTAGGTATATTAAGTCTTTATAATCAATAAATGAACTCTATTTTTCTCACTAATTACATTCAAAACAGTGAATATAACTTATTACATATGAATTTTAGTTCAATATATTCTAAAATAAACTGAAATATACCAATGAACTGCATTCAAATTGGAATATTCAGCATCTTCTTTAGGTATATTAGGTCAATATAATCAACATGTGAACTGTATTTTCCTCAGTTATTGCATTCAAATAGTAAATAGAGCACATTATATATGAACTTTAGGTCAAAATATGCACAAATGAACTCAAATATACACATACATTGCATTCAAAGTGGAAAATTGTCCATTTTCCTTTAGGTATATTAGGTCTATATAATCAATAGGTGAACTCTATTTTCCTCACAAATTGCATTCAATGCAGTGAATATAACTTATTACATATACATTTTAGTTCAATATGTTCAAAAATAAACTAAAATATACCAATGAACTGCATACAAGTGGGACAATTTTGCATATTCTTTAGGTATATTAGGTATATATAATCAATAGGTGAACTGTATTTTCCTCAGTAATTGCATTCAAATAGTAAATATATCACATTATGTATGAATTTTAGGTCAATATATGCAAAAATGAACTCAATATACACATACTTGTATTCAAAGTGGAAAATTGTGCATATTCTTTAGTATATTAGGTCTATATAACTCAATAGGTGAACTCTATTTTCCTCACTAATGCATTCAAAACAGTGAATATAACTTATTACATATGAATTTTAGTTCAATTATATTCTTAAATAAACTGAAATATACCAATGAACTGCATTCAAATTGGAATATTCTGCATCTTCTTTAGGTATATTAGGTCAATATAATCAACATGTGAACTATATTTTCCTCAGTTATTGCATTCAAATAGTAAATAGAGCACATTATATATGAAATTTAGGTCAAAATATGCAAAAATGAACTCAAATATACCCATACATTGCATTTAAAGTGGAAATTGTGCATATTCTTTAGGTATATTAGGTCTATATAATCAATAGGTGGACTGTATTTTCCTCAGTAATTGCATTCAAATAGTAAATATATTAAATTATGTATGAATTTTAGGTCAATATATGCAAAAATGAACTCACATATACACATACATTGCATTCAAAGTGGAAAATTGTGCATATTCTTTAGGTATATTAGGTCTATCAATAGGTAAACTCTATTTCCCTCACTAATTGCATTCAAAACAGTGAATATAACTTATTACATATACATTTTAGTTCAATATATTCAAAAATAAACTCAAATATACCAATGAACTGCATACAGAGTGGACAATTTTGCATATTCTTTAGGTATATGAGGTCTATATAATCAATAGGTGAACTCTATTTTCCTCACTAATTGCATTCAAAACAGTGAATATAACTTATTACATATGAATTTTAGTCCAATATATTCAAACATGAACTCTAATACACCCATAAAGTGCATTCAAAGTGGAAAATTGTGCATATTCTTTAGGTGTAATAGGTCCATACAATCAACATATTAACTGTATTTTCCTGAGTAATTGCATTCAAAATAGTAATTATAATACAATGTATATGAATTTTAGGTCAATATATGCAAAAATGAACTCAAATATACCCATACATTGCATTTAAAGTGGAAATTGTGCATATTCTTTAGGTATATTAGGTCTATATAATCAATAGGTGAACTGTATTTTCCTCAGTAATTGCATTCAAATAGTAAATATATTAAATTATGTATGAATTTTAGGTCAATATATGCAAAAATGAACTCAAATATACACATACATTGCATTCCAAGTGGAAAATTTTGCATATTCTTTAGGTATATGAGGTCTATATAATCAATAGGTGAACTGTATTTTCCTCAGTAATTGCATTCAAATAGTAAATATATCACATTATGTATGAATTTTAGGTCAATATATGCAAAAATGAACTCAAATATACACATACATTGCATTCAAAGTGGACAATTGTGCATCTTCTTCAGGTATATTATGTCAATATAATCAACAGGAAAAATCTATTTTCCTCACTAATTGCATTCAAAGAAGTGAATATAACTGATTACATATACATTTTAGTTCAATATAAGCAAACATGAACTCAAATATACACATACATTGCATTCAAAGTGGAAAATTGTCCATATTCTTTAGGTATATTAGGTCTATATAATCAATAGGTGAACTCTATTTTCCTCACTAATTGCATTCAAAACAGTGAATATAACTTATTACATATGAATTTTAGTTCAATATATTCAAACATGAACTCTAATACACCCATAAAGTGCATTCAAAGTGGAAAATTGTGCATATTCTTTAGGTGTAATAGGTCCATACAATCAACATATTAACTGTATTTCCTGAGTAATTGCATTCAAAATAGTAATTATAATACAATGTATATGAATTTTAGGTCAATATATGCAAAAATGAACTCAAATATACCCATACATTGCATTTGAAGTGGAAATTGTGCATATTCTTTAGGTATATTAGGTCTATATAATCAATAGGTGAACTGTATTTTCTTCAGTAATTGCATTCAAATAGTAAATATATTAAATTATGTATGAATTTTAGGTCAATATATGCAAAAATGAACTCAAATATACACATACATTGCATTCAAAGTGGAAAATTGTGCATATTCTTTAGGTATATTAGGTCTATATAATCAATAGGTGAACTCTATTTTCCTCACTAATTGCATTCAAAACAGTGAATATAACTTATTACATATGAATTTTAGTTCAATATATTCAAAAATAAACTCAAATATACCAATGAACAGCATACAGAGTGGACAATTTTGCATATTCTTTAGGTATATGAGGTCTATCCATAGGTGAACTCTATTTTCCTCACTAATTGCATTCAAAACAGTGAATATAACTTATTAAATATTCATTTTAGTTCAATATATTCAAAAATAAACTCAAATATACCAATGAACAGCATACAGAGTGGACAATTTTGCATATTCTTTAGGTATATGAGGTCTATATAATCAATAGGTGAACTGTATTTTCCTCAGTAATTGCATTCAAATAGTAAATATATCACATTATGTATGAATTTTAGGTCAATATATGCAAAAATGAACTCAAATATACACATACATTGCATTCAAAGTGGACAATGGTGCATCTTCTTCAGGTATATTATGTCAATATAATCAACAGGTGAACTCTATTTTCCTCACTAATTGCATTCAAAACAGTGAATATAACTTATTACATATGAATTTTAGTTCAATATATTCTAAAATAAACTGAAATATACCAATGAACTGCATTCAAATTGGAATATTCAGCATCTTCTTTAGGTGTATTAGGTCAATATAATCAACATGTGAACTGTATTTTCCTCAGTTATTGCATTCAAATAGTAAATAGAGCACATTATATATGAACTTTAGGTCAAAATATGCAAAAATGACTCAAATATACCCATACATTGCATTTAAAGTGGAAATTGTGCATATTCTTTATGTATATTAGTCTATATAATCAATAGGTGGACTGTATTTTCCTCAGTAATTGCATTCAAATAATAAATATATTAAATTATGTATGAATTTTAGGTAAATATATGCAAAAATGAACTCACATATACACATACATTGCATTCAAAGTGGAAAATTGTGCATATTCTTTAGGTATATTAGGTCTATCAATAGGTAAACTCTATTTTCCTCACTAATTGCATTCAAAACAGTGAATATAACTTATTACATATACATTTTAGTTCAATATATTCAAAAATAAACTCAAATATACCAATGAACTGTTTACATAGTGGACAATTTTGCATATTCTTTAGGTATATGAGGTCTATATAATCAATAGGTGAACTGGACTTTATCTCAGTAATTGCATTCAAATAGTAAATATATCACATTATGTATGAATTTTAGGTCAATATATGCAAAAATGAACTCAAATATACACATACATTGCATTCAAAGTGGACAATTGTGCATCTTCTTCAGGTATATTAGGTCAATATAATCAACAGGAAAACTCTATTTTCCTCACTAATTGCATTCAAAGAAGTGAATATAACTTATTACATATACATTTTAGTTCAATATATGCAAACATGAACTCAAATATACACATACATTGCATTCAAAGTGGAAAATTGTCCATATTCTTTAGGTATATTAGGTCTATATAATCAATAGGTGAACTCTATTTTCCTCACTAATTGCATTCAAAACAGTGAATATAACTTATTACATATGAATTTTAGTTCAATATATTCTTAAATAAACTGAAATATACCAATGAACTGCATTCAAATTGGAATATTCTGCATCTTCTTTAGGTATATTAGGTCAATATAATCAACATGTGAACTGTATTTTCCTCAGTTATTGCATTCAAATAGTAAATAGAGCACATAATATGTAATTTAGGTCAATATATGCAAAAATGAACTCAAATATACCCATACATTGCATTTAAAGTGGAAATTGTGCATATTCTTTAGGTATATTAGGTCTATATAATCAATAGGTGAACTGTATTTTCCTCAGTAATTGCATTCAAATAGTAAATATATTAAATTATGTATGAATTTGAGGTCAATATATGCAAAAATGAACCCAAATATACACATACATTGCATTCAAAGTGGAAAATTGTGCATATTCTTTAGGTATATTAGGTCTATATAATCAATAGGTGAACTCTATTTTCCTCACTAATTGCATTCAAAACAGTGAATATAACTTATTACATATGAATTTTAGTTCAATATATTCTAAAATAAACTGAAATATACCAATGAACTGCATTCAAATTGGAATATTCTGCATCTTCTTTAGGTATATTAGGTCAATATAATCAACATGTGAACTATATTTTCCTCAGTTATTGCATTCAAATAGTAAATAGAGCACAATATATATGAAATTTAGGTCAAAATATGCAAAAATGAACTCAAATATACCCATACATTGCATTTAAAGTGGAAATTGTGCATATTCTTTAGGTATATTAGGTCTATATAATCAATAGGTGGACTGTATTTTCCTCAGTAATTGCATTCAAATAGTAAATATATTAAATTATGTATGAATTTTAGGTCAATATATGCAAAAATGAACTCACATATACACATACATTGCATTCAAAGTGGAAAATTGTGCATATTCTTTAGGTATATTAGGTCTATCAATAGGTAAACTCTATTTTCCTCACTAATTGCATTCAAAACAGTGAATATAACTTATTACATATACATTTTAGTTCAATATATTCAAAAATAAACTCAAATATACCAATGAACTGCATACAGAGTGGACAATTTTGCATATTCTTTAGGTATATGAGGTCTATATAATCAATAGGTGAACTGTATTTTCCTCAGTAATTGCATTCAAATAGTAAATATATCACATTATGTATGAATTTTAGGTCAATATATGCAAAAATGAACTCAAATATACACATACATTGCATTCAAAGTTGACAATTGTGCATCTTCTTCAGGTATATTATGTCAATATAATCAACAGGAAAAATCTATTTTCCTCACTAATTGCATTCAAAGAAGTGAATATAACTGATTACATATACATTTTAGTTCAATATATGCAAACATGAACTCAAATATACACGTACATTGCATTCAAACTGGAAAATTGTCTATATTCTTTAGGTATATTAGGTCTATATAATCAATAGGTGAACTCTATTTTCCTCACTAATTGCATTCAAAACAGTGAATATAACTTATTACATATGAATTTTAGTTCAATATATTCAAACATGAACTCTAATACACCCATAAAGTGCATTCAAAGTGGAAAATTGTGCATATTCTTTAGGTGTAATAGGTCCATACAATCAACATATTAACTGTATTTTCCTGAGTAATTGCATTCAAAATAGTAATTATAATACAATGTATATGAATTTTAGGTCAATATATGCAAAAATGAACTCAAATATACCCATACATTGCATTTAAAGTGGAAATTGTGCATATTCTTTAGGTATATTAGGTCTATATAATCAATAGGAGAACTGTATTTTCTTCAGTAATTGCATTCAAATAGTAAATATATTAAATTATGTATGAATTTTAGGTCAATATATGCAAAAATGAACTCAAATATACACATACATTGCATTCAAAGTGGAAAATTGTGCATATTCTTTAGGTATATTAGGTCTATCCATAGGAGAACTCTATTTTCCTCACTAATTGCATTCAAAACAGTGAATATAACTTATTAAATATTCATTTTAGTTCAATATATTCAAAAATAAACTCAAATATACCAATGAACAGCATACAGAGTGGACAATTTTGCATATTCTTTAGGTATATGAGGTCTATATAATCAATAGGTGAACTGTATTTTCCTCAGTAATTGCATTCAAATAGTAAATATATCACATTATGTATGAATTTTAGGTCAATATATGCAAAAATGAACTCAAATATACACATACATTGCATTAAAAGTGGACAATTGTGCATATTCTTTAGGTATATTAAGTCTATATAATCAATAAGTGAACTCTATTTTTCTCACTAATTGCATTCAAAACAGTGAATATAACTTATTACATATGAATTTTAGTTCAATATATTCTAAAATAAACTGAAATATACCAATGAACTGCATTCAAATTGGAATATTCAGCATCTTCTTTAGGTATATTAGGTCAATATAATCAACATGTGAACTGTATTTTCCTCAGTTATTGCATTCAAATAGTAAATAGAGCACATTATATATGAACTTTAGGTCAAAATATGCACAAATGAACTCAAATATACACATACATTGCATTCAAAGTGGAAAATTGTCCATTTTCTTTAGGTATATTAGGTCTATATAATCAATAGGTGAACTCTATTTTCCTCACTAATTGCATTCAAAACAGTGAATATAACTTATTACATATGAATTTTAGTTCAATATATTCTAAAATAAACTGAAATATACCAATGAACTGCATTCAAATTGGAATATTCAGCATCTTCTTTAGGTGTATTAGGTCAATATAATCAACATGTGAACTGTATTTTCCTCAGTTATTGCATTCAAATAGTAAATAGAGCACATTATATATGAACTTTAGGTCAAAATATGCAAAAATGAACTCAAATATACCCATACATTGCATTTAAAGTGGAAATTGTGCATATTCTTTATGTATATTAGGTCTATATAATCAATAGGTGGACTGTATTTTCCTCAGTAATTGCATTCAAATAATAAATATATTAAATTATGTATGAATTTTAGGTCAATATATGCAAAAATGAACTCACATATACACATACATTGCATTCAAAGTGGAAAATTGTGCATATTCTTTAGGTATATTAGGTCTATCAATAGGTAAACTCTATTTTCCTCACTAATTGCATTCAAAACAGTGAATATAACTTATTACATATACATTTTAGTTCAATATATTCAAAAATAAACTCAAATATACCAATGAACTGCATACAGAGTGGACAATTTTGCATATTCTTTAGGTATATGAGGTCTATATAATCAATAGGTGAACTGTATTTTCCTCAGTAATTGCATTCAAATAGTAAATATATCACATTATGTATGAATTTTAGGTCAATATATGCAAAAATGAACTCAAATATACACATACATTGCATTCAAAGTGGACAATTGTGCATCTTCTTCAGGTATATTATGTCAATATAATCAACAGGAAAAATCTATTTTCCTCACTAATTGCATTCAAAGAAGTGAATATAACTGATTACATATACATTTTAGTTCAATATATGCAAACATGAACTCAAATATACACATACATTGCATTCAAACTGGAAAATTGTCCATATTCTTTAGGTATATTATGTCTATATAATCAATAGGTGAACTCTATTTGCCTCACTAATTGCATTCAAAACAGTGAATATAACTTATTACATATGAATTTTAGTTCAATATATTCAAACATGAACTCTAATACACCCATAAAGTGCATTCAAAGTGGAAAATTGTGCATATTCTTTAGGTGTAATAGGTCCATACAATCAACATATTAACTGTATTTTCCTGAGTAATTGCATTCAAAATAGTAATTATAATACAATGTATATGAATTTTAGGTCAATATATGCAAAAATGAACTCAAATATACCCATACATTGCATTTAAAGTGGAAATTGTGCATATTCTTTAGGTATATTAGGTCTATATAATCAATAGGTGAACTGCATTTTCCTCAGTTATTGCATTCAAATAGTAAATATATTAAATTATGTATGAATTTTAGGTCAATATATGCAAAAATGAACTCAAATATACACATACATTGCATTCAAAGTGGAAAATTGTGCATATTCTTTAGGTATATTAGGTCTATCCATAGGTGAACTCTATTTTCCTCACTAATTGCATTCAAAACAGTGAATATAACTTATTAAATATTCATTTTAGTTCAATATATTCAAAAATAAACTCAAATATACCAATGAACAGCATACAGAGTGGACAATTTTGCATATTCTTTAGGTATATGAGGTCTATATAATCAATAGGTGAACTGTATTTTCCTCAGTAATTGCATTCAAATAGTAAATATATCACATTATGTATGAATTTTAGGTCAATATATGCAAAAATGAACTCAAATATACACATACATTGCATTAAAAGTGGACAATTGTGCATATTCTTTAGGTGTATTAAGTCTATATAATCAATAAGTGAACTCTATTTTTCTCACTAATTGCATTCAAAACAGTGACTATAACTTATTACATATGAATTTTAGTTCAATATATTCTAAAATAAACTGAAATATACCAATGAACTGCATTCAAATTGGAATATTCAGCATCTTCTTTAGGTATATTAGGTCAATATAATCAACATGTGAACTGTATTTTCCTCAGTTATGGCATTCAAATAGTAAATAGAGAACATAATATATGAACTTTAGGTCAAAATATGCACAAATGAACTCAAATATACACATACATTGCATTCAAAGTGGAAAATTGTCCATATTCTTTAGGTATATTAGGTCTATATAATCAATAGGTGAACTCTATTTTCCTCACTAATTGCATTCAAAACAGTGAATATAACTTATTACATATGAATTTTAGTTCAATATATTCTAAAATAAACTGAAATATACCAATGAACTGCATTCAAATTGGAATATTCAGCATCTTCTTTAGGTGTATTAGGTCAATATAATCAACATGTGAACTGTATTTTCCTCAGTTATTGCATTCAAATAGTAAATAGAGCACATTATATATGAACTTTAGGTCAAAATATGCAAATAGTGGACAATTTTGCATATTCTTTAGGTATATGAGGTCTATATAATCAATAGGTGAACTGGACTTTATCTCAGTAATTGCATTCAAATAGTAAATATATCACATTATGTATGAATTTTAGGTCAATATATGCAAAAATGAACTCAAATATACACATACATTGCATTCAAAGTGGACAATTGTGCATCTTCTTCAGGTATATTAGGTCAATATAATCAACAGGAAAACTCTATTTTCCTCACTAATTGCATTCAAAGAAGTGAATATAACTTATTACATATACATTTTAGTTCAATATATGCAAACATGAACTCAAATATACACATACATTGCATTCAAAGTGGAAAATTGTCCATATTCTTTAGGTATATTAGGTCTATATAATCAATAGGTGAACTCTATTTTCCTCACTAATTGCATTCAAAACAGTGAATATAACTTATTACATATGAATTTTAGTTCAATATATTCAAACATGAACTCTAATACACCCATAAAGTGCATTCAAAGTGGAAAATTGTGCATATTCTTTAGGTGTAATAGGTCAAACAATCAACATATGAACTGTATTTTCCTCAGTAATTGCATTCAAAATAGTAATTATAATACAATGTATTTGAATTTTAGGTCAATATATGCAAAAATGAAATCAAATATACACATACATTGCATTCAAAATGGAAAATTGTGCATATTCTTTAGGTATATTAGGTCTATATAATCAATAGATGAACTCTATTTTCCTCACAAATTGCATTCAATGCAGTGAATATAACTTATTACATATACATTTTAGTTCAATATGTTCAAAAATAAACTAAAATATACCAATGAACTGCATACAAAGTGGACAATTTTGCATATTCTTTAGGTATATTAGGTATATATAATCAATAGGTGAACTGTATTTTCCTCAGTAATTGCATTCAAATAGTAAATATATCACATTATGTATGAATTTTAGGTCAATATATGCAAAAATGAACTCAAATATACACATACTTGTATTCAAAGTGGAAAATTGTGCATATTCTTTAGGTATATTAGGTCTATATAATCAATAGGTGAACTCTATGTTCCTCACTAATTGCATTCAAAACAGTGAATATAACTTATTACATATGAATTTTAGTTCAATATATTCTTAAATAAACTGAAATATACCAATGAACTGCATTCAAATTGGAATATTCTGCATCTTCTTTAGGTATATTAGGTCAATATAATCAACATGTGAACTGTATTTTCCTCAGTTATTGCATTCAAATAGTAAATAGAGCACATAATATGTAATTTAGGTCAATATATGCAAAAATGAACTCAAATATACCCATACATTGCATTTAAAGTGGAAATTGTGCATATTCTTTAGGTATATTAGGTCTATATAATCAATAGGTGAACTGTATTTTCCTCAGTAATTGCATTCAAATAGTAAATATATTAAATTATGTATGAATTTTAGGTCAATATATGCAAAAATGAACTCAAGTATACACATACATTGCATTCAAAGTGGAAAATTGTGCATATTCTTTAGGTATATTAGGTCTATCAATAGGTGAACTCTATTTTCCTCACTAATTGCATTCAAAACAGTGAATATAACTTATTACATATACATTTTAGTTCAATATATTCCAAAATGAACTCAAATATACCAATAAAATGCATTGAAAGTGGGAATTAATGCATATTCTTTAGGTATATTAAGTCAATATAATCAAAAGTTGAACTATATTTTCCTCACTAATTGCATTCAAAACAGTAAATATAAGATTGTATATATGAATTTGACTGATATGTCATGTTGTATATTTGGGGACCAGAGCATAACAATATTTCGAACGAGACACTGTAATTACAGCCTTCAAATTATTCAAGTAATCTGATCATATAGCCTAGATATCTGAAATTCTTATTAATTAATGAAATTTAAATACTAATATGATTTCAACATTCTATACAGAATCATTTAATACTTGAATTATGGTGTAACTATCTAATTTTGTGTCAGATTGCTTTTTTTCAAACCCATCTCATATCTTTAAAGTTAATTAATAACTCTTCTAGCAAACCTTAGCATGTTTGAAGCTGTAAGGTTATATGGTTCTTCTTTTTGTTCACTTTTAACCTTCTGTATTGCATAGTATAGATCATAAGATGCTTAAATAAAGGGTTGTCTAAAAATGTAACGAATTTATATTCACTCTACCTCAAAGTATTCAAACTGAACTAGAGGTAGGTTCTAATATACACTTCGCCTTGCATTACAATAGTTAGGACCGACAATTCGGCACCGCAAATACCGTGATACAGCCGGATAATACGGTCCAAGTGTTTATTTCCAACGAGTGAGGGTATTTTCTTTATTTCCAACGAGTGAGAACCGGTTAAATGTTTAAATTCGGCGTGTTTTTCGGAGCTCCGTCCACCATGCGCAGATACATATGTAACTTTTTGCATACACTTTAGGTATATTAGGTCAATATAATCAACAGGTGAACTCTATTTTCCTCACTAATTGCATTTAAAACAGTGAATATAACATATTACATTTGAATTTTAGTTCAATATATTCAAAAATGAACTCAAATACACCCATAAAGTGCATTCAAAGAGGAAAATTGTGCATATTCGTTAGGTATATTAGGTCCATACAATCAACATGGGAACTGTATTTTCCTCAGTAATTGCATTCCAAAAGTAAATATAACGCATTTTATATAAATTTTAGGTCAATATATGCAAAAATGAACTCAAATATACACATACATTGCATTCAAAGTGGAAAATTGTGCATATTCTTTAGGTATATTAGGTCTATCAATAGGTGAACTCTATTTTCCTCACTAATTGCATTCAAAACAGAGAATATAACTTATTACATATTCATTTTAGTTCAATATATTCAAAAAAAACTCAAATATACCAATGAACTGCATACAGAGTGGACAATTTTGCATATTCTTTAGGTATATGAGGTCTATATAATCAATAGGTGAACTGTATTTTCCTCAGTAATTGCATTCAAATAGTAAATATATCACATTATGTATGAATTTGAGGTCAATATATGCAAAAATGAACCCAAATATACACATACATTGCATTCAAAGTGGAAAATTGTGCATATTCTTTAGGTATATTAGGTCTATATAATCAATAGGTGAACTCTATTTTCCTCACTAATTGCATTCAAAACAGTGAATATAACTTATTACATATGAATTTTAGTTCAATATATTCTAAAATAAACTGAAATATACCAATGAACTGCATTCAAATTGGAATATTCTGCATCTTCTTAAGGTATATTAGGTCAATATAATCAACATGTGAACTATATTTTCCTCAGTTATTGCATTCAAATAGTAAATAGAGCACATTATATATGAAATTTAGGTCAAAATATGCAAAAATGAACTCAAATATACACATACATTGCATTAAAAGTGGACAATTGTGCATATTCTTTCGGTATATTAAGTCTATATAATCAATAAGTGAACTCTATTTTTCTCACTAATTGCATTCAAAACAGTGAATATAACTTATTACATATGAATTTTAGTTCAATATATTCTAAAATAAACTGAAATATACCAATGAACTGCATTCAAATTGGAATATTCAGCATCTTCTTTAGGTATATTAGGTCAATATAATCAACATGTGAACTGTATTTTCCTCAGTTATTGCATTCAAATAGTAAATAGAGCACATTATATATGAACTTTAGGTCAAAATATGCACAAATGAACTCAAATATACACATACATTGCATTCAAAGTGGAAAATTGTCCATATTCTTTAGGTATATTAGGTCTATATAATCAATAGGTGAACTCTATTTTCCTCACTAATTGCATTCAAAACAGTGAATATAACTTATTACATATGAATTTTAGTTCAATATATTCTAAAATAAACTGAAATATACCAATGAACTGCATTCAAATTGGAATATTCAGCATCTTCTTTAGGTGTATTAGGTCAATATAATCAACATGTGAACTGTATTTTCCTCAGTTATTGCATTCAAATAGTAAATAGAGCACATTATATATGAACTTTAGGTCAAAATATGCAAAAATGAACTCAAATATACCCATACATTGCATTTAATGTGGAAATTGTGCATATTCTTTATGTATATTAGGTCTATATAATCAATAGGTGGACTGTATTTTCCTCAGTAATTGCATTCAAATAATAAATATATTAAATTATGTATGAATTTTAGGTCAATATATGCAAAAATGAACTCACATATACACATACATTGCATTCAAAGTGGAAAATTGTGCATATTCTTTAGGTATATTAGGTCTATCAATAGGTAAACTCTATTTTCCTCACTAATTGCATTCAAAACAGTGAATATAACTTATTACATATACATTTTAGTTCAATATATTCAAAAATAAACTCAAATATACCAATGAACTGCATACAGAGTGGACAATTTTGCATATTCTTTAGGTATATGAGGTCTATATAATCAATAGGTGAACTGTATTTTCCTCAGTAATTGCATTCAAATAGTAAATATATCACATTATGTATGAATTTTAGGTCAATATATGCAAAAATGAACTCAAATATACACATACATTGCATTCAAAGTGGACAATTGTGCATCTTCTTCAGGTATATTATGTCAATATAATCAACAGGAAAAATCTATTTTCCTCACTAATTGCATTCAAAGAAGTGAATATAACTGATTACATATACATTTTAGTTCAATATATGCAAACATGAACTCAAATACACACATACATTGCATTCAAACTGGAAAATTGTCCATATTCTTTAGGTATATTAGGTCTATATAATCAATAGGTGAACTCTATTTGCCTCACTAATTGCATTCAAAACAGTGAATATAACTTATTACATATGAATTTTAGTTCAATATATTCAAACATGAACTCTAATACACCCATAAAGTGCATTCAAAGTGGAAAATTGTGCATATTCTTTAGGTGTAATAGGTCCATACAATCAACATATTAACTGTATTTTCCAGAGTAATTGCATTCAAAATAGTAATTATAATACAATGTATATGAATTTTAGGTCAATATATGCAAAAATGAACTCAAATATAACCATACATTGCATTTAAAGTGGAAATTGTGCATATTCTTTAGGTATATTAGGTCTATATAATCAATAGGTGAACTGCATTTTCCTCAGTAATTGCATTCAAATAGTAAATATATTAAATTATGTATGAATTTTAGGTCAATATATGCAAAAATGAACTCAAATATACACATACATTGCATTCAAAGTGGAAAATTGTGCATATTCTTTAGGTATATTAGGTCTATCCATAGGTGAACTCTATTTTCCTCACTAATTGCATTCAAAACAGTGAATATAACTTATTAAATATTCATTTTAGTTCAATATATTCAAAAATAAACTCAAATATACCAATGAACAGCATACAGAGTGGACAATTTTGCATATTCTTTAGGTATATGAGGTCTATATAATCAATAGGTGAACTGTATTTTCCTCAGTAATTGCATTCAAATAGTAAATATATCACATTATGTATGAATTTTAGGTCAATATATGCAAAAATGAACTCAAATATACACATACATTGCATTAAAAGTGGACAATTGTGCATATTCTTTAGGTATATTAAGTCTTTATAATCAATAAATGAACTCTATTTTTCTCACTAATTACATTCAAAACAGTGAATATAACTTATTACATATGAATTTTAGTTCAATATATTCTAAAATAAACTGAAATATACCAATGAACTGCATTCAAATTGGAATATTCAGCATCTTCTTTAGGTATATTAGGTCAATATAATCAACATGTGAACTGTATTTTCCTCAGTTATTGCATTCAAATAGTAAATAGAGCACATTATATATGAACTTTAGGTCAAAATATGCACAAATGAACTCAAATATACACATACATTGCATTCAAAGTGGAAAATTGTCCATTTTCTTTAGGTATATTAGGTCTATATAATCAATAGGTGAACTCTATTTTCCTCACAAATTGCATTCAATGCAGTGAATATAACTTATTACATATACATTTTAGTTCAATATGTTCAAAAATAAACTAAAATATACCAATGAACTGCATACAAAGTGGACAATTTTGCATATTCTTTAGGTATATTAGGTATATATAATCAATAGGTGAACTGTATTTTCCTCAGTAATTGCATTCAAATAGTAAATATATCACATTATGTATGAATTTTAGGTCAATATATGCAAAAATGAACTCAAATATACACATACTTGTATTCAAAGTGGAAAATTGTGCATATTCTTTAGGTATATTAGGTCTATATAATCAATAGGTGAACTCTATTTTCCTCACTAATTGCATTCAAAACAGTGAATATAACTTATTACATATGAATTTTAGTTCAATATATTCTTAAATAAACTGAAATATACCAATGAACTGCATTCAAATTGGAATATTCTGCATCTTCTTTAGGTATATTAGGTCAATATAATCAACATGTGAACTATATTTTCCTCAGTTATTGCATTCAAATAGTAAATAGAGCACATTATATATGAAATTTAGGTCAAAATATGCAAAAATGAACTCAAATATACCCATACATTGCATTTAAAGTGGAAATTGTGCATATTCTTTAGGTATATTAGGTCTATATAATCAATAGGTGGACTGTATTTTCCTCAGTAATTGCATTCAAATAGTAAATATATTAAATTATGTATGAATTTTAGGTCAATATATGCAAAAATGAACTCACATATACACATACATTGCATTCAAAGTGGAAAATTGTGCATATTCTTTAGGTATATTAGGTCTATCAATAGGTAAACTCTATTTCCCTCACTAATTGCATTCAAAACAGTGAATATAACTTATTACATATACATTTTAGTTCAATATATTCAAAAATAAACTCAAATATACCAATGAACTGCATACAGAGTGGACAATTTTGCATATTCTTTAGGTATATGAGGTCTATATAATCAATAGGTGAACTCTATTTTCCTCACTAATTGCATTCAAAACAGTGAATATAACTTATTACATATGAATTTTAGTCCAATATATTCAAACATGAACTCTAATACACCCATAAAGTGCATTCAAAGTGGAAAATTGTGCATATTCTTTAGGTGTAATAGGTCCATACAATCAACATATTAACTGTATTTTCCTGAGTAATTGCATTCAAAATAGTAATTATAATACAATGTATATGAATTTTAGGTCAATATATGCAAAAATGAACTCAAATATACCCATACATTGCATTTAAAGTGGAAATTGTGCATATTCTTTAGGTATATTAGGTCTATATAATCAATAGGTGAACTGTATTTTCCTCAGTAATTGCATTCAAATAGTAAATATATTAAATTATGTATGAATTTTAGGTCAATATATGCAAAAATGAACTCAAATATACACATACATTGCATTCCAAGTGGAAAATTTTGCATATTCTTTAGGTATATGAGGTCTATATAATCAATAGGTGAACTGTATTTTCCTCAGTAATTGCATTCAAATAGTAAATATATCACATTATGTATGAATTTTAGGTCAATATATGCAAAAATGAACTCAAATATACACATACATTGCATTCAAAGTGGACAATTGTGCATCTTCTTCAGGTATATTATGTCAATATAATCAACAGGAAAAATCTATTTTCCTCACTAATTGCATTCAAAGAAGTGAATATAACTGATTACATATACATTTTAGTTCAATATAAGCAAACATGAACTCAAATATACACATACATTGCATTCAAAGTGGAAAATTGTCCATATTCTTTAGGTATATTAGGTCTATATAATCAATAGGTGAACTCTATTTTCCTCACTAATTGCATTCAAAACAGTGAATATAACTTATTACATATGAATTTTAGTTCAATATATTCAAACATGAACTCTAATACACCCATAAAGTGCATTCAAAGTGGAAAATTGTGCATATTCTTTAGGTGTAATAGGTCCATACAATCAACATATTAACTGTATTTTCCTGAGTAATTGCATTCAAAATAGTAATTATAATACAATGTATATGAATTTTAGGTCAATATATGCAAAAATGAACTCAAATATACCCATACATTGCATTTGAAGTGGAAATTGTGCATATTCTTTAGGTATATTAGGTCTATATAATCAATAGGTGAACTGTATTTTCTTCAGTAATTGCATTCAAATAGTAAATATATTAAATTATGTATGAATTTTAGGTCAATATATGCAAAAATGAACTCAAATATACACATACATTGCATTCAAAGTGGAAAATTGTGCATATTCTTTAGGTATATTAGGTCTATATAATCAATAGGTGAACTCTATTTTCCTCACTAATTGCATTCAAAACAGTGAATATAACTTATTACATATGAATTTTAGTTCAATATATTCAAAAATAAACTCAAATATACCAATGAACAGCATACAGAGTGGACAATTTTGCATATTCTTTAGGTATATGAGGTCTATCCATAGGTGAACTCTATTTTCCTCACTAATTGCATTCAAAACAGTGAATATAACTTATTAAATATTCATTTTAGTTCAATATATTCAAAAATAAACTCAAATATACCAATGAACAGCATACAGAGTGGACAATTTTGCATATTCTTTAGGTATATGAGGTCTATATAATCAATAGGTGAACTGTATTTTCCTCAGTAATTGCATTCAAATAGTAAATATATCACATTATGTATGAATTTTAGGTCAATATATGCAAAAATGAACTCAAATATACACATACATTGCATTCAAAGTGGACAATGGTGCATCTTCTTCAGGTATATTATGTCAATATAATCAACAGGTGAACTCTATTTTCCTCACTAATTGCATTCAAAACAGTGAATATAACTTATTACATATGAATTTTAGTTCAATATATTCTAAAATAAACTGAAATATACCAATGAACTGCATTCAAATTGGAATATTCAGCATCTTCTTTAGGTGTATTAGGTCAATATAATCAACATGTGAACTGTATTTTCCTCAGTTATTGCATTCAAATAGTAAATAGAGCACATTATATATGAACTTTAGGTCAAAATATGCAAAAATGAACTCAAATATACCCATACATTGCATTTAAAGTGGAAATTGTGCATATTCTTTATGTATATTAGGTCTATATAATCAATAGGTGGACTGTATTTTCCTCAGTAATTGCATTCAAATAATAAATATATTAAATTATGTATGAATTTTAGGTAAATATATGCAAAAATGAACTCACATATACACATACATTGCATTCAAAGTGGAAAAATGTGCATATTCTTTAGGTATATTAGGTCTATCAATAGGTAAACTCTATTTTCCTCACTAATTGCATTCAAAACAGTGAATATAACTTATTACATATACATTTTAGTTCAATATATTCAAAAATAAACTCAAATATACCAATGAACTGTTTACATAGTGGACAATTTTGCATATTCTTTAGGTATATGAGGTCTATATAATCAATAGGTGAACTGGACTTTATCTCAGTAATTGCATTCAAATAGTAAATATATCACATTATGTATGAATTTTAGGTCAATATATGCAAAAATGAACTCAAATATACACATACATTGCATTCAAAGTGGACAATTGTGCATCTTCTTCAGGTATATTAGGTCAATATAATCAACAGGAAAACTCTATTTTCCTCACTAATTGCATTCAAAGAAGTGAATATAACTTATTACATATACATTTTAGTTCAATATATGCAAACATGAACTCAAATATACACATACATTGCATTCAAAGTGGAAAATTGTCCATATTCTTTAGGTATATTAGGTCTATATAATCAATAGGTGAACTCTATTTTCCTCACTAATTGCATTCAAAACAGTGAATATAACTTATTACATATGAATTTTAGTTCAATATATTCTTAAATAAACTGAAATATACCAATGAACTGCATTCAAATTGGAATATTCTGCATCTTCTTTAGGTATATTAGGTCAATATAATCAACATGTGAACTGTATTTTCCTCAGTTATTGCATTCAAATAGTAAATAGAGCACATAATATGTAATTTAGGTCAATATATGCAAAAATGAACTCAAATATACCCATACATTGCATTTAAAGTGGAAATTGTGCATATTCTTTAGGTATATTAGGTCTATATAATCAATAGGTGAACTGTATTTTCCTCAGTAATTGCATTCAAATAGTAAATATATTAAATTATGTATGAATTTTAGGTCAATATATGCAAAAATGAACCCAAATATACACATACATTGCATTCAAAGTGGAAAATTGTGCATATTCTTTAGGTATATTAGGTCTATATAATCAATAGGTGAACTCTATTTTCCTCACTAATTGCATTCAAAACAGTGAATATAACTTATTACATATGAATTTTAGTTCAATATATTCTAAAATAAACTGAAATATACCAATGAACTGCATTCAAATTGGAATATTCTGCATCTTCTTTAGGTATATGAGGTCAATATAATCAACATGTGAACTATATTTTCCTCAGTTATTGCATTCAAATAGTAAATAGAGCACATTATATATGAAATTTAGGTCAAAATATGCAAAAATGAACTCAAATATACCCATACATTGCATTTAAAGTGGAAATTGTGCATATTCTTTAGGTATATTAGGTCTATATAATCAATAGGTGGACTGTATTTTCCTCAGTAATTGCATTCAAATAATAAATATATTAAATTATGTATGAATTTTAGGTCAATATATGCAAAAATGAACTCACATATACACATACATTGCATTCAAAGTGGAAAATTGTGCATATTCTTTAGGTATATTAGGTCTATCAATAGGTAAACTCTATTTTCCTCACTAATTGCATTCAAAACAGTGAATATAACTTATTACATATACATTTTAGTTCAATATATTCAAAAATAAACTCAAATATACCAATGAACTGCATACAAAGTGGACAATTTTGCATATTCTTTAGGTATATGAGGTCTACATAATCAATAGGTGAACTGTATTTTCCTCAGTAATTGCATTCAAATAGTAAATATATCACATTATGTATGAATTTTAGGTCAATATATGCAAAAATGAACTCAAATATTCACATACATTGCATTCAAAGTGGACAATTGTGCATCTTCTTCAGGTATATTATGTCAATATAATCAACAGGAAAACTCTATTTTCCTCACTAATTGCATTCAAAGCAGTGAATACAACTTATTACATATACATTTTAGTTCAATATATTAAAAATAAACTCAAATATACCAATGAACTGCATACAGAGTGGACAATTTTGCATATTCTTTAGGTATATTAGGTCTATGTAATCAATAGGTGAACTCTATTTTCCTCACAAATTGCATTCAAAACAGTGAATATAACTTATTACATATGAATTTTAGTTCAATATATTCAAAAATAAACTCAAATATACCAATGAACTGCATACAAAATGGACAATTTTGCATATTCTTTAGGTATATTAGGTCAATATAATCAACAGGTGAACTCTATTTTCCTCACAAATTGCATTGAAAACAGTGAATATAACTTATTACATATGAATTTAAGTTCAATATTCAAAAATAAACTCAAATATACCCATACATTGCATTCCAAATAGGAAATTTTAAATTCAACAAGCAAATCGAGGGTTCAGCGCAAGACTGTACTAACTCCATTTTTGTAAATTTTTCAGGAGACATAAAAAACTTGCTTTATTTATCAAAATTCATTCAAATAAGGAAATAATCTGGATTTGTCATGTCCATTGCATACAAAAACCTGTACATAAGTAAAAATGTATATATCATAGTTGTGCAATGTACAGTAGTACTTAGTACAGTCTTGCGCTGCATTGGCAATATTTTAGAAAATATGTTCAATGCAAGACTGTACTAACTGGACTTAGTACAGTCTTGCATGCACAAAATGGGTATGTTATGTAATAATATTTCATGTAATACTGTAGTAACTCAGTAGCTTATGGTTGGAAAGAAGATAGAAACAAGGTTCAGTTAATCTTGATAGTGTGGGTTTTCAAATAAAAGTTGTTGTAGAACAAAATTCATCTTAACAAAGTGTCACTGACTCGTGTTACTAATAACAGTCACTAAAATGGTGCTAATCTATCAATATTATTGCTCAGAAAAATATACCTGACAATGAAAACTGCAGAAACATTATTATATTTAGGTATATTTGAAAATAATATAATACCAAGAAAATGGCCCCTACTCAAAATTTGTTTGAGTGGTCCGAGTGGGAAATCACAACATAACAAGTAATGAATTACCTATGTAACGCTAACTACCTAAACTTTGCTGGATAATGTTATGCCACACAAACAATTTTTAAGGATGCCGTCTACTTAATAATGCAAGTTATGATTTGAGGAGTATGCAGTGATTTCATACAATATTAGTTATTTGTAAATAAAAATTGATGAAACTTATTATCATGTTGAAGAACATTTAATTCTCTGTAAGAAAATTAACAGGTTTTATCAAGATTAGCAAGACTAATTAATTAATTACAACTAAAACCAATAAGACATCTATGGAAGTAGAATTATCACTGCTTGTAATGGTAAGCATGACCTTATCAGCAGGGTTAACAGTGTAAATATTAAAATAGCATGATATTGCTTTACACGATTCAATAGAATTGAAACTCAATAACAGGACTTTTCAATTAATAGCTCCAGAATACTTTATTTAGAGCAACATAACTACATACTTGGGCACAAGCCAACTCACTTTACAACAGCAATAGCCCATCTAATAACAATTTTATCATGACATAATTATTCAATGTACTATTTAATTATATAGAACTGTATTGAGAATTACTGTAACAAACTTCACCATGCAAAAAAACTGTGAAGCTAAAACATTTGGCAAAAATACAGGAATGGAAATGTAACCCATTTCACAATGAGTAATTAATGCATTCTTCTGAGCAAATCAGGATCAATACATTATGCTATATTGATGTTTCATCGTTACCACTTAAACATGTACTGAAACCGACAGTCATCTAATTTGCAACAACAATATATAATATTAAAAGGAACAAGACTATATTTCAGACTAATACTAATTTGGTAATATTATGACAGCATCAAACCTAACTTATAGTAGTGTAACCATTAAAATATACGAGGGGCATTTCAAAAGTAATGCAACTGATTATCGTGCGGCCTCGTCTTGCACGGGATTTTCGTGAAAATCATACCGATGTAGCGATACATCGATTCCCTACACATATATACCAAATTAACAGGTGTACACGCAGTATTATCGCTAATACAGTGATAAAAGCAACATATAGTCATTGACACTATAGTAAAATGGTCGGCAAGAGAAGTGTAAAGGCAGCTGAAATTCGAGGTTATGTAAAGACTCGATGCCAGCTTGGCGTATCAGCGAAGACGATTTTTGACGAATTGTGTGTTGTTCATGGACAGAATGAAGTGTCGTATGTCACCGTCACGAGGTGGATTAAGAAGTTTAAAAGCGGTTGTGTCTCCATTAATGATGCACCAAAATCGGGACGTCCTTGTAGTGCTACTTCTAACACTATGGTTAAAGAAGTATGTGATGTGGTTAAGTCCGACGCCAGCGTATTCCGCATTGTAAAACGTCATTTAAAAATGAGACGTATTACAGCTAGATGGATCCCTCATTTGTTGTCAGACAAGCAAAAGCGCGTCCGACTTGAAACTGCCAGAAAACTGCTTAAAATGTTTCCAAAATATCAAAGAAAGCAGTTTTCTGACATTATTACTGGAGATGAGACATGGGTTTTTTCGAGCCTACCAGAAAAATTAACAACAAAATATGGGCTACCACAAACTGTCGCCGCCCCTCAATTGCCAAAATATTGATCAGTGCTAAGAAAGCAATGTTTGTTATTTTCTTTGATATCCGTGGTCCTATTATGCAATTGGTTGTACCAAAGAGAAAATCTGTGACTGGTATATTTTATAAAGAAAAAGTGTTGAAGAAACTTAAAAAACAATGTTTCAAACGTCGCCCACACCGCTGGCTTTAAGCACCTATCCCTGTTGCATGACAACGCCCCTGCGCATATTTCTGCTATTGTGACCTCGTTTTTGAACAAGGAAAGGGTTCGAGTTCTTCCACATGCACCATATTCCCCCGACCTAGCCCCGTGTGACTATTTCTTGTTCCCTAAACTGAAAAAACATTTAGCTGGTACACGGAAAGGTCCCGACAGGCCCTGGGGTCCGCTGTTTATCAGTGTATGCTGGGTGTACCTGAAAATGAGTATGAAGATGCCCTTAAGAACTGAATTAAACGTTTGAAACTTTGTGTACGTAACAAGGGGGATTACTTTGAGGGTATGACGCGTAAATAATTTAAAATCTATCAAACGCGCGCTTTATATTACCCAAGTTGCATTACTTTTGAAACGCCCCTCGTAACTTTATGAGTCCACAAAATCATTCAGGAATTTGAGGGTATAATGGTTCCATATCAGGCTGTCCACTCAACCAAGTATCAGAAATATGTTTACCCATATCGTGGAAAGTGTTCCCTCAGACAAGCTTTAGTGAAGGATGAGGATCATTATTAGAGTAAAGCCGGAGGCTGAGCATGTATAAAATGGTCAGCCTTTGGCTTTACTCTAATAATGAGCCATGTGTCCAGTATACATGTGAAGCACGAAGGCTTTATGAAAATAATATCAACAAAAGAAGTATTTATTTACTAAATTAGTTTGCCAATGGTGAATGAGATATCCACAAAACTAAGACTACTGGTGAGGCAAAAACAGATAAAATGGGTGGTGCACCCTAGGAATGATTCCACTTTGTCACAAGTGGAGCAAGTCAATGTACTTATCCTTACTCACAGAAACACATTCTTTTCTAAGTATTTCAAGATTAATATTACTTAATATAACTTCTTACACAGATCAACATACCTGATTGGCCCATCATAATCAGTTTGATAAGTGAAGCTATTGGGTGATTCCAACATCAATTTAACAGTCTTAAAACCTACCGTAGCCAATCCACCTT
The DNA here is from genome assembly GCA_032209605.1 of Mactromeris polynyma. Taxonomy (NCBI): domain Eukaryota; kingdom Metazoa; phylum Mollusca; class Bivalvia; order Venerida; family Mactridae; genus Mactromeris; species Mactromeris polynyma. Next base: position 47,887 of record JASFXZ010000138.1, read on the forward strand.
CTCATTCTCAGAATTTGAAGTAAAATTCTTTAAATGCTTTGCCAGAGCTTTAAAATAAAAAAGGTCGGAAAGACACATTTCCCTTACAATATAGGGCTTTGCATTTCTGGCTGCCCTAAATGTAGCAGCCCACTGAGGGGTGTTATATACAGATATATTTCTAGAGGCTGCCTCAATGGCAGCATGAATACTATTTGCCTCATTTTGTGTGTGTCCTTTAATAAGGTATTTATGCTCTACAGAAACAAGGTTAATTTTTGGAGACAATACCATAACATGGAAAGATAAAACTTGTTTTTATTCTGTGCTGCACAATTATCAGAATAAAATATTATTTTTTTTTGGCCTGCTTCACCTTTTTTTCATAATAAAGTCAAATAAACACGAAGCCATCTCACATGCACCCCCACTAGCCGTGGCCTCATTCCACACATAACAATGACCCTGTTTGGACCCAAATTCATATATAGTAAAATTAAAGGTAGACAGACGCCGCTTGTAATATAAGCATGACTCGAAGCTATGGGGGGTTGGCAATACCTCTTCTAGATCAACACATGCCACTACCAAATCATCAGCAGACATAGCTAATTCTTTGTCAGAAATGTTGTATTTCCTGGCTTTCTGATTGTTAAAAAGATTTCGGTCTTTTATAGGTGTGTGAAAGGCAAGATTATATTCAGCATCAAATACTTTTCTATAAATATTTAACGTAACCGGCATAACACCCTCACTACTGCATTTTTGTTCATACAAAGTAAACATTTTGATAACATTGAGACCTGGTGGTAAATATGACTTACAACCTGCTTGTTATAAGCTGTAGAAACCATGGTTTGGGACACACGGAGGGTATGTAAAAAGAATATTTTACAAACTTTTATTGGTCCTTTTTCTGGACAAAGCAATGTCCAAACTATCCGAAAAGTATGACTCCGGTCTGAATTTCCACATTTTTTGGACAATTTGGCCTTTCACCTGAATCATCTGAATTAACATTCTGTTGTGTCTCTATTACCTTGGTTGGTTCTTGTTTTTCTGCATTTTCTGTCTGATTTAAGGTCTGTCTTTTAAATTTTATTAGTGGGACATCATCATCATAATCACCATCATACACATCATTGGGGTCCCTAGCATCATTATTATCATCATCATCATACATACAATTTGGGCCCCTAAAATCACCATACCATCAATGGTTAAATTTTTATATGTTTCACCATTGTTTTCATCATTAGAAAGAACCATATCATCAGAAATATCAGTAAATTCAGTAAGATCAATGAATTGCAAGTATGTGGCACTATCATTAAGATTATGAACAGCCTGTTCTAAGGTTATGTCATCAGTGGAAGCATTTGTGCTGCTTATGTAAGATTCTGCTTCAGACATACAAACAATTGAGCAATAACTAATACTACAAACAGTGATATCATCAGGTACATTCTGAGCAAGATAGAGTTTACATGAATATTCACCATCACTAACTGAGCCAAAACCCGAGAAATCACTGTCACAGTCATCTGACTCATTTAGTGAAACGGTAACACTAACACTGGACACTTCAAAACTAACATGACCTTGTAATTTCAAAGAAGAGGCTAAATGTCTGATAAACAAACACATGATCTGATATTATGATGTGTAGTTAGTACAGTCTTGCATTGAAATACATTTTGTTTATCGCAAGACTGTATTAACTCAAGTTAGTACAGTCTTGCAGGGAAATGTTTTAGTATTTTGAGTTACTACAGTATAGCATTTATAAAATATCTTTGGAATGATTCATCATATAGATATGAAATTTATACAGACTATGTATAATACAATATCACATAGAAAAATGTAAAAAAGTCATTTTTAACAAAAATGGTAGTTAGTATAGTCTTGCGCTGAACCCTCGAAATACCCGTGAAGAAATTGAAGAAGTTGGTTCAAGCAAATAGTACCCTTTTCACCATAACTGGATGCTACCCTCCGTTTCTAAATGTCAAAGAAAAGATGACAGACCAGCTGATTAAATATATGATGCATCATCTGGTGATGAGAAGGACCTTGCCAGCCATTAGTCAGTAAGTCAGTAAGCACTGTAGTTTCAAGCATCCAGAGATCAGAACAATGAAATGAAAAATCAGTGGATATAATATACGTAAATTTGGTAATTGTTGAATTTGTCATAATGTAGCACTGTAAGGCTTTGACATCCAAAGTCATAAAACTCATTTAAGTTCTAGACATATTGATTTTGTGCTGTCCGTCCGTCTGTCCGTCTGTCCGTCTGTATGTCACAAAGTTTGTCAGCGCAACTCCTCTGTTACGGGGATTTACACCAAACTTCACAGAAGTGATCATCACAAAGCCAATCTTCGGCATGTTGTGATTTATTCATTTTCAACGGAGTTATAGCCCTTGATTAGCCCAATTTTACAATGTTTGGGCTACTAGTGCTATATCATTGATCAGATTTCCAACAACTCTTACATAAGTGATTAGTGCCAATCCTAATTATACATATCGTGAACATGTCCCTTTGATTTGTGGTAATTTTTTAATGTCTGCACTTCTTCTCCTATACCATTGGGCTGAATTTCACCAACCCTTTATTTTTTCAACCAGATTCTTAGAAGGACTTGAGGCATTAGATCTTCGGAAAGCAATTCTCCGGTACCAAGAATGGTTTCGGGAGGTGTTTTGTCATAAGTCACACTCTTTGACGACAGAAATGGTTCAAGCAGTATTTGTCGAATTTCAATACTCTGAAGTTGGGTCAAACAGGAGAATTGATGAAGAACGAATAATGGCCTATTGGTGCGACTATCTCAAGGATATCGAAGGTATGTTGTTATTATGTTAAATTGTTGATAGCAGGCAAACTTAACGTAACTTATTGTGAAATTGCATTGACAGTTTTTAGCTAGATTAGAGGTAAAAAAATGGTAAAATTCCTTTTAAAAACATGTTTATACTTAAGTGTACATGTACAATCATGATTATAGCTTACATTCATTTATGGATATTGAGCTGAAGCATAATATAAATTATTGTACTTTTATCCTGAGGTCAAACATTATGTCACATAATGTAATGTATATATGCATGATTATGATAGACATTGAAACATTTTGAAGTCAAAGGTTGGTGACTACTTCTTCTTTTGAACAGACACACCCTTGTTGGAGGACCATCAACGACTGTAAAACTATGCTTTTTAACAAACGGAATACAAAGTATACAACTGTTCAAGATCACACTTGTTGGTGCTGATTTTAGCGATATAATTATGGTCGAATTTACGTTGGTGTTGTCCTTGTTTCTTGTTGTTTTGTGATGTTCTCTGTAACTACTTACTTAATTTTCTTTCTCTTGTATATTTATCAGTTTATAAGGCACAGTCTTGTGTAAGTAACGTTCCCTGTGGCCGCGTATCTCTATCTTTTATGACGTCAATTTGTTATACACTACCAAGACAACTTTTCTCTCTACAATGCGGTTTTATAACACATCTTAATATTCATTGGGTACAGTCGTATTTTGTGTTTTAGTTTTATTAATAGACATAATTAGTTTAGTTTTAAATTCCCTATCACTAATATCTTAGAATTGTTTAATTATTAACTACATTATCGAGTTGACCTTACTTTAAATTGCATTATTAATTTGAAATGTTAGGGTTATTTCCCCTTTCTATGTTACTAGTTTAGTTACAGGGAGCAAGGTCAGACTGAGGCTGCTTGTTCCTTCGTGCTGGATTAGTTACAGTGTCTGTTGTTATGTGCGTGATGGTTGTTTGCTTTTAATGATTAGTTACTGCCGAATTAATGTCAATTTATGTATATATGTTGGAAAACAAGGACCATATAGCGATTAAGTGTGAGGTTAGCTAGCTGTTAAATCGATTTAAACCCCCAGTATTTTTGCTGACAGTTCCAAGGCTGTAATTCGCTATATGATTGTTGTTTCTGTTTGTGTTATGAATGTGTTTTGTATTTCCCTTTCCCCTGTGCAATTCTGTCACTTTATACAGTGTTCATATTGTTTCCTGTCCATTTTTGGCCTATTGCGGCCAGTTGTCTTGACTTGTTCTGTGATCTTTTCCATCCATTAATTCCCCCCTCACTTCACTGTCCACTTTGATTCTCCTAGTTATTCCTTGTGGTCTGCCGGGCCATTCCTTATGCCTCTGTTCCTTAATATGTGTACCGTTTGACCTCCTTAAGTGCCTTATGTTTTGTGGATTGTCGTTTTTCCGGAGGTCTGCGTGGGGAGGCACTGTCTTGTGTATGTGTCGTTCCCTGTAGTTACGTATTCTCTCTGCTTTTTAACTTGGTGGGAAAACCGGAGTACCTGGAGAAAACCGCCCTGTTAAATCTGGCAACTACGACTCTCCTACACGGGTGGGCCGCGTCGACTAGGCATGGCTTTACATTCAAGTTTCTAGTTAATGCATAACTTTTCAATAACAACTAAACACATTACTTTAAGGTTTTCACAGTCAAATATTACCATTTGTATCAAATTTCATAAATGACAGCCCACTGTCAACTGCATTTATATACAATCCAGGCTATAGAGATCTGAGGGTGGTTAGTGAATATATTTTATCTATTTCATGAGCAACTAGATTTGATCTTTGGTGTAATGCATAAAATTAATATTGCACATGTACGCAGTTCATACTAGGCTGCTTGCAGTTGACAGTAAGTAAGCTGTCGTTGATGGAATTCCATACATGTATGTACAGTAAAATTAATGTTATCTAATCATATGTTTCAGATGGAAAGGTACATGTTGCTTTGACGGTGCTTTGAGCATTTGGAACTGATCAGATCCTATACCTTAGAGTTTCTAATGAGGGAATATATCCAAAAGCTCATACATGTGCCATGGTGTTTTGGCTGCAACTCCATAAGGAGTTCAGCAGCTTCAAGGACTGCATGGAGTTCGGAATACACAATTATCCTGGTTTTGGAGAGGCATAGATCAGCTGATCTTTCTCAAGTTACATAGTATTTTGTGTAGGACAGATGTTTATGTTTAGTTTCAAAATGTTGCCTTATTGCCGTGATATGCTGGCATGTTTACTCAATAACTACTGCTACAGTTTATAGACATGCTGAACTTCGATCATGACAAGTTGTTGTTCAGATCCCATTGTTAACAGTGGGTTAATGTCCTATGTTCTGCATTGTATAGAGAACAAGTTAACATGTAAAGGAAAACATATGTACAGGTTGTATGTTATACTGGACCATAGATTGCACAGACACTTTGAAATATTTAACACAATCATAAGTATCATCATTTTTCAGATATTCTAGTCAATATGAGATTTTTTATAAACTGCAGTGTCGAAATTATTTTGAGTCCGACCTGTATACGTTTTGTCTGATGGAATAACTTACCCGCTTATTGTGCCATGAATCGCAAATCCAAATCACTATATAGCTTGTCGTATGTCAACGTTGATTAAGAAGTTATTGCTGCAGTCCCTTCTAAAAAGGCAGAGATTTGCTATACGTTTGCACTCCTTCTGTGTCCACCATGTGTTGGTGCTGTAACACAGTGTCTCTAAGTGTCAAAGCTTTAACTAGACTGCACACATGGTTATCTTTCTTTTATGGCATTTTTTCTTATTCTGTAAAGTTGTGTTAATTGATTATTAATTCCTAATTTTACACTGCATGCTACAAACAGAACAAACTTGCCTTTAAACGAATTATTACAAAATATTTGTATTCAATCTGGTATTTGCAAAATGTTTTGTGCACTCTCCATTCTGCGACATGCGACGCGATATAGAGCTGTGCGTCGCTTCCCATGTCGTGTGTCGTATCGCGTCGAATATCATGCGTCGCTCTTGGACCGCGACATACGAAATACGAAGCGACACACGATACGACACACGACGAACGAAGCGACACACGATACGAGATAGGACATTACGACGCGACATTCGATTCGACGCACGACACATGAAGAGACACACGATATTTACCGCGACATCTCGTGCTACAGTGCGATAACGCGACATTCCTGTGTTCAATTGACGTTCGGTGCCTATCATGTCGGGAGTCATATCGTGTGTCGCTTAGCATGTCGTATCGAGTGTCACGTTCGAATGCCATGTGTCGCTTAGTATGTCGCAGTCCAAGCGTTCATTCATTGTCGCACTAACCGCATTCCGTAGTTTAGAGCTTTAATGAACGTACATCACCCATTTTCACTATGTATAAGAGCCTTAGGAATCATTGATGAACTATTTTAACCTCACCGCTTCTTCAGCATAACGTTATAGTACAACAAGCAAAACAATGCACGAGAAGGCATCGCATTATGATGAAAAGCAACTGTCCAATTATAATGTTGAAAGTTTAACAGAGAACAATGAACAAAACGAAACCCATAGTGCATAATAACGTAAACGAATTTATTCAAGCCAATAAAACTTGTATACAAGCCGAAGGTAACTTCTTTGGTTTCCATGACAACCATAGAAATAAATTATCGCCAAAAATTATCGGCAACCGACTGGATTACAAACTCCCTGAATTATAACACAGCGTCATAAACAAAATGATACACGTGTATTTTGAATAACGTAAGAATATTATGTAAGTATTGAAATGCCATTCTTACATCACATGGTAACAGGAAATAATTCATTCATCTCGTCCAGAGCTATCTTCAATAGGCCATATCCGCATTTAAACTCCATAGTTGGTCACTCGCCTCAGCCTCTGTGAGAAGGCCAGTCCAATACGATTTGCTAGTGATACGATAAGTCAGACTAGCTGGTTATTGTGATAAGTTGGAAGACGAATATCATTTCATGATCGAATGTGAGATTAATAAAGAACTCGGTAAACTGTATATAAAGAGTTATTACTGAAAAAGACTAATGTTAAATTTGAGGTTATTATTTGAAAATAAAAACGAGCTGAACTAAGTGTGCTCATTTTTAAAGCGCTGGAAAATACGAAACAATATTTAATATGCATTAAAACTGTTGTAGAATTATCAAACAAAACATATTGTACAATTTGTTTTAACTGTTTTCGTCAACTTCACAAATGTATGTATAGATTGTGCACGCCGCAATGTTATGTCTAGATTAGGAGGTAACACTAAATATACATGTTATTGCACGGCGTGTCAACGCCGTGCATATTGAGTTCTGTTAGCTTCGTTTTGCAATGGACTCGATTTAAAAACAATTTCGAACAAAAAAAGAACAGCGCCAGTTGTGCGCATGCGCTAATATGCGAACGAATGTACTCGATTTGAAAACTAAATTCGACAACATCGAACAGCGCCAGATGTGCAGAATTACGAAATAAATTGAACAGCACCAGTTGTGCGCATGCGCTAATTTCGCAAACGAATGGTCTCAAATGAAAACAAAATTCGAGAACATGGAACAGCGCCAGATGTGCGCATGCGCTATTGTCGCAGAACGGCTGGAATCATTGTGCGTTGTAACGTTGCTGTTGTTGTAGGCTAGAAAAGCTAAATTAAGGTATGTGCTTTTGTTGTTTATTGTCATTTCTGTCATTAATTACTCTTTTCAACTGTATACTTATTGAAATTATCGTTGCAACATTGTGTTTGACCCATAGCCTGATTGACCTACATTTTCTTTGTTATTGTTATGATGCGGCCAGCATTCGTCTCTGTGGTCTGTTTAATATTTGCAGTCTATTCCTGCACAAGTAACTCATGTATCGTTCAAACATGCGTATCGTTCAAACATGCGTGTAAAATATATCATTAACATGTACTTTTTTAGTTCTCACGTTATATTGAATACACCGATCACGTGTACTTAAGTCTGGGTGACCTAGTTTTTTGTTATGGTTTATTGGCGTCATACGCGTTATGGAGCTAATTTCGTTGTTTTGTGATATATTTTCAAAAATACTCGCCGCTATGAAATTCCTTTACTGCTAGTATTAACACAAAATGCTGATTAGCATAATGAATAAGTTATTTTTTTATGATATTTGCCGACAATTCAGAACAAGGGAGGTAAATATTACAGATGTAGAACTATTTATTGTGATAGACAGTAAGTGGAAGTCAGATATGTTAGTCAGGGACAAGTCAATTTCTATTTAGCTAACCAACATCAGCAATTGTTTGGTTGTAGAGCAAACCTTAAAATCTCTTACACAAAAAACATTGTGTAGCTATCTTTGTGTATGTTTATTTGTTACTAATTTGACCTATATTCTCCGAAAACTAGCTTCCTATGTCGGACAAGTTCAATTTTATATTTCCTTTAATATGTACAAGTTTGTTTGAAAGAATCTATAGCCCTGATATGAGTGTGGCTAGAAATTGGAGGGAAGTTTGAGATGTATAACTTATACAGTTGGGTTCTTTTAAGTTGTCGGTTAAAAACTTAAAACATGTTGGTTATATATTTACAGACTCATTCTTCCTTCGACTGAACAAGTCCTCATATCCAACATTTGTGAGTGTGTTTACAGCATTTGTGGTAAGTACATTGTTTTGACTTATTGGTGTTGATAACATGTCGTCTGAACCATCTGAAGTTGTTCAGGGACACATTCATCAGGGTGTGTTAGGTTTACAAGGCTTAAGTTCATCATTTGGTTCTCAGTGTACAGTTATAGCTCTAGTAGCACTAGTATTTGCTAACTATCACGTAGATCCTATTACCTGGAGCAGTCAACATCTCGACACTGTAATTTTTGAGGGAGATTCTTTGTATCAAACCATTGTGCAAGACCGGTACAATGGTGATTCATCTATGTTTCTTACTCACGCTGATTTGCCCTCTCAGTTTTCTTCTTTTGGTGCTACTTATCGCCAAGGTTTAGGTCAAACTTTATTTGGTGCTGTCAATAACCAGCCAGCTGTGTCGGGTGCTGGCAGTCACACTTTAAACCAAGCATTGCAGACTGCATTTACCCGTTCACATTCACTTGTAGGTACCTTTGGGTCAATGTCAGTGGCTTTATTTACCAGAGATGGCTTCTTTTTTGTGTTTGATTCTCATGCAAGGAATGAATTTGGATTTGTTGAAGCAAGCGGCGCCAGCATTCTACTGCGCTATGATATTTTAGCAGCTATGAGTTCGTACCTGCATCATGCATATGTTGATCAGATTTTCAATTTGTCGCCTGTTCATATAGACAACTCCACACCTCCAAACACTAGTGCTTCACAGTTTAATGCTAGTTTACAAACTGATCAGTTTCATGCTTCTATTGCTGATGAAAAATCCAACAAAACCTATCACGCCAGCATACCCTTCACAAATGATCATACATACACTGCGGTTGATGGAAACAGACCAAAAGGCAAGTCTATCAGAAGAAGAAAAAATGACAAACATTTTCAATTCATTTCTTTACAGCAGCCCACAAATACATTTTCTGAACAACATTCACTTGACATTTCTGATTTAGATGTTGGTGCTTTCCAAATTGTTGATGCAACAATGTGTGCTAATGATGCTGTCGTTCCAGGCAGTGTTGAGCATGATTTCTGTTCTAATGCGGATACAAATGACAGCTATGAGCAATACATTCGGTGTCTGCCGAACCATTGGTGCAGTTCTTGTGAACGATTCCTCTTCCCTAATCAGGTTATGCATTTATCATGCAGTAAAAGCAACTCGGTCATAGATTCCTTACATTTAGATCATACAAATGAGCTTTGTCGTACTTGTTATCAGTATTTATCACAGGGGAATATCCCACCTATTTGCACTGAACTAAATTATTTATGTGTTGGTAACATACCTGCTGAACTAAAGTGTCTAAGTAGCTTGGAACGAAAATTGTTGTCTAAGATTCAAGTATGCATGACTTTGGTTATACTGCCTGGTGGTCAGTATGCTGAGAAAGGATTGGTTGTAAACCTACCCAGAGATATTGATCCTCTGATACAAGATCTGTCTGGTTATTACAACATTTGTTCAGTTCGTTTTGAAGTTGGAAATATGGTTGGATCCGATGCAGGCTTTTTAATTAACCCTTTCAAAGTCATTGAGGGCTTTAAATGGCTTAAGGCAAACAATCTTTTATTTTGTAACTCAAGTGTCAGTGACATTGTCAATTTACCTGCCTGTACTTCATTGCATTCCGATACAAATCAAAACATCAGCTCCATGGGATATGCTGTATGCTCTATGGAACATGTCAATTTTGCTCCAGTCGATTATAGTAATACTGTTGAAGAAGATCATTCCACATTAAGGCAACATGCTAGCTGTTCACCACAGATTGTGGTTCCGCGTAACAATGCCTCTCCGGTCTCTGTTTATGAAATACCTTATGGTGAAGAAAAGGCATTCCCATGGCTTTTCCCAACAGGTAAATTTGGTTTCACACATCCGCGGCCAAGGAAAATAACACCCAGCTCTTATTTCAGGTCCCGTTTGTATAATCATCAAGGTCATTGGCGCAAGAATATCACTTACTTATTGCATGCTGCAGTGTCATATGACAAGCTCCTTTTAAAGAATGAAATTGGTATATGTATGAAAATGTGTAAAGGGTCTATGGACAATGGGTATACAATTCCTACAACTGTGCGTGATGTAAGGGGTCGCAATACAAACCCAGATATCATTAATAATTCATTCATGTTCATGAAAAAAATACGAGGCACAGTTGCTTATTTTCGCGATGCTTTATATAACTTACTGGCTATGTTTCGTTGTTTAGGCCCCCCAACCTTATTCATGACTCTTTCAGCAGATGATTTGCATTGGCCAGAATTGGGCATGTTGCTCGAGAATTTATCTTTCGCGGAAGCTGTTTCTAAAGGCTCATTTTTTTCCAGCATGAGGTCAGATCCTTTAATGTCCGCTATTCATTTTGATCGTCGTTTTTCTGCTTTGCTGAAATTTGTTGTGCATAGTGGAAAAAAACCTTTGGGCTCAGTCAAGGATTACTTTGCTAGAGTTGAATTTCAAAACAGGGGTTCACCACATTACCATATATTTTTTTGGGTTGAGAATGTGCCTACTGAGATCAACAATAACACGCGCACTGACATTTTACGCTATATTTCCCATACTATTCATACACATATCCCATCTGAATCAGACGATGCTAGATTACATGCCTTAGTCACAAAACTCCAAAGACACTCACATTCGAATTACTGCAAGTACTCGCCTAGGTCACAATGTCGTTTCGATTTTCCAAACGTGAATGCTCCATGACAAACATTTTTTCACGTGTAATCACAGTTCGAAACAAACGGAAGTTTTATGAAACATACAGACCAGCCGACTCTGCTTTCATTAATGCATACAATCCAGAAATATTGCGTCATTGGCGAGCTAACATGGATATTCAGCTTATTAATGATGCCACTGGGGCTGCTTATTATGTATGTCATTATTTGTGTAAATCTGAACCTGATGAACTTAGATGTGCTTTAGGTAATTTGATAAATACAGTCTTTCGCCAGAATCCAGGCATGTCAGCTTTCCAACGTCTTTGGAACATTGGCTTGTGTGTTTTGAAGAACAGGCGAGTCTCTGCACAGGAAGCTGCTTTTCGCCTTAGTAACCTCAAACTTATACAGAGTTCACGTTCGGTTGTCTATTTGAACACTAGACCCCAAAAGAAACGCTTCAAAATGTTGAAACCCTTAGTTGACATAAACATCATGGATGACAATGCTACTGACATGTTCATGCATAACATTATTGATTACTACTGTGCTAGACCGCAGTCTATGGAGCATACTTCTTTGCATTATTTTGCTTCGTGGTATGTTAAATGCTCGTCTCCAAGAGGTCAACTTGGAAGAAATGCATTAGAACGAGTACACATTGCAATTTTTGACGTTTGGTTCAGACGACGAGGCTCCTCAGTTGTCATACGGTTTCCTTGCTTTCCTGTTTCAAATGATGACTACTACTTCACTTTACTGATGCTATTACTTCCATTTCGTTCTGAGATGGACTTGATTGGAGATTTTGAAACAGCCAGACAAGCTTTCATGGCAAAGCATTCATTCTTGGACTATTCAATGCATATGCACAATTCATTTTTCCTCCAAGTTGAAAACAGTATACGTCGAATACGGCTTGCTGAAGCTGAATTGGACGTTCAGCCACCGTCAGCTACAGACATTCCTGATATAGATATATGTTTATCTACTCCTTATGCTCATAACAGAATGTACACTGAAGATCGCGATCCTGATAATGCTGATCTGTTGCACTATCATCAGTTATCTGCATGCACTATGACTGCAGATGAGTTTCGCCAGTCCCTTCGTTCATTAACGGCTTGTCAACGAAGCGCTATGCATATTGTGCAGCAGTACTTCTCTGATAAAAGAGCTACACCTCTTCGTTTGTTTATTACTGGTGGCGCAGGAGTAGGCAAATCATACCTTCTGAAAATGGTGGTTTCTTTCTTACAGTTATACACTGCTTCATTGTCTGGTCATTCTCCAGTAAAATGTTGTTCACCTACTGGAACTGCAGCTAGACACATTCATGGTCAAACTATACATTCTTTGTTGCATATTCCAGTCGACAGATATCTCAACTACGCTGGTTTGACAGCCTTCCAACTCCGTACACTTAGGAATAACTTCATTGGCGTCCATTCATTGGTCCTAGATGAAGTAAGCATGGTCAGTGACAGAATGTTCACATTCATAAGTAGGCGTCTTAGTGAGGTAACTGGAAATAATTTACCATTTGGTGGTTTGAATGTTATTTTGTTCGGCGATTTCTTTCAGCTGAAACCAGTTTGTGGTTCTTTTCTTTTCAAAAATATGGTCTTGTGGGATTTGTTTCAACCTGTCTTCCTCCGTGAAAATGTTCGCCAAAGTGGTGACTTACCCTATGTCCAGTTACTAAATCGTGCCAGGGTTGGCATGCTTTCACAAGATGATGTCAAAATGCTCAAAACTTGTTTGCGTCCTGCAGAGTTTTCTACATCAGGTCTTTGTATATTTCCCAAGCGTTCTTCTGCCGCTGAGCACAATCGAATTTGTTTGCAGAACCTTGCAAGTCCTCTGATAACAGTTATGGCAGAACACTATTTCTCTTCTGATGATTCAAGTGGTGCTGGTGTTCCTTGTCCTGCACAATATATTCCTGAAGATGATCGTGATGCTGGCAATATACCAAACTGTTTTGAATTTTCAGTACGTTCCAGAGTCATGCTTTTGCGCAATATAAACATAGCTGGTGGCCTTGTAAACGGTGCTATTGGCACAGTGCATAGTGTCTCTTATTGCATAAATGGCAATATCCAATATATTTTGGTGGCTTTTGATGCCAAAGATCAGTACTCTCCTCAAAATGCCAATACTAGTGGCTTAGTTGCTGTTGATAAACTTGAACATAAGTTTGTTTATGCAGGTCATTCTATTATTAGGAAAAATTATCCGCTTGCTCTATGTTGGGCTAGCACTATACATAAAGTGCAGGGTCTAACAACTACTTCCTGTTCTGTTGACTTAGGCTCATCTGTTTTCCAACAAGGAATGGGGTATGTAGCTTTAAGTAGGGTCACTCAGCTACAAGGCCTGCATCTAATTCGTTTCGATCCAGATGTTGTAATTGCTAATGAGTCCGTTCTAGAAGAATACAATCGTTTACGGGAAAAAGCAAACAAATGACTAAACAGACTCGAAGTGTATATATTTTTGTCATTATAACATATGCACATACTATGTTAACTTATTTTACATTGTACTCATTTATCTCATTAAGCCTTGATTAAGGCCAGGCAAACTGACTTCTTATTCTTTATATCTGTTATTGCTATTATAGTTCACTGTACATATTTAGCTACAACAAACAAGTTGTTAATATAAGCACTTCAACTGTTTCCATGCATTGATCTTTTGTATCACATTGGTTTCTGCTTCTTTTTGCACACTGGCAACGCTAGCAGTACAATGAATGCTCCATTCAACCACCATATGCTTGACATATTAACAAACTGTTTCTACTACTGCTTCATACTATAATTCTAACTTGAGCTGCTTTATTATATTGCACAACACAAATGCACCAGTTTGCCTATTTATTTTTTATACAAATCCAACATTTGACACAACAGCCTATTTATGCTGATGCATTATAATTGCCAGTTATACAGCTTGCAAAAAAATGTAACTTGTCTATTTATCTCTACATTACATCTTTACTTCAAATCCATACTTGTTGAATTGCCTATCTCAGTCACAAAGCTTATACATTTGCTAATGTTTTTGCAAACATGTCATGCACATGTAGACATCAAAATAGTCTCCACAGTTGTCTAAGTGCTTGTTGTAAGTATTCTTTTGAAATTGTATTTCTTACTTGTACAATAATATTTAACATTTGTCTTGAACAGACAAAACTTTAAGCCTTAATTTTATGTAGTCATGAATTCATAAAATACACAGTGTCTTTTTACAACCACACTGCATCATTTATAACACTAGTTATTTATGGGGCTTTCAGAATGTATTTGCTAATACTCATCACCAACATGTACACTTTATAGTACTTGACACCATGTTGTACATTCCTGCCAGTACCAAATAGTTACATTTACAGTTATTAATAATGTTTTAGGCGCATGATTTAATTTTTTTTCAATATTTACTTCTTTCACAGATGGACATCATTTCAATAGAAGATGCGCTACAGCTCCAGGTTGACCAAGTAACCTCAGTTGCTGTCAAAGTTCTATCTACGGCTGAGGTTACTACCTACAAGAACAAGGACAACTCTGACAGACGATATTTTGCAGCCATTGTCGCTGACGAAACTAGTCATACAACAATCAGAGTCTATAAAATGAACGGTTTGCTACAGTTTACTCAAGGTGCTAACCTCATGCTAAAAGATGTCATTCGGAAAAACGGAGACAGTGGTCTATGGCTAGTCAGCTCATCAACAGTTGTGAACTGGTGCGAAATAGATGTGCCTGCAGCAATAATAGTTGCTTCAACAAAGCCAAAAGGCCAGACTGCTGAGGCGGTCAAATTAGCTGATGCCATCAGATCGTCATCAGCATCTCACATTGTTGGGAAAATTGTCCAGGTAAAAAAATAAAAATAATCCCAGTACACCGACAAATTGTATTGTTTGCATCATCTGTAGTTTCAAATAGACTACAACTTATTAATATGCCAACTACCATAACTTATCGGAATAAATGACTAATCGCAATATCATTCAAATCTAATTAATAGTACATCTTGTATTTACATATTACAACTCACATACCTAGTACATATGTCTGCAATGTTGCCACCATTGAGTGTTTCAATGGCATACACTTAATATCCTTATTATTTCATTCACAGGTGTTCACCTACTTCATTCACAATATGTATGCTCCACATTTTTGTATATTATTGCAATTACATGTATATTCAACATCAACTGTACTTTTATAACACTTAGTTCCCAAAGGCTCTACATAAAAACCATTTTCATTAAAAAAAAGTTTCCATTACAAACTAACTGTTGTTATAACAATAATGCAAACAAGTTATTATTTGACTTTTTCAGACTTCCCCTTTAAAGTACAGAAGAAATGGGGAATTACCCATACGCTTTGTAGCCATGAAAGATTGTGATGGCGGTCCAACCGTCAAAGTGGCTCTGTTTGGAGATGATGCACAAAAAAACATATGTGAGGGTGATGTTATAGGTCTTACGGATACCTACCGTTATAAAGATTCTAACGCTTTATCCACCAAGAAAACAACCAAATTTGAGGTTCGTTTCATATTTAATACTTTACTACCCAGTCATGCTTCTATGTGTTGAATATTTTCTAATATTAAAGCTGTTCCGTTAATGTATATATTGCACCATTCCTTGTACCTAATACATATCAATTCAATATAGTTATTAAATACTGTCTTTTAATATGCATAGTGCTTAGATTTCCTAGGTATCATTTTTCTATAATTTCAATTCATATTTCTTGTATCTCCTACAAGTATTATGTGTTTTTGTCTCACAATTTGTAGGACAAGACATGCAATTTTCTATTTCATGTTGCTTTCAGCGGTTTCAATTGTATGTTTTTAGTTCCTTTGCTTTTCAACTAGCATTTTCATTGACATATTGTATTGAGGTTCAATTGTTTTCTATTTTCTAGTATCTACCACAAGACATGTTGTCTGTTAGTGTGTCCAGCAATGACGAACTCGATGATGATGACTTCTTAGATTTAGACATATTGAATGAGCCCGAAGAATTCCAAGTCAAGGGTGTCATTTCCGCTCATGTTTACAGATGTTGTCCAAAACCTGGTATGTTTTTTTCTTGTTTCATACTTCTAATGTCCATTTCTCTTCCTTTGTCTTTGCACATTGTTGCAATATTTTAACTCTACAACATAATGCATTGCTTAGACACTATATCAATTGCTATATTACAATATATGTCTATAAAACTTTGGTGCAACTGTGCTAATACCATTATGCACCTGTACTATTTCTACATTTACTTTTTGTAACTGTATTTGTGTACCACTATTACAACGACATGGGCATTGTAAGCTTGATATACCCTTTACTGATAACTATCTTCTCAATTACTTTCTCATCAAACTCAAAACCTTGACATTTCAGCATGCAGAAACAAGAAGCTGGACACATTGACATGTCCAACATGCAAGGCATCTGATGCTAGTCAGCCCACATACTATTGTACTGCGTCTCTTGTTTTGAAACGCCAACATAGGCATGAAACACGAACATTTTTCATGCCAGACCTCCAGCAGCTTGTGGACCTTCCACCTATAAACACTTTGGCAGATGATTACAGTCTCCGCGACTTTCTAACCAGTAAGCTGCCAGTGAATGCCAGAGGCACTTTCAGGAATGGTGGCTTAATGATCATATCTACCAAAAGGCATATGCCATAGTGCTTGTGTTACTCTTCAGTTTCACGTTTTTGTGAGTCTGCTGTTTGTTTGTTATAGAAGCTTCGTCAGGGAAAGACATCACAAACATCATCTTGAATTTGGAAATACTTCCTTTCAGCACACATTACTTCAATAATATACCTTAACATATAATCCCTACAATTTCCATGTAAATATGTCACCCCTATCGATTATCTCGATAAGTAATCAATAAAGCTGCTAACTTCTTTTGTTTAAGCACTTTCTAAAGTCGCACACGCGTTAATTTTCTTTTTTCTACCATTTAAAGGAATGATTGGTACTCCCAAAATGAATGATCAATATATATATTGTTGGTGACTCATCATTATACATTTACAGTTACACTGTGTGATACTAGCTTTCTTTTTATTTTTCGTTCAGTTCACTCAAATGTTTTTGTTGAATATATTTAATGCTCTGCAGTGATACAAGGTGCTTTATAATTTTCGTTATGAATGTTTTGGTTTGTGGAATGGCTTAGCTGCTGCCTTAATTGCATTCGATCCTTTACCTCTTCACATGTTTGTGTGCTTTCTGTAACTATGTATGTAAATACTATGTATGTAAATACGTTTATACTTCTCTTTGCTATGTTCTTTTTGTTTACTATACTAGTCATTCCTAACGTAGGTCTGTTACCTAGTCTGCGTTCACCTGTTATGTTTTTGGTTGATTCATGTAACAATTATAGTTTTCATTTACATATACAATTACACCATTACCAAGTCATCGACAAAGTTTATACTCGTTATACATTAACACTGCTTGATAACTTATCCAGTGTGTAATAGTGTTTGTGTTGCTAGCATACGGTTGTTGCATAATGAAGTGATCTCACATTTTGACAAGGTGCTTTACCATTTAGTGATTAATGTTTTTGTATACATAGTTCCTACATCTACAATATTTACCTCCCATGTTCAGATTGTTGGCCATTTTTGTAGCCAAATTCCGTTAAATTATATGGGGAATATAATGTCAACGATGATAAACTAATCCAATATATAAAAATCACTTATTCATTATGCTCATGTCTGCATTTGCCTCAGTCAGTTACAGAAAAAGTCGTTTTACATCCAAATTATCTTGGTATTTTCTCAACAATCACATATTTCGACATTACTTCTATCAGTTTTGCCTATCAAAATGGCCGATAGTTAACAACACGGGAGGAATATATTGTAGATGTAGGACCTATGTATTGAGTAATCGTGTTGCTTCTTGTTCAGTAATACATTATTTCTTTCCACTGTTAATATGTTTATAATATATGTTAATACATTCATATTTATATTTGCTATGATCTTTTTGTTTACTGTACTTGTCATTCATATATTATATTTTTATAACTTTCACAATGTCAAAACTCATTTTGCATTCACATATTGCATGATTAATATACTGTGTCTCTGACATGTTGTTACATACAAGCGTGATCTCACATTTTAACATTATGCGATACGAGCGTGATCTCACATTTTAACATTATGCGATACAAGAGTGATCTCACATTTTAACATTATGCGATACAAGAGTGATCTCACATTTTAACATTATGCGATACAAGAGTGATCTCACATTTTAACATTATGCGATACAAGAGTGATCTCACATTTTAACATTATGCGATACAAGAGTGATCTCACATTTTCACATTATGCGATACAAGCGTTATCTCACATTTTAACATTATGCGATACAAGCGTTATCTCACATTTTAACATTATGCGATACAAGCGTTATCTCACATTTTAACATTATGCGCTATAAAGGTGATCTCACATTGTAACATTATGCGATACAAGGGTGATCTCACATTTTTACATTATGCGATACAAGAGTGATCTCACATTTTAACATTATGCGATACAAGAGTGATCTCACATTTTAACATTATGCGATATCAATTGGTGTTTTTTTTGTAACTTCTACTTATGTTATTCTGTCAGGTATTTTATATCTTAGAAAATTATGATTGTGATTTAGGATAATATTGCATTCTCAGATGCATAATGTTGTCTTCATGTACATGCATTATGTTCATTCTCATGGAAGTTTGGCACACTATCACTATCTATTTAATGCCCATACAAAATCTAGTCTGTTGTCTTTCAATTCCTCATACACTACTACTATAACTACAAATGTTCTTCATATACATGCATATACAGTTACAGCATAATAAACACATACTGTTAGTTCACTTTTGCGTTTGTTCTATTTCATTTTGTTCACGCCGTGCACACTCTTTGCTGCATCAGGCAGCAATTTTTTACTTGTATATACAGTGTAACACTATCGATACTTGTACATGTGTTACCATAAATGTGGTAATAATTGATAATATTTCATTTGCTTTAGTATATACATGTACGTGTATTTAGGTTATTATTGTATATATACGCATTTATGTTTTATTACATTGTCAGTTCAGTTTGTTCATCAACTGTAACCTTATATGTATATTTGAATTTGTGTTATAGTGTTCCTTCTCCATCTCATAGGTGTTATATATATGTACATATTTGTTTGTCATCAGAGCCTTATGACTAACTGGACTGAAAAGTAATATAAAACTCCATAAACTCTATATTATTTGTCAAAACGCCTCTGGGGCCGTCTGAGTGTCTGTTTTCTGACGTATACATATAATTAGAAAAAGGCACCTGGGTTGTCCTAAATATAACCGAATTGTATGGAAAAACCTAGCTTGCGCATGCACATCCTTCCCTAGTACGTTTTGGTGGCCTGAATTGAGCTTTCATCAGATTCATTTCAGTATTTCGGATACAGTTGGAAATGGCGGAGTTGATAATGCATGTGGCAGAATTCTCATCATCCGATAATCGATACTGCGCAAAAATGCCTGTATAGAACTATGAAGGATTTTAACTTAAAACTGGTATAACTTTTTATCCGTTTAAAGATATCAAATAAATGCAAACGGTTTTGTAATGTTTCAATATTCCCCATTCATTCAAATATTTTACCTTTCATTTGAAATAAAAGTAAAATGGTATTTTTTTTAACTTTAAAACAGCTACCAGTGCTATATAGAATATATAGGCGGAAAAAAATTAGTCTGAAATTAACTTAATGTCATTTAAAAACGGTTAATGATATTAACAAAATGCAAATGGACTCATAAACTATAATTATTGCTCTGTCAATCGCTATTTATTTGGTGAAAATATTTAAAGAGGAAAATGGTCTTTTTTCACTTTAAAATTATATGGTATGTTTTTTTACCACGTTCGGAAATGTTCGGAAGACCGTCCAAGTATGACCGAATATTACCGAAGTTTTATGGCTCTTGAGCTCCGGACAGGCACACTAGGGGTCCAGCAGCGATTATACAAGCTGTTAATTAACAAATTAGTGCGCTTTATAGGGAAGAATTTAGGGGAAATGTGACTTTTTATAGAATAGCATTGAAATGAAATATTGGTTTGGTTCATTAGATTGACTTTTTATTCAGTAAGGTGTGAACTTTAAAACAGTATAATTCGATTACAATAAATATGTTTTTATATGATATTGTTTAATTTTATATCTAAATGTGAATATTATTATATTAATGTTATTAATATTGCATTTAATACAGATGTTACAACTATTTAGACAAAAAGTTGCATAACTTATATAAAATAAATGTGGCTTTTGTTGAAATCGTATAAAAATAAATTTTACCGCAGAACTGTACTTTTTGGCCGTTTGCATAGTTATACATAGAAGTTACAATTAAAATGAATTTTTGACATTCAGTTGCTTGCTGCCAAAACTGCGAATTTATTGTTTTAAGGAAAACATCGTGTCATGAAACCTTGCATTAAATTGTATAAACATCATTTTAGATGAGGTTTCTATCGCCTGTGATAATAAAAAACCCTTGCTTGTTTTTACAACAAAGTGTCATAAAGTATCTGACCCTTAATTGACAAAACAATAAAAGGTGACAATTATGTGAACAATATACTGTGAATATAAAAAAACGAAAATGACCTACAGGTGTTGACATTCGGATCACAAGTAATATCTTCGTATCAATACCTTGTATTCAATACTATGTCAGTGGAAAAAATGAAGGAAATGTTGGTCCGTATGGGAATAAAAACAAAATTAAGAAAAAATAAAAGATCGCAGAGCTTCTGAGAAATTCGTTTTAAACTCGGTACCCTGAAACAACACATTTCCCTTCATTTCGTAACTTAAACATGTATATAGGGCCGTAACAGTGTCACCAGAATATAATTGTAGGTATTATTTTCGCACGTAACGTGTCATTTAATTCCACGATGGTCTTGTGATACGAGAGATTCTTTGTTTGCTAAATACATCAGTTTTCTACGTTTTCCACCAATTAATTTTCGGGTTTCATGTATATAGTATTTGATGCATTTTATTTTTCATGAACTACAGTTCATAAATGTAGTGGAATGTAAGACATTACATTATAAAATTATATTAAGAGAACATAATTTTGTTTCGTGTTTTTTTTTATTAATTATCTGTCTATTTAGGCAGGTGGTCAGCTTGTTCTATCCGAATCAGTAATACTGCATTCTAAATCACCGTTTAAAGTACAATACACTGGTTTACCCCTGTTGATTCACGAATTAATAACAGTTAAATCACCTTTCGAAATCATTGAAAAAGTATAGCCGCATCATTCAATTGATAAAAAAGTAAGGAACTAATTTAAGTATTAATTTCACTTAAACGACAGACAATCTTGTATATGAAAAACAAGTAATTCGCTCACATACATAAAAATTACAATACAACATTATTCATTAAACGCGCACTTAACCAGAGAAATACATGTATCATACTTAACGTTAGAGGCTACAATATAAGTATCATGAATGTATAATACATTCTGAAAAATTAGTACTGCCCGGGGCAATTTCATTATGCTGGCTAACACAGCGGGGTGGCTAATTAAGTCGTGAACGATAAAGATCATGAAATCATATCATAAATCGGTAAATCACGAAGGCTTCCGAGTGTTTCCGGGTGTTTTCGAGTGTTCCCGACCACCGTGGCCACTAATTAGCGACGCTCGCATCGATAACTATCGGCTTATCTGATGATGAAGATTCTTCGGTATGTCTAGACCGAGGCTGACGATATTGTTATAATGCAAAATTTGCAGTCAGTTTTTATTAAGTTTTGCAAAATCATATTTAATATTTTTTGTATAAACTTGCATTCTCATTTTCTGTACATTTCTTTGTTATTTAAAATGCACGCAGTAAAAGTGTCATTAAATTTCAACTGTGCACCTTAGGGCCAACATTTTGACAATAAGAAATTTTAAATACTGATATTCTCCTGCCAGATAGCCATCTATGATAAATGATAATTACCCTCTAAAATTACATCAAAAGCATTTTTATATCTTCTGGCTAAATATTTTATTGTTTCTTTGTTCTTTGTCACACTGACACGTAATTAGACTTCCTTATAAAAAGGGGCTGCAGCTCAAATCGAGTACATTCGTATTTGCTATTTATCGTGTGCTTCGTCACAATAAAAGATTTTGAACTGCAGCCTGATTTGTGGAATTTATTTATTCCAGAAAACTCCTACTATAATCCCCTTCTGCAAATAAGTCGCTCGCCGTAGACGCGCGAGTATATACGCACTATAGCGCGGTCAGAAACCCCGTTATATCAAGTGGTGGGGTATAGGTCGATCACCGTGTGAATCCAGCCAACTCACAGATCTCACGAAGGGTAACAGGAAAACTGGTAGAACCACATTCAGGTTACAGGACTAAGGGAAGGGCCATGGCGCAGCCTGCACTCTGCAGTCGTGTGAGGACGGAGCCCTTGGACGGCAACAAGAAAACAGATGTCGGCGCAAGTGGATAACTTAACCTTGCCCATACACGTAATGTAAATGCGAATGTCATTACAGTAATAAAAAAATAAAATAAAAAATGAAAAATAAGAAAAATACAACTGTTACAATATAAGAAAAACGAAAACCATATAAAAATTGAAAAAATGAAAAACATAATACAACATAATTTGCAAGTTAAATGTCTGTGCTAGAATTGTTATGTATTATTGCATATGATCCATAATATTATGTATGTGTTTTTTTTAATGTAACGCTCATATGTCATGAGGTACATTTCAAAACTTATTTTTACCATCACTTTGTTTATTTGTATGTTGTTTTGTATTGTCACATGAACTAATATATTTGCGATTCCGTATTTTTGACTAGTGTAGGTATACAAATGTTTACATTTATACAACCATGTTATATGGTTCCTACGGTAAAGTCTGTTTGCACGGTATTTCATTTTAGTTCTGAATATGTGCATAGACACAAACATAACTGCTACATGGCATAGTATGTAAATTTTGATAATATTTTTGATCTTATGAGTAACTATAACATTTCCTACATATGTATTTTCCTCACGTGCTACATTCAGTGGGGTCATATATCATTTCGTTGCCACAGTTCTCCTTTATCTTAACTTTTGTAGTTTTTGATAGGGATAGTCCGTTGATTTGTTGAATACTTTGTAAGAACCAAAACATGCAAGTTTGTCTTGTATAATAATGTGCTCTGTAGGGATGCGTAACCTACAACCCGGTTTTTTGCATGGAATAAAACCTATCACTCTGTTGTTTTTATAAATCTTTCAACTGTGTCGGCTAGATATATATCATGTTTATTTAATAGTTCACTTGCCTTGTACAGGATATTGCATTATTCTGTTATTTTTGCTTCAGGCTAAGTTATATAGAATATTTTTATTGTTTCAACTTTGGGGTCCAAAGTTAACGGGCCGCAGGGAAGTTGTTATAATGCAAAATTTGCAGTCAGTTTTTATTAAGTTTTGCAAAATCATATTTAATATTTTTTGTATAAACTTGCATTCTCATTTTCTGTACATTTCTTTGTTATTTAAAATGCACGCAGTAAAAGTGTCATTAAATTTCAACTGTGCACCTTAGGGCCAACATTTTGACAATAAGAAATTTTAAATACTGATATTCTCCTGCCAGATAGCCATCTATGATAAATGATAATTACCCTCTAAAATTACATCAAAAGCATTTTTATATCTTCTGGCTAAATATTTTATTGTTTCTTTGTTCTTTGTCACACTGACACGTAATTAGACTTCCTTATAAAAAGGGGCTGCAGCTCAAATCGAGTACATTCGTATTTGCTATTTATCGTGTGCTTCGTCACAATAAAAGATTTTGAACTGCAGCCTGATTTGTGGAATTTATTTATTCCAGAAAACTCCTACTATAATCCCCTTCTGCAAATAAGTCGCTCGCCGTAGACGCGCGAGTATATACGCACTATAGCGCGGTCAGAAAATCCGTTATATCAATATCATGGATATTTAACTTTCGTGTGACATGGCTTCCGATTTCTTTATTGAATTTTGAGAGGTGTGAGGTAGTACATTTTGACCAGTTTATATTTGCCCTTGGACGGAATTTAGGGCGTATTCTATCTCCTCTCAAGTTGATCTGGCATATGATTGGTAAATGATCGGAGGTCAGACTCTCATGCAGCTCTGCAACGCTATAGCAAGTAAACAGGTGACCGGAAGTGCTCTTCACGAGTACGAGTTCGATATTGTATCATGGTATACGCGAGCTTTGGAGAGATAGCAGGCCGTTACTACGGTCGATATGGGAAATAATACTAGATTCTGAAATGGGTAAGATCGGGAATCTGTGACAAGTTGAGCGTTAAATTTTCTAGCAAATTTAAAAGTTCCAATGTTACAATAATAAGACAGCTATTATGATGCGATATTTGATCATTTTTATTCAGAAAATCTTTCAAAACCAATTGTTATTCTTGTCATTTAAAATTTGGCTTTTGGCTTGAATTGCTCAGCAGATCTTCTCAATAATTGACATATGTCAATTTACCCTATATGAATTTTTATTTCTTTGTTATATTCACATTTATATTTTATCCATTTGGGATCAAGACATCATTTATGAAATGTGACAAACTTTCTTTGTTGTATTGTTATGAATTGTTAAGTAATAACTCAATGAGATCTTAACATATTTAGCTCATATTGTTTAACTATATAGTGTTGACATTGGCTCCTCTTCTAATTAAAATGTCACATCTGAGAAACAGTATATAAGGCATGAAACTTTTAAGTAAAATATATATTTAAAAACGGTTAGGTTTATGAATATTACTCTGTGTAAAGTTTACTTTATGCTTCTCTAACGTTTTGGACTTTGTGTACAAAATAAATAACTACGTGACTCTTTAAACTTATTTTAGAACTGTGTGATATTTATCAACATACTTTGTGTTGCTTTTAAAATACAATTGTAGGAAATAGGAAAATAACCTATGTGTGACTTTATTTTATGTTAAATACCTAAAATAACATACAAGTACGGTGTGTACCTAATGAACTTTGTGAAAGATCTACTAATATACATTTGTTGATAAATGCGAATAAATCGTCTGGAAAAATACAGAACTTTGTGTTCACTCATCGTAAGTGGCAACCATAAAAACCATAGAGGTCAACATCGTCTGGCAAGCGGCAATAAATAGCGCAACATCACAGACGTTCATAGAGAAAATATACACAGAAAACTAGTACAGAATTAGTACAAAATTAGTACAAAATGTACATCACATTAATGATTTACCTCTAATTCTAATTTTCTATCATTCTTAACATTGGTTACAGCAGAGACACTTTTTGTATGTTTTGCGTATAATAATTGCAATTCCAATTTACATCGTGTCGTTGTGTGCATTTTTTCATGTGGACAATGTCACTTTGCAAGATCACGAGAAGGCCGGACATTTCAGGAAATAAGAATAGTTTATCATTATCGTCATCAATCACTATGGTAACATCGTTGCCATTGGTACCATTGTTTGCGAACACGCTGAGAAGCTAAGTATACACATACAAGGTGTTACAATCCGTGGTGTATTTCTCTTTTGGTTCTAAAAAAATATTAGGAGAGTCTGTGGGCAATTCGGCAACCCTTGGGCTCTTTCGGCAAGTCTATCCCTGTAGTCATTTATTTTGGAGTAATCAGACTGACAAATACGCATGAGCTCTCTAATGTATTCGCCTCTTTTGAGGCCTTCAAGTTTCTCATCGAGTTCAGTGTTGGTGTATTATGATATACACACATTTTAGGGGAGTTAACCTTGGTACATGTACTATTGACTGAAGGAAAGCATAGAAAGTTAAACATTAAAATCCCGACATACCCCTTTTAACATGCACATTAATTAATTCATCATTCAAATAAACATGTCAAGTACATCCTAAAATTTTGTTACGTGTAAAATGTTATCGCGTGCCAGGAATCAAACCCGAGACCACCCCAGACTAATATCCATTATAATTCTGGGTTGCTCTACCAACTAAGCTACCTGACAGCATAATCTCTACTTTAATACCTACAATTATAAAATTACATGTATATTACTTAATATGGAGTTTTATCGTTAAACATTGTTGCTTGTTAAATTGTCCGAAAGGAAAATGAGAGAATCTACCAGAATGTAAAGCTAGTATCAATATAATGCTATGCCAGTCCTCTATATCCGACAAAAAAACAAGTTGCTAAGGCAATAATGCTGTCGCAAAAGTGCAGTAAATCACGAAAACACCTTTCTCTAGCCGCCCCTGCATTGATTTTTCCTTTAGTGAATCGGCCGGAAAAATAGTTCCAAAGATATTCTCAAAATAAAAAAACGACAATTTACATCGATTATAAAACCAAATTTAATGTCGACATATGTTGAAACTGCTCACAAAACAAACAACGGCTCACAAAACAAACACATCAATGATTTTACAATGTTTTAAGAAAAAAACATTGAAAATGCAGGCACATAAAGTGTGCGCAATATGAATTATGTAACCCCGCGGAATAAGGCGATTGTGTAGTAATCTCAACACGTACAACCAAGTTAGTACTGATATACCGTAACATTCGTTACTGCCTTACAGATACATATTTCAATACGATTGTACAACATTAAAATATCCAATCATCTGAATACTGCCACGCGAGTTTCCTTCGTACTCTCTGGGGTCGGATGTTGGTCATCTCTCCAGAGTCGTTATTCTGTTCCAATTGGGCGAAACAGTTGGTTGGTCTCGTACCCTCCGCTGTGGAATAATGTATTTGGAAACATTGTTAGATCTTTCTAGAGTTGGCGGTATTCTTCCTGACGTCAAAAACTGGTATCCAATTGTTTCAGCGATAAATATGTTGATTTTATACGTTCATGTTCCTCCGATTATATGATTTCAGAATTGACTAAGTGACGTCACGGCCTAATGGCGGCACGACGATCTGTGCCATCAAGGTATGGATCGAACGCAGACTCTTTTGATCAAACAAAGATTTTTACTATCCAGGAATTGACTCGTTCATGCAAGCACGTGGTCATCTCGAAATGATTGGAATTCGGATATACTCCTATTGATGACGCTGTTTGACTTTTGACAATCACAAACTGCTACAAAGTTGTTGTAGTCCGATACGAGGCCGTGGGTATGTATGGAACTTGTTTGTATTTGTATGTATATATGCAACTTAGTTTATATTAGTATGTATATATTGTAACATGTTTGTATGTGTATGTATATATGTAACGTAGTTTGTGCGTATACAAGTAATTTGTTTGTAATTGTATGTATATATGTTACTTGTTTGTATTTGTATGTATATATGTAAATTAGTTTGTATATTTACTAGTAATTTGTTTGTTTTTATATTTGCTCGTATATATGTAGCGTGTATGTATTTTGTGTATATATATAACTTAGATGTATGTATAGGTGTATAAGTGTCTTGCTTGTATTGGTAGATATATATGTTACTTGTTTGTATTGGTAGATATGCATGTTACTTGTTTGTATTGGTAGGTATACATGTTGCTTGTTTGTATTGGTAGGTATATATGTAACTTGTTTGTATTGGTAGATATATATGTTGCTTGTTTGTATTGGTAGATATGCATGTTACTTGTTTGTATTGGTAGATATATATGTTACTTGTTTGTATTGGTAGATATATATGTTACTTGTTTGTATTGGTAGATATGCATGTTACTTGTTTGTATTGGTAGGCAAACATGTTGCTTGTTTGTATTGGTAGATATACGTGTTATTTGTTTGTATTTGCATCGGTAAGTAAACATGTTACTTGTTTGTATTTGTAAATATGCAAGTAGCTTGTATTGGTAAGTATACATGTAACTTTTTGTATTTGTAAATATACATGTATATTATTTTGGTAGATATACGTGTTTCTTGTTTGTATTTGTTAATATACATGTAGCTTGTATTGGTATGTATACATGCTAATTGTTTGTATTTGTAAATATATACATGTAGCTTGGATTGGTAGGTATACATGTTACTTGTTTGTATTTGTAAATATACACGTAGCTTGTTTTGGTAGGTATACATGTTACTTGTTTGTATTTGTAAATATACACGTAGCTTGTATTGGTATGTATACATGTAACTTGTTTGTTTTGGTAAATATACATGTAGCTTCTTTGTATTGGTAAGTGTACATAATACTTGTTTTTATTTGTAGATTCACATGTAACTTGTTTGTTATTGTACCTATACATGTAACTGTAATTTGTTTTCGTTTGTAGGTGTACAAATGACTTGATTGTATTTGTAGATATACGTGTACTTATTTGTATTGGTATGTATATATATCATATTATTGATGTATAGGCTGATGGCATGAATCGTCTAAATATAGAATTGAATTGAATTGATTGGTGTCTATACATCGACCGATGAAATATATATTAACCTGTGTTGTTCTACTTGTAGTATACATACTACGTGCATATTCTTAATATTTAACGCGTAGAAAGCCGAAGATAAAGAAAGACATGTTTGTCAAGAGGAACAGGTTAATTTTAGTCATTTTCGAAAAAAAATGGGAATCATAGTTCAGTCCCCACATGAAAAGTTGCGAAGGCCGGACCCCCTTTGCCTCCCCCGTCTCCTATGCCTAATGCTGTTCATATTTGCATAATCTTGTTCTTCTATAATATAAGTTCATGTCTTTGCAATACCGCTGTTCAACAGTTTGCGTTCATAAGATCATCACATGTTAATTTTGTACAATCACTTTACATAATTGTTACCTCTGTTAATATGACTTCGACTTTAGACGTATTTATGTTGTGATGTATTTATGATTATATCGTTATGCTTTAACTGTTACTATTATTAATCAATTTAATTTGTTTCAAATTATTACATTTACTTGAATTGTTGGTACTATCAAATTGTCCGTTAAATCAGACTAATTGCACAATGCCTAATAAGAAACACACGGATACAAAGGTAATGAACAAATCTACCTCATGAAGTTCCTAGACCATCTCGCAATAAGGACCACCTCCTTAATAAGTCTCTAAATAATCACACCTCCTCCACGGCTCAGTTCACCGAACTCAGAACAAATGGTAGTCCTATGATTGAGGTTTCACTGTATTTAGACGGAAGGGAGACCACTCGTGAGGGCATATTCAATTATCATCGTTCTGTTGACAACGGACTGGATTGACCAATCAACGTCAAGAGATACCCGTGGGAATAATGCCATTACTATGAGTCATAGTTGTGTTTATACCACTGTCATGAACACTTGACGCGGACTTTCCATGCCATGAGCTTTGTATTCGGGATCCGTAAAAACTACAGTTTTACGCAAAACGTTTACGTTATTTTGGCATTGTATCAAGGGTTTTCCGAACTGTGTATACAATTAGCTCTTGTAGTAACGCGATTTAGTTAGATTTATAAGTCCATGCTTTACCATTCCGAAATAATTTATTTTCAATCTCTTGAATCTACATTTAATGAAAGACAGCGAATGTACGAGATGGGCAGAAATGAAAACAGGAATCTATATTGCAGTGACAAAATGTCCAACGGTGTTCGGTGCACTAAATTATCGTTTGCACATTTTTATTTTACTTAACACAAAGTAAATCAAAGCACTGAAATAACTTTTGCAGACGAAGTTTTCCGAAGGTTACCGCTGTAAGTTCCTTTGAACACATCGAGGCAACCAACTGTTTTACATTGAAAGTGATATCCCTTAACGCTCAGTCTAGGAACGAAGATCTAAGTACATGTTTATTCGATCACGAATAGTAGGCATTTATTAAAACGTTTGATTAACCTTTATTATCACATATTTTCGCGACATTACAAATGGGTTTTTTTGGGAAATGCAAGCCTTTGCAAGGTTATGCGGAATATTATTGGCCTTGAAACGACCTCGAGAAAGTTTAAACCATTCTTATTGGTGAGACTTGGGCTAATGTTTTCAAAAACATTCTGCGCGATTTGGTGAACAACTTCGCATGTTGGGAATTAAATGCTGAAATAATTTCCTCCGTTGGAAAACATTGATAATTTGAAACCATGTTTATCCATTGCAGAACAAACTTTACTTTATTAATGTTTCGACAATATCCGTATTTGTTTATTGTTTTGTGTTTGCGTCTTTCATGTTACATATATCCATTACATGATGGTTGACTTGTGTTTGGGTTATATTAGTACATGTAATACCTATCGAAGGCTCTTTGAGTTGTCGTCTACTTGATTATCTATATGTTGCACAATTTAAACAATAAGGCTCGGCTTTTAATGACCATGTTCGCTGATGTTGCGACATTCGGTCAAATGTCGTTTTTATTTGTTTGTTTGTCCTATTTTATTTTCCTAGTTATTCCTTATGGCCTGCTTGGCCATTTTTTGCGCCTCTGTCCCCTAACGTATGTACCCTTTAACTTCATCAAGTGCCTTATGTTTTATGGAGTGTTGTTTGCCTGGAGGTCTGTGTGGAAAGGCACTGTCGAATGTATGTGGCGTTCCCTGTAGCAGCTTATTTCTTCTCTTTTATCAGGTATGTTCGGCTGATTAACGACAGTAGCTTGCGCACTCGTCACAGAAATCTGGCTTCTCGGTTTTAAAGTTATAAGAATTCATACATCAATTTAAATCGACATTCTCATTTGTTGTTTATATAAGTATTGTACACATGTGAGTAACAAACAGCTGATATAAGTCATGGATTCACTAATATAGGAACAAGCAAGACACAAAATGAGTTTTCACCATCCAGTGTTTATGTAGGTGTGGGGACAGCAATTTCAATGATTGGTTTTCGCTGACCTATTTTGTTATTTGGGAGATAGAGAATGTGTAAACGAAATCACGAGAAAACCGTGGAATAACATAATATTTGTATTTAATTGGTTATATCACTGGAAGACGACTGACAGTTTAGGGTGCATGGAAAGTAAGCGTGTACATCCAGGCGTACATTTATACCACCGTCGATTGAAATGGTTACTTATAAATTATATGAATGCCCTTAATATTTTCTGTATTTCATCACAGGCAGTTTCAAAAACCGCGTAGACCAAGCGTTAAATGAAATGATATAATTGTTCGATTATAGATTGATGTGTTTTATTTTTATTCCAAATTTTGTTTGCATTTTTTTCGTTAATATTTATTTTATTATATTTTATCTGACTGTAATAAAGTCATTTATATACGGTTTTGTGTATTAATATATTCGCGCGAAAAGCTTGCTAAGCAAAATCTACAAATAATGAGTTAAAAAATGCAGGGACTCGAACCCACGCCCATAAAAAGTGACACGAAGTGTACAATATGAAGCTTAGCCAACTGCGCTACGGAGGCAGTTAAAACAATATTTGGATTATTTCATTATTTCATTATTAAATGTACAGGTATGCCCAATTGCTAATAGTTTATGCATGGTACGTAAAAGTATGAGGCCCCTCAAGTGGTGTATTCGATTCCAAATTTACGTCGTTTAGTTGAAACTCATTCATTTGACCTTAATTGTGTAACATGTTCTCAGCACGTTTTGTAACAGGAGCCACACAACATCTTTCTTGCTCTGACACAAGTACCTACTACGTCGCACAAATTAAAAGTGTATTTTACACACAACATAACGAACTACTACTTTGTAAAGCCCTTAAAATCAAAATACAGAACAGCGAGAACGAAAGTTGTGCTTCAAGAACTACTCGTATAACTAACATGTCACTAGCGTAACAACATCAATACACACATGTATACACAACTAGTATAATATTTTCAACAATGTACTTTATTCACAATGTAAATTTATTGTATCCGGGCCCCACTCTCAATGCAATATTACACAAAGTGTCTACACAAGGCGTTACCGTTATAATGTCTCCAATGGTTACCGCTATGTGTTTTGCCAGCAACGTTTTGATTGGCTTACATGAGGGCACCTCTCGTGTCGTCATTGTGTAAAATCAAATTCAAAAGGCTATCTATCGAAAAGGTAAGACCTGATTTAAAATTATTTCGACAAAAATGCATAGTTCTTTTGCATTCGACTCAAAACATATGTATGGGCAATGTTTGCATGTTAAAATACTGACATAAAAGTGTTTATTTGAGTTGAAAATTACGATAAATTAAAAATGCTCTCATCCATTTATGAGCCTACATGGGGTCAAACAGCAATGCTAAATGTTATGATGATCATTTTGTATGATGTTTATTTTTGCAATTTATGCCATGTTTTGTGCACATGTTTCAAAGCGTGAAGATATTGATGTTAATTGATACTTTGAAACCTGATAGGACTATATAGCTGTTGTCACGTGACTTTCTGTGTGCGTCCATCTTTTCGTTTTGGTGGCAATGATACGGAATAATACGTCAATACAGCCTTTTAAATCCTAGTCGAATATCAAATCACGCATGCCTCTCTTAGGCCACACCAAATTGATTTGTAGTTCGTCGGATTTGCCGCTCCTTTAAAATGCAAGAGTAGAAATAAAATAAAAATTTACCCGCTTGCACCTCCGTCAAAAATCAAATTTTATTATTTGCTGTGCGCGAAATTTCTGCGCTAATAAAGGCTATTTTTCGCATTTTAAAGGAACTCTCATTCATTTGATTACATTTCGGTACAAATGCTACCATAAGCTCAAGCGTTCGGGATATCCCACGCTTTCCGAAAATCGTTTGTCCACATTTTCCGAAAATCGTCTGTCCATAATTAAAGCTATCAAGAGTAGTCGTTCTTGAATGTCGTTAACTTCAATAAACCATTCGCTATGCATTTCACACACGGTGTCATGAAAATATTACGGGCAGTTAGCGCCTCTAAACTGACCCACACTTAACATCGTTGATATAATCGAATATTAAAATCACATGTGTACATCCTTAAAGACGACAACGATATTATATATATGCATATCAACCGTAGTTTAACACTCCCACAATGCATTATAAACATGGGAGTACCTGCAAGGACCGTAGAAGATACATGTGCAGGAAATTTACAATAAATGCATCAAAACTCATGCTTCCCAACTTTCTTTGACCCTCAATAGGGTTTTTCCAGATTTCTAAGTGGGAGATTTGGACTTTCAAGTGGGAGGAAATTTGCGGCCTAATTTTTAGCGGCGCGCGCTGTAAATATGTTAGTTTTTTCTTATGTATGGTGATTTTAACCTCACTATATAAAAAATACAAGCAAATATAACAGTTTTATATTTATTAGAATATCAAAGTTAAATTAGAACAGATAAAAAATTACATTAAACATACATACAATCTATCACAACAATAACATCATACATACATATACATACATACATATATACAGTCTATCACAACAACCACATCATACATACATATATACAGTCTATCACAACAATAACATCATACATACATATATACTGTCTATCACAACAACCACATCATACATACATATATACAGCCTATCACAACAACCACATCATACATACATATATACAGTCTATCACAACAACCACATCATACATACATATATACAGTCTATCACAACAATAACATCATACATACATTTATACTGTCTATCACAACAACCACATCATACATACATATATACAGCCTATCACAACAATAACATCATACATACATATATACAGCCTATCACAACAATAACATCATACATACATACATATATACAGTCTATCACAACAACCACATCATACATACATATATACAGTCTATCACAACAACCACATCATACATACATATATACAGCCTATCACAACAACCACATCATACATACATATATACAGCCTATCACAACAATAACATCATACATACATATATACAGTCTATCACAACAATCACATCATACATACAATATCAATCAACAACATACTACAACTTGAACTTAAAACAACCTATCACAAGTTTGCACCCATAGAATGGAAATCAAATCTCTAACATTAAAGGCCATTAATACATTTATATTGTCATCTAAGTATCTCATAAAATACCAAAAACATATATCATCTATGATCAATCACAGTTTATAATGTATCTGTCTACAGCACTATGTATCACAGCCTCCTGCACATGTTTTCTTCCTGTCAAAAGTATTAAACTCACACTAACTCTTTGAGGGATGAACACTGTTCATTGTAACTAACACTAGCACTCTTAGCTTTTTTCAACATTTCCTCTGATGGAACGAATGAGAAGCAGGGCATATCCATATTAACCTTTACGCATAACAAGTTTTCCAGTGTTTTTTGTTTCAACTGTCCCCTATAATCAGTCTGCACTTTCCTTAACCTAGAAAACAACCTCTCAGTGTCTGCGTTACTATGAGGAAGGGAGAGACAGGCAAACGCTAAAGCACATATGTTGGAAAAACGCTTCTGTCCATTGGGAATAGTGATTTCATTTAACTCATGCCAGTAATTATCCATAGACGTCACTCCATACTCAAAGATTGGCTGTTCCTTTCCTTCAAGCAAACACAAGTCCTGATATTCATCTTCTACCTTCTGGGTGTCTATAGCAGGGGTGAATCTTTCACTGAGTTCAGAAACTGAAAAACAAAAGCAAATAATAAGAAATAAGAAATGTTTTATTGTAAAATAAGAATTAAAACATTATTGAAGGAGAGGCTATTTGATCAGGCAACTCATTTTTATGCATTCATAATGAAACACTGTAACATGTAAGGTTTTATTAGTAATGAAGTGCTTATCAAATGTAAACTACTTAACCATTGTTACTTAACAAAACTAACAGAACATATAAAGCTATTTTCTATTGACTTATTTACTTACCAGAGACTGCACTGACATCCCCTCTCAAGTCTGGGTTAAGAAAAGCCAAGGTTTGTAGGGTCTTATCCTCGTATGGAAACTTCTGAACAACTCGTTCCGCAAGCTCAACTTCTGGCTGGCTGTCAAAGTACGACTTCAGCGCTGGCCAATGAACTATAGATCTTTTTACACACTTGTGTAGGGATAACCATCTTGTTGGACAATGTTTTAGGAGTTTCCCGGGATCTTCCAGCTCAACAAAATCAACAAAACCCTGGTACTCTTCTTTTCTCTTGGAACTAAAATCGGAAAGAAACAAATACATTTAGCATAAGTAAAACAAAAAAAAGTTTACACTACATTGGAAATTGGTCTAGAAGTGCTCCAGTAGAATGTATGCCTTGGTTGTCTGCAACAAATGTAACAAGTGACTTAACTTAATAAACAGGAAATTATGGTAATGTAGAGTCGTCTTAGCAAACACAAACACATCTTCTATCGATCGTTTTAGACAAAACTTACAAATATACATTTTTATAAACAAAGTTTATATTTATTAAGTCTCTTTTTAAACCATACCTATGCAGAAAATAATAATACGTCTCGATGAGAAGATCCTCAACTCCAGTGGGAAGCTTCTTCAACGCATATTGCACACAGGTATTTGCTATATGACAGACACAGCCTAAATCATAAACACTTGGTTGATGCTCTCGAACCCTCGACAAGACAGAGTTGTGCTTGCCCACCATGACGTTGGCGTTATCACTCATGTACCCAATGAGGTTCTCCCATGGAATGTCTCGGTCTCTGAAAATAAACAAACAGAAACATAAATACGTTGAAATAATAATATAAACATTGTAAAACATTGCGACTTGAAAGACAGACACTTAAATTATTAATACCATATATGAAGTGCCTATTTAGTATTGTATTGCACTGCTACATGTCAAATACCTATGTTTTAAACCATGCCGAAACAATTGCTTTATACTTACACTAGCACAGTCTGCAGACAGCTAAATAAATTGGAACCTGTTCCTATGTTACAAATGGGCATGGCCAGAAATCTCGTTACAACACGCTTCACTGATGTATCATGGACCCGAACAAGAATAGCCACACATTTATCTGAACCCTTGTCATTACTTTCATCTATGAGGACACTGAACTTTTCACGTTTACACAAATCAATTACTTTATCACTTATTTCCGGTGCTACAGAATAATTAATCACATTTGCAGCTTTCTGGCGACCACATGCAAACTTCTTTGCAATGGCAGAATCAGGAAACATAATAGGTACAAGTTTGGTGAAGTGGTCAGCGATGTTAAATGGAAGTTCATGGTCTGCCACAAATGCTGTAAACAACACTTCTGCATATGTCACCGATTGAATCGGGAGTTTCCCGATTCCAAGTCTAAAACCCGACGGCCCCGATTGAAACCTAATATAACCCGACGAAACGAATTTCGGATGTTATGTGTAATGAAAATAGCTTCGGGTCATTGTTTACACAGCTGGAGATCTGTGTTTTGATCGGGTTTACCAATGTTTACGAGTCCAGAGATAGAATCGTACAAAGAGATCCGAATAATACCGAATGTTCGCAATGAGCCAATCAAATCGCTCGATTTCAGTCTCGCGTGAACGAGAACGACCTTCACATTGCGCGAAATACAGAATGAAAGGCGTGAAAGTTAATTGCTCGGACAATTATTAAGACAACGAATTATAGACGATAATTGGCGCGGGGGCCATGCAATTACGAACTTTAAAAGGAGAGCAGCAATTAAAACATGCGGTAAGTATTTTTGATGTTCATTGTTTAAGAACGTCCTTTTAAATCGGCGTTTATGAGCAGGAAAACTGCGATTGCTCAACATACCTTAGTACGAAATCGTGAATCTGAATGAAATGTGTCTCCCCATTTCTTTCGTAGAACTCGTATCAAACATATCAAAAAGAATTAATTGTTTAACGTGCATAATCATGACTAAACGGAAAGCTCAAGGTTCAGACTCTACAACTCCAACTAAGAGAAAAAAGTATGTGTGTAAATTTAACGATGTGTGGACTTTAACCAACAGATGTATTGTCCGGAGTGACAAAGGTGAGCAGTATGCATACTGCAAGTTGTGCCAATCAAATTTTGGAATTTATAATGGTGGGAAGAATGATGTTGAACGTCACATTTTGACTCCAGGGCATGTAGGTAACATGAAGTCGACGAGGTCCACCCCATCGATATCATCTATGTTTACTGCCGTCCAAGATCCACTCACCAAGAAGGTGACATATGCAGAAGTGTTGTTTACAGCATTTGTGGCAGACCATGAACTTCCATTTAACATCGCTGACCACTTCACCAAACTTGTACCTATTATGTTTCCTGATTCTGCCATTGCAAAGAAGTTTGCATGTGGTCGCCAGAAAGCTGCAAATGTGATTAATTATTCTGTAGCACCGGAAATAAGTGATAAAGTAATTGATTTGTGTAAACGTGAAAAGTTCAGTGTCCTCATAGATGAAAGTAATGACAAGGGTTCAGATAAATGTGTGGCTATTCTTGTTCGGGTCCATGATACATCAGTGAAGCGTGTTGTAACGAGATTTCTGGCCATGCCCATTTGTAACATAGGAACAGGTTCCAATTTATTTAGCTGTCTGCAGACTGTGCTAGTGTAAGTATAAAGCAATTGTTTCGGCATGGTTTAAAACATAGGTATTTGACATGTAGCAGTGCAATACAATACTAAATAGGCACTTCATATATGGTATTAATAATTTAAGTGTCTGTCTTTCAAGTCGCAATGTTTTACAATGTTTATATTATTATTTCAACGTATTTATGTTTCTGTTTGTTTATTTTCAGAGACCGAGACATTCCATGGGAGAACCTCATTGGGTACATGAGTGATAACGCCAACGTCATGGTGGGCAAGCACAACTCTGTCTTGTCGAGGGTTCGAGAGCATCAACCAAGTGTTTATGATTTAGGCTGTGTCTGTCATATAGCAAATACCTGTGTGCAATATGCGTTGAAGAAGCTTCCCACTGGAGTTGAGGATCTTCTCATCGAGACGTATTATTATTTTCTGCATAGGTATGGTTTAAAAAGAGACTTAATAAATATAAACTTTGTTTATAAAAATGTATATTTGTAAGTTTTGTCTAAAACGATCGATAGAAGATGTGTTTGTGTTTGCTAAGACGACTCTACATTACCATAATTTCCTGTTTATTAAGTTAAGTCACTTGTTACATTTGTTGCAGACAACCAAGGCATACATTCTACTGGAGCACTTCTAGACCAATTTCCAATGTAGTGTAAACTTTTTTTTGTTTTACTTATGCTAAATGTATTTGTTTCTTTCCGATTTTAGTTCCAAGAGAAAAGAAGAGTACCAGGGTTTTGTTGATTTTGTTGAGCTGGAAGATCCCGGGAAACTCCTAAAACATTGTCCAACAAGATGGTTATCCCTACACAAGTGTGTAAAAAGATCTATAGTTCATTGGCCAGCGCTGAAGTCGTACTTTGACAGCCAGCCAGAAGTTGAGCTTGCGGAACGAGTTGTTCAGAAGTTTCCATACGAGGATAAGACCCTACAAACCTTGGCTTTTCTTAACCCAGACTTGAGAGGGGATGTCAGTGCAGTCTCTGGTAAGTAAATAAGTCAATAGAAAATAGCTTTATATGTTCTGTTAGTTTTGTTAAGTAACAATGGTTAAGTAGTTTACATTTGATAAGCACTTCATTACTAATAAAACCTTACATGTTACAGTGTTTCATTATGAATGCATAAAAATGAGTTGCCTGATCAAATAGCCTCTCCTTCAATAATGTTTTAATTCTTATTTTACAATAAAACATTTCTTATTTCTTATTATTTGCTTTTGTTTTTCAGTTTCTGAACTCAGTGAAAGATTCACCCCTGCTATAGACACCCAGAAGGTAGAAGATGAATATCAGGACTTGTGTTTGCTTGAAGGAAAGGAACAGCCAATCTTTGAGTATGGAGTGACGTCTATGGATAATTACTGGCATGAGTTAAATGAAATCACTATTCCCAATGGACAGAAGCGTTTTTCCAACATATGTGCTTTAGCGTTTGCCTGTCTCTCCCTTCCTCATAGTAACGCAGACACTGAGAGGTTGTTTTCTAGGTTAAGGAAAGTGCAGACTGATTATAGGGGACAGTTGAAACAAAAAACACTGGAAAACTTGTTATGCGTAAAGGTTAATATGGATATGCCCTGCTTCTCATTCGTTCCATCAGAGGAAATGTTGAAAAAAGCTAAGAGTGCTAGTGTTAGTTACAATGAACAGTGTTCATCCCTCAAAGAGTTAGTGTGAGTTTAATACTTTTGACAGGAAGAAAACATGTGCAGGAGGCTGTGATACATAGTGCTGTAGACAGATACATTATAAACTGTGATTGATCATAGATGATATATGTTTTTGGTATTTTATGAGATACTTAGATGACAATATAAATGTATTAATGGCCTTTAATGTTAGAGATTTGATTTCCATTCTATGGGTGCAAACTTGTGATAGGTTGTTTTAAGTTCAAGTTGTAGTATGTTGTTGATTGATATTGTATGTATGATGTGATTGTTGTGATAGACTGTATATATGTATGTATGATGTTATTGTTGTGATAGGCTGTATATATGTATGTATGATGTGGTTGTTGTGATAGGCTGTATATATGTATGTATGATGTGGTTGTTGTGATAGACTGTATATATGTATGTATGATGTGGTTGTTGTGATAGACTGTATATATGTATGTATGTATGATGTTATTGTTGTGATAGGCTGTATATATGTATGTATGATGTTATTGTTGTGATAGGCTGTATATATGTATGTATGATGTGGTTGTTGTGATAGACAGTATAAATGTATGTATGATGTTATTGTTGTGATAGACTGTATATATGTATGTATGATGTGGTTGTTGTGATAGACTGTATATATGTATGTATGATGTGGTTGTTGTGATAGGCTGTATATATGTATGTATGATGTGGTTGTTGTGATAGACAGTATATATGTATGTATGATGTTATTGTTGTGATAGACTGTATATATGTATGTATGATGTGGTTGTTGTGATAGACTGTATATATGTATGTATGTATATGTATGTATGATGTTATTGTTGTGATAGATTGTATGTATGTTTAATGTAATTTTTTATCTGTTCTAATTTAACTTTGATATTCTAATAAATATAAAACTGTTATATTTGCTTGTATTTTTTATATAGTGAGGTTAAAATCACCATACATAAGAAAAAACTAACATATTTACAGCGCGCGCCGCTAAAAATTAGGCCGCAAATTTCCTCCCACTTGAAAGTCCAAATCTCCCACTTAGAAATCTGGAAAAACCCTATTGAGGGTCAAAGAAAGTTGGGAAGCATGAGTTTTGATGCATTTATTGTAAATTTCCTGCACATGTATCTTCTACGGTCCTTGCAGGTACTCCCATGTTTATAATGCATTGTGGGAGTGTTAAACTACGGTTGATATGCATATATATAATATCGTTGTCGTCTTTAAGGATGTACACATGTGATTTTAATATTCGATTATATCAACGATGTTAAGTGTGGGTCAGTTTAGAGGCGCTAACTGCCCGTAATATTTTCATGACACCGTGTGTGAAATGCATAGCGAATGGTTTATTGAAGTTAACGACATTCAAGAACGACTACTCTTGATAGCTTTAATTATGGACAGACGATTTTCGGAAAATGTGGACAAACGATTTTCGGAAAGCGTGGGATATCCCGAACGCTTGAGCTTATGGTAGCATTTGTACCGAAATGTAATCAAATGAATGAGAGTTCCTTTAAAATGCGAAAAATAGCCTTTATTAGCGCAGAAATTTCGCGCACAGCAAATAATAAAATTTGATTTTTGACGGAGGTGCAAGCGGGTAAATTTTTATTTTATTTCTACTCTTGCATTTTAAAGGAGCGGCAAATCCGACGAACTACAAATCAATTTGGTGTGGCCTAAGAGAGGCATGCGTGATTTGATATTCGACTAGG
The DNA here is from genome assembly GCA_032209605.1 of Mactromeris polynyma. NCBI lineage: Eukaryota > Metazoa > Mollusca > Bivalvia > Venerida > Mactridae > Mactromeris > Mactromeris polynyma. Next base: position 89,061 of record JASFXZ010000138.1, read on the forward strand.
ATTTAAAAGGCTGTATTGACGTATTATTCCGTATCATTGCCACCAAAACGAAAAGATGGACGCACACAGAAAGTCACGTGACAACAGCTATATAGTCCTATCAGGTTTCAAAGTATCAATTAACATCAATATCTTCACGCTTTGAAACATGTGCACAAAACATGGCATAAATTGCAAAAATAAACATCATACAAAATGATCATCATAACATTTAGCATTGCTGTTTGACCCCATGTAGGCTCATAAATGGATGAGAGCATTTTTAATTTATCGTAATTTTCAACTCAAATAAACACTTTTATGTCAGTATTTTAACATGCAAACATTGCCCATACATATGTTTTGAGTCGAATGCAAAAGAACTATGCATTTTTGTCGAAATAATTTTAAATCAGGTCTTACCTTTTCGATAGATAGCCTTTTGAATTTGATTTTACACAATGACGACACGAGAGGTGCCCTCATGTAAGCCAATCAAAACGTTGCTGGCAAAACACATAGCGGTAACCATTGGAGACATTATAACGGTAACGCCTTGTGTAGACACTTTGTGTAATATTGCATTGAGAGTGGGGCCCGGATACAATAAATTTACATTGTGAATAAAGTACATTGTTGAAAATATTATACTAGTTGTGTATACATGTGTGTATTGATGTTGTTACGCTAGTGACATGTTAGTTATACGAGTAGTTCTTGAAGCACAACTTTCGTTCTCGCTGTTCTGTATTTTGATTTTAAGGGCTTTACAAAGTAGTAGTTCGTTATGTTGTGTGTAAAATACACTTTTAATTTGTGCGACGTAGTAGGTACTTGTGTCAGAGCAAGAAAGATGTTGTGTGGCTCCTGTTACAAAACGTGCTGAGAACATGTTACACAATTAAGGTCAAATGAATGAGTTTCAACTAAACGACGTAAATTTGAATCGAATACACCACTTGAGGGGCCTCATACTTTTACGTACCATGCATAAACTATTAGCAATTGGGCATACCTGTACATTTAATAATGAAATAATGAAATAATCCAAATATTGTTTTAACTGCCTCCGTAGCGCAGTTGGCTAAGCTTCATATTGTACACTTCGTGTCACTTTTTATGGGCGTGGGTTCGAGTCCCTGCATTTTTTAACTCATTATTTGTAGATTTTGCTTAGCAAGCTTTTCGCGCGAATATATTAATACACAAAACCGTATATAAATGACTTTATTACAGTCAGATAAAATATAATAAAATAAATATTAACGAAAAAAATGCAAACAAAATTTGGAATAAAAATAAAACACATCAATCTATAATCGAACAATTATATCATTTCATTTAACGCTTGGTCTACGCGGTTTTTGAAACTGCCTGTGATGAAATACAGAAAATATTAAGGGCATTCATATAATTTATAAGTAACCATTTCAATCGACGGTGGTATAAATGTACGCCTGGATGTACACGCTTACTTTCCATGCACCCTAAACTGTCAGTCGTCTTCCAGTGATATAACCAAATTAAATACAAATATTATGTTATTCCACGGTTTTCTCGTGATTTCGTTTACACATTCTCTATCTCCCAAATAACAAAATAGGTCAGCGAAAACCAATCATTGAAATTGCTGTCCCCACACCTACATAAACACTGGATGGTGAAAACTCATTTTGTGTCTTGCTTGTTCCTATATTAGTGAATCCATGACTTATATCAGCTGTTTGTTACTCACATGTGTACAATACTTATATAAACAACAAATGAGAATGTCGATTTAAATTGATGTATGAATTCTTATAACTTTAAAACCGAGAAGCCAGATTTCTGTGACGAGTGCGCAAGCTACTGTCGTTAATCAGCCCAATCAACATAAACTTGTCTCTCAACAGTAAAATAATATAAACTTTTCCTAATACAGCTTCACAAAGAAAATATAAGGTCAATGATTTTTTATAGGAGTTGCCTCCCTTTACCTGTCTGAAATCCATTTCATGCTATGTAAACAGTTAATTTTGTTAGTCCAAAATTATGGTCAATACATTGAGGTAAAGTTACTTCCCCTTATCAACAGATCTGCAAATACTGTGAAACATTTCCTTTTGATATTTGTTACAACATGGAATTAATGATACTCTACTCATGTCAATAGCTATTATACATATTTATACCTTATAATTCAGTACACTGAAGTGGTAAAAAATAGAACAACATACCATGGACAATGTCAGCTCTCCATTGTGACGAAGGTGATCCGTTACACTTCAATATGATTAACTGAAATGTGAACAGTGTAGACACTTTCACCATAACACTAAAAATCTAATGATAAACACAAAATATAATTTTATTTTTCATGTGGTCGTTAACGCGACGCATATAAATGGTCTTCAATTTCGGTCTGAAATTTTACCAGTTCGGTTACTTACAAGTTTTGAAATATTTGTTAAAGTAAATGAATATTTAATAAAGAACATCATTGTTAAAATCATATGATGACATCTTCAGTTCACTGACAGTTTACATCCTATCAAGCTCATCATAGTATGAAAACTGTACTAATAATTTGCAATAACAAAAAAATCATAATTATGCTCTGACATCACAACTTAGTGACAACAGAGAAGTGTTATATAAACCATACTACAAGTATATATGAATGGAATATACAAATGTCCCAGTTTATACACTGGCTATATAATGTTTAACCAAGAGTTACCAGTTACCTCTGAGAGAAAATCTTGAAAGTTACAAACATCTTCCTGTAGGTTGTTCAGTTGAAGTGACATCAATACAGATCTAGTAATGTAGGACCTGCAGAAAATACAAAGAAATACCAATAAACAATGTTTGAAATGTCTGGTTACTGGATTACTCATGGAAAGCGTAATCCAGTTAAATGGCTTGTATTGTATAAGACAAACTGAACTATCCACCAAATAGCTACTAAAATAACACAATAAACAAGAATTTGTTTGACTAGCAAAGGAATAAAAGGAGAATATGGAGAATTATGTACGACACCCAATCTGGTGATAGTTTAAGAAAACTGCCATTATGGCTGTGACCATGTATATAGGACTATCAGATTACTCCACCTAAAATCCAAGCAATTGAAGCAATTTCAATACACAGTATGGGAGGTAGATTAACAGCAACAGCTGGCACCAGATAACTTGAGAATTGATTGTTGTGTACTCACTCCAATAACAAGACCTTAAAAGAGGTCCTTATGATTATTTCTATAAATATCTAATTGATTGTTGCGTACTCACTCCAAAAACAAGATCTCAAAAGAGGTCCTTATGATTATTTTGTGTAAATATCTTTCTTGTTGACAGCAGACAATTCACATCTGATGCTTTGCTTCAACAAAGTCTTGCATCAGTCAATAATCAAGTCAAAATTTGATTAAATAGTTTCCGATCATTTGACATTTCAATAACAGTCTAACCTGTACTAGTGGTAACCTTTAAATAGTGGCCACCTACCTACAACAATCAAAATTCTCCCCATCAGATATCAGTCTTCAAATGGCTGGGAATAGCAGCTACCTACCAACCAATGCAAAAGATCCTTCACCTGAAATTGACAGAAAACAATCATCAGCTGTTGTAAGTCATTATTGAGATAATGCCAAGCAAGTCTGCCCTGTTAAATGTTACTAGTAACACACCAACACAAAAATGCAGGGGATTAAAAATGTGAAAGGTGAACTGGATTAGGCTGAGCCCAGTGCACAGTGAGTCTTGGAAACACAATGGAGTGCATCAGAAAGGTAACAACAAATGCAGTGTGAATGAGGAATAGCTCCGTCACATTCATGACAGAATGTCCTAGGATGGACTGATGCCAGCTGAAATTGCCAGCTGAAATGGTACAGCTTGATCAATCTAAAAATGGTCTAAAAGTATATTTTACATTACTTACAACAAAACGACAACGATCACACAAAAACAACTTGTGTGAATGGATGACAGTACTAGCTTTAATGAAATGTATTAATTGTTGACATAATACATTATGTTTTCATCTTTGATTCTTTTTATTATACATCACAGCTGTAAGTCTGAAAATAGTTTCTGCAATTTCTGCCAAAGCGTTTTTATCTGTTTTACTTGATCAATATTTATTGACATGGAAGTCTTTGTTCTTGTAATGTCTGAATATCATCAATATACTACATGTATGTAGTTGTATAAACCAGGGTTTACCCAATATCGCCTCAATGCTTGCACCCAGCAAGTGTCTGTACAAGTAACAGTAATAATACATAATCACAATGGCTGATAAAAAAATGTCACAGCCAAATATTTACTCTTGGGACCCCCAACTTTTATCAGGGACTCCCATAATTGCAAATGTTGGAGTCCCAGGACACCCCTGAACAATCCACAGGAAATCCTTGGTGACTTATACGTCCGCTGGGCTGGGTGCTATAATTTATATTGCCATTATTTTGTATGAATGTACAAGTCATTATAAACTAATTTCGTATCTTACAGACACACTGAGAGAGAAGTAAAATGTATCAGTAAATTTCTGAAACTGAAACACTAATCTTTCATTACTAACAGCTGTCATCAACCATTCTACCACTTGTATCAATGCAGGTTCTTGGGAACTCTGAATTGTGAGTGCTTAACTCCTACTTTTGTTCTGCAGACTTTTCATCATACCGAACTCTGAATTTGTCCAGAAACCTTTCTCAGCACACATATTTTGAAAATCCCAGTGAAAACCTCAACATGCATAACTCATGATACAAGAATTAGCAATTCATTTGTGTATTAGATTTCATTTAACGTTAAAAGTGTGTTCTCGTTCCATTTTAAACCAGTTAACAGTACGATAAAAATTTTCACCAAATCAATCGAATATTCCAATACATGATACTATATATCCAAAGCCTGGCCTAAATACTACACAGCAACAAGAATTACAGACCTGCTAAATTTTCTTTCTTTCTATATTATGTATTCTCTTGTAGCTACCACTGACCATCTTGGCTTCTATACTGTGTTGTTTGTAGTGAGTATCAGCTGGATTCTCTACATCTTCAAGTTCTGAAAACATCTAGTCTGGCTACCAACCAGATAATAACAATAACAAGATTATCAACAATATATGTTTTTCTTTTTTTAACTAGATCTTAATTGACTCCCGAGTTTTTGGCTCTGATTATATATGTTTTAGGCACAGTGGGGCATTATTTCATAAAAAACTGAGTAGCTACAGGTGTTGTCGCCTATAAAACAGTAAAACATTGGGTCAGTATACAGAATACATGTCTGTATGACCATGGCAACCATCTTTCACTGTTTCATTCTCTCATTCCTCCAATATGTGCTACAACATCAGATTCAAGTTTTAACAGTAACTATTATAAACACGTTCCCATAACCTGAACGTATCCTCAAATAATAACAAACATGTATAGAAATACAACTTGTATTTTGGTGTAAAGCACTTGGGACAACCCGTTGAAATATCCTTAAAATTTACGAACCAGCGCGTTTGATGTCCCAGAGCTGAATGAAAATCCCGTGCATTACCCGCCAATACTGACCAATTCATGGTTGAATTGACATCCAAAAACCTATACCATCTGTTGGACACTTAACATAAACAAGGGAAATTAATTTTCCTCTAATTTGTAAACTCAAACTAGGAAAATTGTATTTATCGATGGAACCTATGGATGTTCCCCGACAGGACTTTGTCAAGTGAAAATAATTGTAGGAGTGAACAATGGTTTTGAGTTGATGGGATTGGAATTATTACAAATGGTTGTGAGTGACTGAAAATAAATGGAAAATAAATGCAACGGTCTAAGTTTGAAGAGCAGTACACTATCTGCATGACAGTGCAATCACTTTATGAAAAAAGCAGCTAACTGTCTGGATGTAGAACATGATTAATGATATATACATGTATATACCGGTTGTTCTGATTACTGATGCACTAAGATTTCAACCAATGCACTTCTTTGGGACGTTTTGCTAGCACAACCAGTATGTAAAATGATGATCAAGTTACTTTGTGACAGTTCTTAACTGTGTGATTCAAAATTGCAATATAAGCGAAGGTGCTTAAAAAGCGAAGGTGCTTCTAAAGCAAACATAATTCATAGAAAAAGAGGTATACTGAACTTCAATGTTGTTTTCCAATATATTTTGCCTGCAAAAACATCTTCTGGAAGAACTAAAAAAATGCTTAAAACTATGATGTAACCAAACGTGCGACAAAAACAAAGATAGTAAGTAATCAAACCTTTTTTAGATTTCTTGATAATTGAGTTAACATCAATATACATGTTCATAGATGTACCAGTTGAATATGCATAGAACTGGGTTACTTCATGCATGATTATTATTATTCATTTATAAAATCTGTATTAATTCATGCCCTAAACTGATCACTTGACCTTAAATTAATCTGATGCAAAATAGTTCAGCAAGCAACAAAAATGGGGCTGCAAAAATGCAAAATTCTCTGGAGCCATGGCTGCAATACTTTTCCTTTAAGTGAAGGGACTGTGACCTGTTATTCGGCAACAGTACGCAACATGTCAAGCTAAACATCAAACATAATTAAATGTGTTGTAGTGCGAGCCTCAAATCCATGACCCCTTAAATACTAGTATGGCATTCTTAACAACTGAGCTAATCGGGCGGTTGACTAACACTACTGTCATTTGAGGCTCAACCACTGTGAGCCATGAAACACAGCTGCCACCCTTGAGGTAATCCACGACCTGAACACTTAAGTATGTGCTCTAACGACTGAGTTATCCAGACTGACATCTAACGGCACACCAGTACAAATGTTAAGTTTGTTACAAAGCATCTAGGAAATATAGCCACCATTAATGAGAGGGAATTTCACGCATCCACCTCTCTGTAGTTCGCGACATTGATGTTTAGATGCTACCTACGCACCTGACACGCCTTTATTCTAAATGATACATCGTGCACATGTCACATGATATGGTCATGATTTTTGCTGTTCGCAATTCATGAAAAATACACCGTACAACATAATCTGAGAGTTGACACTATGCAACGGTGTTTACATACCTTTTAATATTTCACCTTCATCAATTTAAACAATCCGATAATTGTCCCTGAGCGTGGACCATCTGCTTTTTGTTGCGAGAGCACAGACGAATATAGCCTGGTTCCCATTAGTGAAAGGGGAAGGAACTCCAGACTAAGACGAATATAAATCCGTATGGCGCCATTTGCAATTCTTGTCTGGAGTCCAGGTAAAGTTCGTACGGTACGGTCCGTACCGTTAATTGCAGCGACATGCGTGTTTGTGTTCAATACTGAAGTATGATTTGGTGCAGTACATACCATCACGGACATATAAACCATGTCCGTGTTAAATGTGAAAATCTTCAATGTGCTGATATTTCTTCCAAATACAATACATTTTTATAGCTTATTATAAAGTAACATATTATTAAATAAAAATAAATGTGCTTTAAGTGTTGCCTTTTAAATCAACCAGTGTATATATACATGTTTATATAAGCCATGAAGTCACAGGTGTTCAAGATGAGTCATTTTTCCTTCACCTACATTCATTAATAACAGACAAAGATTTACAAATAGTGATGGAATGGAAAAATAACTATACCCAACTCAAATATATTTCTTTCAGTTAAATACCAATATACATGTTGGAAAAGCATTGCAGTTGGAATCTTGGAGTATACAGTGTATGCTTTTAGATTTGATTGGTATTAGACCTCACCAATGCGACTCATTAAACTGACTGGATAGTCAGAACATGGATAGCCACGTCAAGGACTGCTTGAGCAACCTGCTACTTACAACGTCAATAGAAATTCACAATAATTATTTGGCTAAACTTTCTCTGGCAACATTGATGCCTTGCATCAACTTTCTCTCGTTTTCCTACTTGGATGCTTTTGACATGGTGTTCACAAGATGCTGACCTCACGAAAGCGACTCATTGACACTGTGAGCCACACCGGGGACTGTCTGAGCAACCAGGCTACCTCTGCATCTTGTTTGTTTACCCCTTACATTGATAAAATTTATATAAAATAAATATATTTATGTAATACTTTGTGTTCTCTTGATTTGAACTACACTGAACAAGTTTTCTAAACGTCCATGTAATTATAGAATGACCATTGAAGAAAGGGCCAGGGCCGATAATTATAAAAATATATTACTTTTATATTATTCACCACTTTTTATTAATATTTCAGGTAGCCCGTCTGTTTAAGAGGCGCAAATATGTACCTTTAGTTCTGTTCATATATTTCGACGAAATACCAAGTGGACGTTTAGAAATTTTGTTCAGTGTATATATAAATGATAGTATTAACTATATATTTGGTATTGTTAACTATCAGTTGTATCTCTTACAAGTGATGTTTTACCAGCATTCTTTCATACACCAATGCTGCATACCCCTAGTTATCTCAGTCAGTAGAATATTAGACAGTCATTTTTGGTGTCTAGGGTTAGAACTCCGGGTGACATGACTGTGCTATTGTTCTCTTTCATTGTTGACTGGAGATAATGTATCTAATTGTATGCATCAAGCAGCACTGTTTCATTTGGTGAAGTTGCCAGTTGTTTTATGGAGGAACATGTTTGGTAACACCATATTTGATGTTGAGAGGACAAATATGAACCTTCTAACACATGTCTCTTTTTGTACCACTGTATTCTGCTGCATTGTATCTGTTCGGATATTTGCTTTTGTGAATTATTGAAATAATAAATCATAATTGTTTTGCATGATTTGTGTAAAGCGCAATTTCGTATGCCTTGGTCATAAAATATTGTATCATCATACTCAGTACATTTAGAAACACACAAAGATTTTCTCAAGGAATACAAGAAAAGGACTTTAATTGTTACTTTTATGTTTGTGCATCATTTACACTATATCCAATTACAATCAACAAATGTTTTCATATTAAATGAGTTTCAGAATGCAATAAAATGACGCTTTACAAACATTTCAAAGGACAAAAATTGTGCGTTTTTAAATGTACCAAGTATATTTTCACAGAACAGAACAGATCAGATATCTTTATTTATCAATTTTATTACACACAGCTGATCATATATACATAATCATACATAAATATTATTTCTGCAAATAGAAAAAACAAGAAATATCGTTAAAAGAAGTTAAACATAAAACGTGAACCAATCAAATTGTAAATTTATTGCATATTTAAATAACACCCTTCATACAACATTTGATTGGTCTTAATGTCAAAATCAATAATATACAGGTACGCTTTATTTTGCCACTACAAAAAACTGCCAACATCAAAATTTAACATCTTTAATGACCATCACTACAATAGATATTGATTATCAGAATATTTGTCTTTCATACACCAATGCTGCATAAACAATGGCAAACATCTTCATATTCCTTACATGTATTCAAATATATATAGCTTTATTTCCTGACAAGCAGTTCAATCTCATCATTAATGAACATTTTATTTTTATTCTACAGTCAAGGAAGATGAGATTGGTTCATTTTGAGCTGCCTATCAGAATAGAAAGAACAAATACCATAAATGACCCACCTACCTAGCATAGAAATCTAGCTAGAGAAGATGACCAGTCACAATACAGCACATTGTCTCACATCCTGACATGCAGCTCAAAATGAATCAATCTCATTGTTCATGATACATACTTTATTCTAATCTAATTTCAACTTCCATCTGATAATCAAGAGTCAAAGTAAATACCATCTTTATGACTACAGAGTTGTTTGTTATTGTCATCTATAATGTGGAATTCACAATGAAACCTTATACAATCCACCTAATGCATGGTAAATAATCAGGAGCATGACTAATCTCAGATATACCTTACATATCTTGGAGATCTAATTTTACTTCTACTTTCATTTTAACATTCACACTCCTGAAAAGTTCCTTTTATTTACTACATCTTAACTACCATGCAACAACAAGACAACTAAGAATCATTCTTAAACAATCCAAAAACAGCTGACACATTAACACCTGAATGTCTTTAATTTCTCTCAATTGATATAAAGGTACTAAGTTTGATAGTACCATATGTATTAATTTTGTTTGTAAAAGTAGAGATCTCAAATCAATATTACCAATTTAACAAAGCATTGTGTATAATAATTACCATAATGTCTACCACAATACAAGATTACCAGTTAACTAATTCACTATAGAGGTCATCTACTTTATGAACAATTACCCAGTAATACATTACCCAGGAAATATACAGGAACTAAAAAATGCACTGATAAAATTTTATAAGAACAAAATAAGCCTGGAAGTTCACAGACTTACAAAACAAAACAGCAAATGTTTACTACATGTAGTTGTAAAATTCATAACAATCTCAATTTGATACAAAATGCACACTTATAGTAAAAACACATGTATCCCCAAGCAGTGAAGTCAGCCATACAGGAAAGTGGATAAGTAACAATATTCTCTTAATTCTGTTGGGCACACACTCTGAATTTCCAACTATAATTCAATACAATACTGCACAATACAGTAAACTACCATATTGACATTCTTTACAATTTAACTTTATTCAATACAGTGCAATATCATACATTTCATTTTTCAAATTATTCACATTTTTTTTCATTTTTTTAGATACCTTGTGAAAAAATGCTTTCACTACATAACTGTGTTACAGGAATGCTTTATAAAAATAGGTGATTCATCAATGGATACTTTTGTGTTTTTTTCTTGGTTCATAATACATCACAATGCACATAAGAACATAAGGAAGCTTTATAACAATTTGTCAAAGATGTGCAAGGTAAAATGGTTCACAGAAAACATTTAAAAATATATACAGATTACAAAAATATCAGCTTTATGCTATTTAGGAGACCTCGTTACATGACCCGAGGTGGAGAACAAAGGATTCTCGGATACAGTTATATTATAATACATTTATAATGCTGATATTCTGCTACAATACAGTGCAACCTCTCCAGAACAGCAGCATCTCCAATAACAGATTCATTTTTCCATATTAAAACTTTACAAATATTTAAGACAAAATTTGTACGTCTCAAGATGTGCAGGTGTTCTGGTAGGTTGCACTTTACATTTGTTGCATAGTTTTAATGTATGTACATTGTTCTGAAAGATTAGAATGTCAGGCAAACATTTCTTATTCATTCCCAAGCAACTATATAATTGCCTTTACATGAAAAATTAGTGGTATCACAGAATTTCGTGAAAACAGATCTGGCAGAAAATCTTTCTTAACAAATTATAGAAATGCTCTTAAATCAGATTTTGCAACAACTGATCACAACTGTGCTTTATAACTAACAATTACCCTATGGTAATCATAATCATGCTTTGGACAATATTCCACTGTAATGCTTTTTAACACATTTTATAACACATATTGTAAATAAATAACATTAAACATCATAGCAAAATATCATAGAAAACTCATTTTCAATTTGTCACAGATTTGCGAGGTAAATACGTTTATACAATATACAAAATGTACATTATTACAATCATGCAGATTTGGATTCTTGTACAGCAAGACAGTCCGCAGTTTAAAAAGATGTTGTGTAGTCAGGTAAATAGATAAATAAGACTAGTTACGTTTCTAGACATCTAGACTAACTAATACAGAAATTCATAAAAGATATGATGACATCTTATGTATGTGTTCAATATCATAAAAATATTTATATATATAGTAAGTTTCTTTATATAAGTATGTTTCATCTTATGGCAGACAGAGCAACATATTGAAATCAGAGGGATTAAGTTGTTACAGGGAATGCCACATACACAAGACAATGCCTCCCCACACAGATCTGTGGGAAAACAACAATCTTCAAAAACATTAGGCACTGAGGAGGTGCAAGGAAAAAGGGGCACAAGAAAAGGACTGGGCGACCATAAAAACAACCAAGGATAAGGAATACATCATGGAAGTGAACAATTAGACAACATGTCTGTCTGAACACAGGAAGGAGAGGGTGAAATAATGTCCAGTATTTCACATAATTATAACTGTGTGAAATCTAACAAACTGAACTTGAACAGGAAACATATTCAATTAAGCACTAATAAATTTGGTTGGATATATCAAAAAGACACAGGAAGAGTAACTTAAGGATAAGGAACTGCAATATACATTTAAAAGCCTACAACAATGGTAAATAAATGTACAGAATTGTATATATATATGTGGAAAAATTTAGTCTAGAGCATGACAAATGATCAATACAATTTTAATAAACAATACAGTAACATCTAAGTACTTGGATCTGGTCACACAACTAAAATGCAGATCTAACACAAACACGCGTCTTCCTTCCTACATAAACCTCACAGTACCACTTACTAAAGTATGGATGACCAATATGGGGTATGAGGTATATTCTTACATTCATTAGGGGAAAAGAAACAAGCTTTATAACCGACTTCAAAATCACTGTTTTATAATTATACACTTTCAGTAATTATTAGACCAATTACATGAATATCACTTTAATACCATGATTATATTAGGGGACCTGAGAGAAGCAGCTTGCATTATGACTGGTACCCAACATTATCACACACAAATTATCATCATCAATATGAATTTTATAAAATGACTGCATAACTTTTATCCATCATATTAAGTTACATTACAAATACCCTAAGGACAAGGACATTACTCCACTATTACAGTCATGTACAAACGTCTTCCATAAGACGTGGAACCTTACTCTGTTCGCACCATGTGTTTTCATGTGCACATTGAAAGCCTCAACACAGATAATACCCACCCATCAAGCAAAATATTATATAACTCAGGATATTTATAGATAAGATACTGTAACCACCCAGTACACATTGAGTACATGAACCTATTAATTTTGTCTTATACAACTGTTGAGGTTGACATAATTATTTTTCTCAGGTCAATGCAAGAGATATTAAGTTGTTACAGGGAACATCACATACACAAAACAATGACTCCCCACACAGATCCCGGGGAAATTACAACAGGAAACAAAACACTAGGCACTGAGGAGGTGCAAGGGTAAACATGCGTTGGAACAGGAACGGTCTGGTTGACCAATAAACATATTTAAGTGCAGTGCAAATCAGACCAAATATTTGTTCCAACTTTTCTCTTAACAAGTTTTAAACCTTTTACTACTTGTAGCAAGAACCACACCAAATGCTTCTTTCAGACTTTTCAACCAACACTTCAGATATACTTTAGCTTATCATATTGTGAGCATAGTGAATGTTATGAAAAAATGTCTGAAATATCAATGCTAGGAGTTTATGACAATCATAGTTATAGTGGGTGTTTTGTATTGAATGTGATATATTCAGCTGGGTTAGCTGTTGGTACATGTTAACATTGAATGTGATATATTCAGCTGGGTTAGCTGTTAAATGGTACATGTTAACATTGAATGAGATATATTCAGCTGGGTTAGCTGTTGGTGCATGTTAACATTGAATGTGATATATTCAGCTGGGTTAGCTGTCGGTGCATGTTGACAGATATTAATTACCATATAATACATGTGAGTAATGCTTAAACATTTTTCCTAGGTCATAGAATTATGAATAAAATTATATTTTATCATTCTTTTATTACAACACTGTTAAAAGCTATTAAATAACTGTCAGAAATAATGCACCACTGTTTTATGTTCTGGATTTGCATTTAACTCCACCTACATTTAACTTCTACATTAAACTTGGGAATTAAACTATCTAGGCCAATAAGGGTCACCCTCATAAAGCAATAACTGAAGTTAACCTGTATTATCAATGAAGCATCTTCATGGAATGCACATACTGAATGTCATTTTCATGGTTCAAGTACAACTTCTGAGGTAAAATTCAAGTATTTTTCAAGGTTTTATCAAGTACCTTTTCTCAGGCTTTCAATGACTGTCTTTATTGCCGATTCAGCAAAAAAGAACAACAATGGCACCAGGTCATGATAAATGAAAAAACAGAAATGTAACTTTGAGTAAATCACTATAAAATGGGCAACCCATACATACACGGATAGACAAATTACATTTATTCTTCCCACAATGCAAAGTTACTGACAAAGTACTTTTCCAAGAAGTTTAAGGCAAATCTCAAGAAGTTGCAGACATGTAAAGCTTGTACATCAGATGAACACAATTATATTACACTCACTTTGATGTTATTACATGGAAGCTTAATCCAAATTTATAACAGCTGAAATTCATACTGACACATTGTTAACATGAAAAGAAGGAACACATGTAATAACATTATTTGATCACTGGAAAAATCTCCATAGTGTTATGAAATTACTCTCTGCTTCATTTGAATGTTATTAATATTTCTAAGTGAAATTTTTACATGGTTGCACATGATCGCCTAATTAGAGTAGAAATAATTGAAATCAAAATATATACACACTACTCAATTGATATTTAACAAATGTAAGAGTATTACTTGTTTAGACCAGTTTTCATCTCACTATATGACCCTACATGGTTTGCTGGTGCCCTGAAATCTTTCGATCAGATCCTCACCAACTCACATGTAGGGGCATATCAAGAAGACAGTACGCCACCCTGCTCATTGATTCCTGAGGTACCCTGAATCAAATCGCCTATTGCATGGATGGACCAGCTCCTTACCCCAGGAATCATGAACAGGGTGGTGCACTGTGTGAAAACTGATCTAAGCAAGTAATATTCAACAACAGATGTGTTTTCTGCTAAATGTATTAATGAAGTCTATATCAAGACACTGGAAGATTAATAAAAACTTGATTTAGCAAACCTTAGCAATTATGTCATTAAGTTTAAGGCAAATCTCAAGAAGTTGCAGACATGTAAAACATGTACATCAGATGAACACAATTATATTACACTCACTTTGTTGAATTACATGGAAGCTTAATCCAAATTTATAACAGCTGAAATTCATACTGACACATTGTTAACATGAAAAGAAGGAACACATGTAATAACATTATTTGATCACTGGAAAAATCTACATAGTGTAATGAAATTGCTCTCTGCTTCATTTGAATGTTATTAATATTTCTAAGTGAAATTTTCACATGGTTGCACATGATCGCCTAATTAGAGTAGAAATAATTGAAATCAAGATATATACACACTACTCAATTGATATTTAACAAATGTAAGAGTATTACTTGTTTAGACCAGTTTTCATCTCACTATATGACCCTACATGGTTTGCTGGTGCCCTGAAATCTTTCGATCAGATCCTCACCAACTCACATGTAGGGGCATATCAAGAAGACAGTACGCCACCCTGCTCATTGATTCCTGAGGTACCCTGAATCAAATCGCCTATTGCATGGATGGACCAGCTCCTTACCCCAGGAATCATGAACAGGGTGGTGCACTGTGTGAAAACTGATCTAAGCAAGTAATATTCAACAACAGATGTGTTTTCTGCTAAATGTATTAATGAAGTCTATATCAAGACACTGGAAGATTCATAAAACTTGATTTAGCAAACCTTAGCAATTATGTCATTAAGTTTAAGGCAAATCTCAAGAAGTTGCAGACATGTAAAGCATGTACATCAGATGAACACAATTATATTACACTCACTTTGATGTAATTACATGGAAGCTTAATCCAAATTTATAACAGCTGAAATTCATACTGACACATTGTTAACATGAAAAGAAGGAACACATGTAATAACATTATTTGATCACTGGAAAAATCTACATAGTGTAATGAAATTGCTCTCTGCTTCATTTGAATGTTATTAATATTTCTAAGTGAAATTTTCACATGGTTGCACATGATCGCCTAATTAGAGTAGAAATAATTGAAATCAAGATATATACACACTACTCAATTGATATTTAACAAATGTAAGAGTATTACTTGTTTAGACCAGTTTTCATCTCACTATATGACCCTACATGGTTTGCTGGTGCCCTGAAATCTTTCGATCAGATCCTCACCAACTCACATGTAGGGGCATATCAAGAAGACAGTACGCCACCCTGCTCATTGATTCCTGAGGTACCCTGAATCAAATCGCCTATTGCATGGATGGACCAGCTCCTTACCCCAGGAATCATGAACAGGGTGGTGCACTGTGTGAAAACTGATCTAAGCAAGTAATATTCAACAACAGATGTGTTTTCTGCTAAATGTATTAATGAAGTCTATATCAAGACACTGGAAGATTCATAAAAAACTTGATTTAGCAAACCTTAGCAATTATGTCATTAAGTTTAAGGCAAATCTCAAGAAGTTGCAGACATGTAAAGCATGTACATCAGATGAACACAATTATATTACACTCACTTTGATGTAATTACATGGAAGCTTAATCCAAATTTATAACAGCTGAAATTCATACTGACACATTGTTAACATGAAAAGAAGGAACACATGTAATAACATTATTTGATCACTGGAAAAATCTACATAGTGTAATGAAATTGCTCTCTGCTTCATTTGAATGTTATTAATATTTCTAAGTGAAATTTTCACATGGTTGCACATGATCGCCTAATTAGAGTAAAAATAATTGAAATCAAGATATATACACACTACTCAATTGATATTTAACAAATGTAAGAGTATTACTTGTTTAGACCAGTTTTCATCTCACTATATGACCCTACATGGTTTGCTGGTGCCCTGAAATCTTTCGATCAGATCCTCACCAACTCACATGTAGGGGCATATCAAGAAGACAGTACGCCACCCTGCTCATTGATTCCTGAGGTACCCTGAATCAAATCGCCTATTGCATGGATGGACCAGCTCCTTACCCCAGGAGTCATGAACAGGGTGGTGCACTGTGTGAAAACTGATCTAAGCAAGTAATATTCAAAAACAGATGTGTTTTCTGCTAAATGTATTAATGAAGTCTATATCAAGACACTGGAAGATTAATAAAAACTTGATTTAGCAAACCTTAGCAATTATGTCATTAAGTTTAAGGCAAATCTCAAGAAGTTGCAGACATATAAAGCATGTACATCAGATGAACACAATTATATTACACTCACTTTGATGTAATTACATGGAAGCTTAATCCAAATTTATAACAGCTGAAATTCATACTGACACATTGTTAACATGAAAAGAAGGAACACATGTAATAACATTATTTGATCACTGGAAAAATCTACATAGTGTAATGAAATTGCTCTCTGCTTCATTTGAATGTTATTAATATTTCTAAGTGAAATTTTCACATGGTTGCACATGATCGCCTAATTAGAGTAGAAATAATTGAAATCAAGATATATACACACTACTCAATTGATATTTAACAAATGTAAGAGTATTACTTGTTTAGACCAGTTTTCATCTCACTATATGACCCTACATGGTTTGCTGGTGCCCTGAAATCTTTCGATCAGATCCTCACCAACTCACATGTAGGGGCATATCAAGAAGACAGTACGCCACCCTGCTCATTGATTCCTGAGGTACCCTGAATCAAATCGCCTATTGCATGGATGGACCAGCTCCTTACCCCAGGAGTCATGAACAGGGTGGTGCACTGTGTGAAAACTGATCTAAGCAAGTAATATTCAACAACAGATGTGTTTTCTGCTAAATGTATTAATGAAGTCTATATCAAGACACTGGAAGATTCATAAAAACTTGATTTAGCAAACCTTAGCAATTATGTCATTAAGTTTAAGGCAAATCTCAAGAAGTTGCAGACATGTAAAGCATGTACATCAGATGAACACAATTATATTACACTCACTTTGATGTAATTACATGGAAGCTTAATCCAAATTTATAACAGCTGAAATTCATACTGACACATTGTTAACATGAAAAGAAGGAACACATGTAATAACATTATTTGATCACTGGAAAAATCTACATAGTGTAATGAAATTGCTCTCTGCTTCATTTGAATGTTATTAATATTTCTAAGTGAAATTTTCACATGGTTGCACATGATCGCCTAATTAGAGTAGAAATAATTGAAATCAAGATATATACACACTACTCAATTGATATTTAACAAATGTAAGAGTATTACTTGTTTAGACCAGTTTTCATCTCACTATATGACCCTACATGGTTTGCTGGTGCCCTGAAATCTTTCGATCAGATCCTCACCAACTCACATGTAGGGGCATATCAAGAAGACAGTACGCCACCCTGCTCATTGATTCCTGAGGTACCCTGAATCAAATCGCCTATTGCATGGATGGACCAGCTCCTTACCCCAGGAATCATGAACAGGGTGGTGCACTGTGTGAAAACTGATCTAAGCAAGTAATATTCAACAACAGATGTGTTTTCTGCTAAATGTATTAATGAAGTCTATATCAAGACACTGGAAGATTCATAAAAACTTGATTTAGCAAACCTTAGCAATTATGTCATTAAGTTTAAGGCAAATCTCAAGAAGTTGCAGACATGTAAAGCATGTACATCAGATGAACACAATTATATTACACTCACTTTGATGTAATTACATGGAAGCTTAATCCAAATTTATAACAGCTGAAATTCATACTGACACATTGTTAACATGAAAAGAAGGAACACATGTAATAACATTATTTGATCACTGGAAAAATCTACATAGTGTAATGAAATTGCTCTCTGCTTCATTTGAATGTTATTAATATTTCTAAGTGAAATTTTCACATGGTTGCACATGATCGCCTAATTAGAGTAGAAATAATTGAAATCAAGATATATACACACTACTCAATTGATATTTAACAAATGTAAGAGTATTACTTGTTTAGACCAGTTTTCATCTCACTATATGACCCTACATGGTTTGCTGGTGCCCTGAAATCTTTCGATCAGATCCTCACCAACTCACATGTAGGGGCATATCAAGAAGACAGTACGCCACCCTGCTCATTGATTCCTGAGGTACCCTGAATCAAATCGCCTATTGCATGGATGGACCAGCTCCTTACCCCAGGAGTCATGAACAGGGTGGTGCACTGTGTGAAAACTGATCTAAGCAAGTAATATTCAACAACAGATGTGTTTTCTGCTAAATGTATTAATGAAGTCTATATCAAGACACTGGAAGATTAATAAAAACTTGATTTATTAAACCTTAGCAATTATGTCATTAAATGGCACAAGACATGATCTATTTTCGTCTTAACACTGAACAAGTCATATGAGACTGTCACTTGCCTATGAATACACTAGTCAGAGACTTAACTGGATTCCAAGGTGACCAGACTGGCCCATTAAAGCCTCAGCATTTATCCATACTTTGATGCACTGTTATATACAGCATTTATATATATTATACTGCATTGTCTAAAGGCATTAGGGAGTCACAAAGCCTTGTAGACTCATGGAAAGACACAAGGGAGTCACTTAGCCTTGTTGCCTGGTAAAGACTTGCAGGAGTCACACAGCCTTGTAGACTTGTTGAAATACATAAGGGAGCCAACCATCCTTGTTGACTTGTGGAAAGGCACAAGGGAGTCATGAGGCAGTATAGACTTATGGAAAACATAGGGGATCCAACCAGCCTTATTGACTTGTGGAAGGGCATAAGGGGGTCACAAAGCCTTATAGACTTGTGAAAAAACAATAGGGAGTCGTAAAGCCTTGTAGACTCTTAAAAAGACATAAGGGAGTCACCCAGCCTGGTTGCCTGATGAGGACTTGCAGGAGTCACACATACACATAGACTCACATAGGCATAAGGGAGTCACCCAGCCTTGTTACCTGCTGAAGACTTGCAGGAGTCACACATACACTTACACTAGTAAAAAGACATAAGGGTGTCACACAGCCTTGTTGCCTGGTTAAGACTTGCAGGAGTCACACATACATTTACACTAGCAAAAAGACATAAGGGTGTCACACAGCCTTGTTGCCTAGTTAAGACTTGCAGGAGTCACACATACATTTACACTAGTAAAAAGACATAAGGGTTGTCACACAGCCTTGTTGCATGGTTAAGACTTGCAGGAGTCACACATACATTTACACTAGCAAAAAGACATAAGGGTGTCACACAGCCTTGTTGCCTGGTTAAGACTTGCAGGAGTCACACATACACTTACACTAGTAAAAAGACATAAGGGTGTCACACAGCCTTGTTGCCTGGTTAAGACTTGCAGGAGTCACACATACACTTATACTAGCAAAAAGACATAAAGAGTCATAAAGCCTTGTTGCCTGGTTAAGACTTGCAGGAGTCACACATACACTTACACTAGTAAAAAGACATAAGGGTGTCACACAGCCTTGTTGCCTGGTTAAGACTTGCAGGAGTCACACATACACTTACACTAGTAAAAAGACACAAGGGTGTCACACTGCCTTGTTGCCAGGTTAAGACTTGCAGGAGTCACACATACACTTACTCTAGCAAAAAGACATAAGGGAGTCATACAGCCTTGTTGCCTGGTTAAGACTTGCAGGAGTCACACATACACTTACACTAGCAAAAAGACATAAGGGTGCCACACAGCCTTGTTGCCTGGTTAAGACTTGCAGGAATCACACATACACTTACACTAGCAAAAAGACATAAGGGAGTCACAAAGCCTTATAGACTGGCTAAAAATTATATCAGTTTCACTTTAATAACATAGAATTTAATTTGTATTGATTCCAGCTGAAATTTGAGCACTGGAAGAATCTACATGGTGTTATAAATTGTTCTCTAATTTATATGAATGTTATTAATATTTCAATGTGAAATTTTCACTGGATGGTACACAATCTCAAAGTTTAAGCAGAAATAAAGATATCAAGATATATAGGTGCTACTCAATAGATACTAAACAAATGTAGGAGTAGTACTACTTATTTAGATCAGTTTTCATCTGAATATATCTCGACAGTACGCCACCCTGTTAATTGATTCCTGAGGTACCCTGAATCAAATCCCCTATTCCATGGATGGACCAGCTCCTTACCCCAGAAATCATCAACAGGACAGTCCAGTGTGAAAACTGATCGAAGCAAGTAATATTCAACAACAGATGTGTTTTCTGCAAAACGTTATAATGAAGTCAATCATCTCCATACGGGGGTTAAACACAAGATAGTGGTGCTATGAACATCATACAACAGTCACATGTACTACTTGGTACATTGATCCAAGGGATGTTGGCCTCCAGTCACCTAGTAGTTTCTATATTGTATTTTTACTCCAGTCCCACACTAAATTGCCAATATTAGTCAAAGGAATGTCTTCTTAGAGATTTTTACATATTTCTTAAGACATGCATGACTCTATATATTGGTACCACAGGCATATATTAATGGCAACACAGGCAATCATACAGAACCGTCTAGACCGGTGCAGACTAAAGGACATCACACATCTGTACAGACTGGTGCAAAGACTTAAGGGTGTGATCTCTTATACTACAGACTGTTTAATCTGCTAATGGGCTCTCCTAAAATCTCCTTAACCAGCCATTGTTTTCTGACATTATTACCAACCATTACATACCAACATTGTTATCAGTCATTACATTGTAACAATCAACAATTTACCAAGTCAAACTTTTATGTATGCATTTTGGAGTGTGCCTTAAATAGAGTATCAACTACTTATTTCATCAAACTTAAGATGCAAACTGAATACACCTACAGATTTATATGTACATGCAGACTTAAAATTTTATTTTTGACTGCGGTTTATTTTTTACCCCGAGAGGCAGGATTGTTACCCAGTCAGAAGGAGACAGCATTGTTACCCAGTCAGTAGGAGACAGCATTGTCACCCAGTCAGTAGGAGACATCATTGTTACCCTGTCAGTAGGAGACATCATTGTTACCCTGTCAGTAGGAGACAGCATTGTTACCCAGTCAGTAGGAGACAACATTGTTACCCAGTCAGTAGGAGACAGCATTGTTACCCAGTCAGTAAGTGGCAGCCTCGTAACCCAGTCAGTAGGAGACAGCATTGTTACCCAGTCAGTATTATAAGTTATTGAGTTAATGTTGAGTTCGTTACAATTTCCAATTCTTATGTTTTGTTATTTCTTTGACAGAGTACATTTATGATGTAGCAAAGATGACATGTCCAATACTTTACATGTTTAAAATGATTTCAATATCAGAATAGTGCCATAGTCAGGATAAACCTGATCACAATTAGTCATTCTACTTCAAGCAGGATTGTGATAGTGTTCTACATAGGTCTCCCTTATCATTCTTGAGTTTCGGTTTGAAGCATTATACAAGATTATGAACCTAAAAATACCTTAGAACAAGTACATGTAAACTAAAATAATGATTATAATAACTTACAGAGTTTTACCTGTTCCAAGCTCCACTTATAGCTTATTAATTCAATTGATAAATATTATATGGTACTTGTACGAGGGTTGTCCGGGAAGTTCGCGGAATTGTATCATAACAAACTCAAATGTCGTTCAAATTATATGTACATTGGTACCAAGAAAGTCTGATGCAATTTATATTAAGTGAACACATTTTGCATATTTTGTCAAACGCTAAATCTAGTTTTCTGGTATCCATGACAACACCTATATGTTACTATGACGCAGGTCATAATTACCTCAAACTTTTGAAATCGGTTAAAAATATATAACGTTGTAGCGTCATAATTTGACGTGCTAAATTGGCGCTAAAATTTGTGACGTTACTGTCACGTCATGACGTCATTTCATGAAAATTTGAAGATGTTATCTTTAGCCGTTACTAATAAACATCCGGTTTCCATAACGTTGGTCGCAAAGAAGCATGACGTCGACTGGTGACATGGAATTACGCAGCGTCGTAAAGTTTTGCGTCGGTTTGAAGAAATCACCTGCAGAGACACTACGCTTGATTCTAGAGTCAGACACTCTACCAAAATGTGGGAAAACATTTGTATACAAATGGCATGATCAATTTAGCAACGGAAGGACATCCGTCAAAGATGACGAGAGACCGGGTCGGCCATCCAGGGTAGCGGTTAAGAACAAAGATAGAATGCGCTACCTTGTGAATTGCGATAGATGTTTGACTGTCAGGGCCATAGCAGAGGAATTAGGAGTGACAAACTCTGTAGTTCACGAAATACTAACCAAAGATTTAGGAATGTCCAAGGTGTCAGCGCGATGGATCCCACGTATCCTTAAAGAGCAAGACAGGTGCCGTAGAGTGGAATGCTCGCGTTCATTTCTGCAGCGTTACGAATCGGAGGGAGAAACATTCTTAGACAGAATAGTGACAACGGATGAGACTTGGTTACACTATTTCGATCCCGAGACTAAACGCCAAACTTCAGTCTGGAAAACACCTAGCACCCCACCACCGCAAAAGGCATGACGCCAGAGAAGTCGGGTCAGAGATGGCTGCACTGTCAATGCAGAATATTACTCTGAGGTAAGTAAGTTTAGTAAAGTTCTATCGTAAATAATTAAAACAGTTAAAATCATCTTATTTTTATAATATGACTACATATTATTTTACTGTTTTAAATGAATCCATATCCACATTGAAATGAATTTGGTATTTTCTGGTATTGCGACGCGATCTGGTACAGGCACTACGCCGGAAGCGACCACATTACGTTACGGATTGCTGCTGGACGGATTGTAGCTAATACCTTCGACAGTGAATGGTATAAACAAACATTCACAAAGTGGATATATCGACACCGCAAGTGCGTTGCAACGCGTGGAGATTACGTCGAGAAAACTAATCGGTGTCTTCATTTTGATGACGTTTGACGTTAACGTTTCTTACCGTGCGGCAAAGTGACAACAGTCAGTATGTTTGACGTACATGTAAAATTTTATTGTTTATTGTATTTTAATGAAATTCTGGCAATTAAGCACTCGAAAAAAGATACTTATCACTGTCATTTTTGTTTTTCATTATTTGGTCCCTTTAAAAAATTATAACACACTTCCGCGAACTTCCAGAACAACCCTCGTATTACTTGAAGACCCCTCTTAAGTCTGTAAGGGAAAATACATTGAATAACAACATGATGTGGGGCTCAATGAAGCTAAAATGAAGTACAACAATGTGATACACTAAGTACATAATTGTACAGTTAACAGTTATGTACTTTGCATCAACTTATGTTATCTATGAAATGAAAATAATTCAGTATCATACAACACTACTTTTGACTAAAATAGGGCTTTTAATGCAAGTCAGCCAAGCCATAGAGATCAGTTTCAATCAAAGGCATGTGAAGCACAAAAACATGGAGAAACTGCCAAAAATATTACCAATTAATGATGGTCTGCTGGAAAGGGAATAAAATATATGACAACAATGGGAGAAAGTTTGGAGAAATGTTGAAGGTATTAATGGAAGGACCACTTGTCCTAATCAAGCTGAAGAGTACGAACTGGTGAAGGCAGCGGAGTTAGAGCAGCGAAAGTGTGAGTAGGGGCATAACACAGCATAATGTTGTGCAAGCCCGATCCCCGGGGCTCTTGGCCATGCTTGGGGAATTAAGTGATGAGGTCTGCTTGCTTAACCCTCAGGGTGTAGCTTTCGTGTTAGCTGGATAGTCAAATGAGCGACGGTGTCCGGGTTAAATAGTGTAGAATTTCTCAGAGGTGTTAGTGCCCAGTGTAATGCTAGCAGAGCAAGAGGACGAGGAAGATGACGCAACAGGCATAGCAATTTATAACAGGTATTTTAATGTGCTACAATAAAATAACTATCACATTTACCTTCCAGAATACCATATGAACAAATTTACCAAGCAAGATGTAATTATCATATGCGTAGAAATTACATCCTATCAGCGCCCGGGGAATTTGTTAACATTATGTTGTGAAAGATAAAACTTACGCAAGTAACGCTTAACAATATTTAAACAAGAGATGTGTGAAAAACATTATGCCTCCCTCTAAAGCTGCATTGTCAGTGAGAGAATTTTAATTAATATAATGACATAGAAATGTGTACGGATGAAATACACGGGTTTGAATATGTTGGTCTAAAAAGCTTAACAACTATTAAGTTATTGGGTGGACAAGATTTTCAAGTCAGTTTGATCTTGACCTTTTCCCCAGTGGCTCATCAACAATCCACAGGCCATATCCTTCTAAGTTAGGACTGGGAGGCCATGGGATAATTCAGATGTTGTGCATACAAGGATTTACATCTTATAGTCAGGTTGTCCTCAACCCATTGATCCCAAAATCAACAGGGACCCTCTACTACCAGCTTATAATGTGAGGACCAAGTTTGAGGAGGGTAGAACAAGGGAATTCTAGAGTTATTGGCCCAAAATGTGTCATGTACAATTGACACCTGTGACCTTGACTTGTGGAGAGACATACAGGAGTCACGGGCAAATTTCGTTTCATCAGATAATTTTCATAGTAAATATCCCACTGCTTGGTTGCTACTAAACTTAAATTTGATTAAACAAGACTAAATGCTGGACTCCATTCCTTAACAGAATCCTTAGATTTGTTATTGCCTAGGAATGTTTTGGCACTTGTCACCAAATGTACTTGAATTGAATTTTCAAGTTTTGATACATATATCTGACATTAAATTATATAATCAATTTGATTATATGGTATAATTTAACATAACAACAAGCAGTGGACACAAATTTCAATATCAATCTCCATGACAAAATGTGAACAAATTCATCAATAAGATGCAAGTAACACCTGGTAACAGGGGTTATAACTGTACCTTACTGGTGCCTGGTATGAACCTGTTAACATTGTGTCTAGAAGCACAAAGCTTAAGAATTAATACCCTAAAGACACATCCCAGATATTTGCTATTTTAAGGGAGACACACAGCCTAATAGACTCGTGGAAAGACATAAGGAAGCCACACAGTCTTATAGACTAAGTTACCCCAAAATCACTAAGGTGCATCTACAACACATAGGCAACTAGATTGAGGAGGGTACGTCAAGGCATTCTTGAGTTATTGGCTAGGGAACGTTTCATGTACAATTGACCCCTGTGACTTGAATTTTGAGCGATGACCCCACAATCGATAAGGCTCCTCTACTACCCATGATCAATGTTGACCAAGTTTGAGGATGGTAATTGTCAAGGCCTTCTTGAGTTATTGGTCTGAAATATGTCATGTACAATTGACCCCATTGACCTGGACCTTTGACCCAGTGACCCCAAAATCGACTATGTCAAGGCTTCTTCAAAGGGGAGGCATAATAAATTATTGAAACGAAATTTGTATTGGATTCATCCTTTACTGCTTGGTACAATATAATATGAAAAACAAATACCACATAAATAAGATCATTCACTTATGAAAGACCACCCAATCTCATTCAAATTTCCACATTACCTAAAACATTACATGCAAATAAATTCAAAAAGTAAGATGTAATTGTATCTAACAAGTGCCTAGAATTTAACATTTAGTACCCTAGCATACCGAGTTAAAATATTGCATGTATTATATAGTAGTAAAAATGGTGTTTTTGTTTGTTGGATGTCCATGGTGTTTGGAACTGTAAACCAATCCCTGGATGATGCTGGTGTCTTATATTTACCACCGCTGTTGTTAACGTTAATTAAACACAAAGTTCTATATCTTTTAAGGTGTAATTTTAGTCAAATAATTATGTACATTTTTTGACAAAGTTGATTAATATATTGTTGACAAAGTTTTGTATGGTACACAAAGTACAAATCTATTATTTTTTAAGTAAATATATACCTAGTCTCTATATGTTGAGATATTGAAGTCTTATCTGAGTAAGTGACTGTAACATCAAAAATTATTGTCACTAATTAATTTTGCCCAATACATATTCTACACCAATATTATTAGAAATTTGCAACTGCCATGAAAAATATGGCTTGATATGAAATTAATAAAATTTAACATATAACAAATTATTGTTCACTACTTATGTACTTATTTGTTTATTTGTTTGTTTAGCTATATTCATGAACATATTTTGTGCTCATAAACTATCTGGTATGTTATGCTATGCTTGATTTTAAGATAAAGATTGATTTATTGTGTTTCAAATGTAATATACATGGAAAGTGAAAGTTGAAAAATTCACCCAAAATAACACATAACTTTTTAACATATTCATAAAATGTGAAAATAGCAAAAATCTGGGATGTGTCTTTAGGGTATTAATTATGTCAGCTTTTGGATTAATATCAAAAGTCAAATTTAAAGCAATAACAAAAACATCTGGTTGTGTAAGAATTATAATGATGAAATATGCATCATAATGCATGCAAATTTGCATTTCATCAGATAATTTTCATAGTAAAATATCCCACTGCTTGGTTGCTACTAAACTTAAAATTGATCAAACAAGACTAAATGCTGGATCACATTCCTTAACAGAATCCTTAGATTTGTTATTGCCTAGGAATGTTTTGGCACTTAATTATTGTGTCAACCAAATGTACTTGAATTGAATTTTCAATTTTGATACATACATTTGACATTTAATTATATAATCAATTTGATTATATGGTATAATTTAACATAACAACAAGCAGTGGACACAAATTTCTATATCATTCTCCATGACAACATGTGAACAAATTCGTCAATAAGATGCAAGTATCACCTGGTAACAGGAGTTATAACTGTACCTTACTGGTGCCTGGACGAACCTGTTAACATTGTGTCTAGAAGCACAAAGCTTAAGAATTAATACCCTAAAGACACATCCCAGATTTTTGCTATTTTCACATTTTATGAATATGTTAAAAAGTTATGTATTATTTTGGGTAAATTTTTCAACTTTCACTTTCCATGTATATTACATTTGAAACACAATAAATCAATCTTTATCTAAAAATCAAGCATAGCATAACATACCAGATAGTTTATGAGCACAAAATATGTTCATGAATATAGCTAAACAAACAAATAAACAAATGTACATAAGTAGTGATTTTTTTTTATTTCAACAAGATTGCAGAATTGGTAGTAAGAATTGACAGTATTTTTTAACATCTTGATAATTCTGATTTCTTTCTTTAAAAGCGAAAAATAAAAAATTTGCATCATGAGAACATTGAAGTTTAAAGTATAGACATTTTAAACAGAAGTTAATATTACTTGGTTATATACTATAAATAGATTATGTAACACATTCGGTTGAATGCGCAAATAATAACATGTCATCCACAAATAGAAGTGAAAATATCTTAAGTTCGTTCACAGAAAATCTTCCGTTTAAATTTGTATTAATTTCGTGTTAGATATTGTTTATAAACAAAACAAACATTAAACTAGAGAGTGGACCACCTTGTCAAAAGTATTAACTTTGTATCGGACGCACTGTTTAACTGTATCATAACATAGCCTTTACAGCCGATACAAATTTTGAACTAATTTGAATATTAAATAATTTTTCCCATAAGAATGATCTGTTTATTCGTTAAAGCATTTTTCAAAATCTATCAAGACACAATATATATAGTTTTTGCTTTGAATCCAGGGTTTTCACAATAATTGCATGTAACAGAAATATACTGTCAGTTGTTGATTTTGAAATAATTTTGGTTATGTAATATGAAATCATTGTCATTTGACCATTTAGTAAGTCTATTGATTAATACTTGAGAGTAGATTTTGGCTAAAACGTTTATTCAAGTTTAATGATCCCTCTGTAACTTTTAGGTTCTTCCGTACTTACTCCCTTGAAAACTGGCGCAGTTATACCTTCTCCCTAAGATATTGGATATTCTCTGCTAATGAAAATGCGACTGAATAATTTTAGAATAAAATATGATATTTTTTTCAAAGGAATGTTTATATATTTCGGCAACTAGTTCATCAAACTGCTGCTTTTGTTATTGTTTAGTGAGAATACGGCCGTTTTTAGTTCATCAAGGGTAATTTCAACATCTTAAAGATCATCTGTTATATATATATCATTCAATATATCTATACGTTTTTATCTTCATTATTTTAAGATCGAGCAAGGTGATCCGTCATTTTAATTTCATATTTTCGTTAGATACAATTGCACTGATAATATATACAAATCTCTGTTAAAAAAAATGTCCTTATTGATAGATATACCCTTAATATTAAAATACCAAGCAGTGATGAACAAATTTCAATACATATCTCCATGACAACATGGTCATGTTGTTCATCCTCCTTTTCCCAAAGATCAAGGGTGCATTTCATCAAAAGTCCTAGGTGCCCTTTTCACTCCTAAGTACACTTTTCGCACCTAAGCCAATTAAAGCATGTTTTGTTACATGAATTAAAAAAACAAGGTTCAACCAAATTTGAGTTTAATCTTAAAGAATATGAAATATTAAAGATATTTACACTTCAAGATGTTTAAAACATATTGAGCAAACATGACTTATTCCTTCCAGAAAGTTTCACTCCAATCTTTTCATACTTAGGATTTTTGATGAAACGCAGCCCTACTCTCATTACACTGGACACTTTCAGTCTCTTTGAAAGTCGTACCATTCTTCCCGAACTGTGTCACGCATTTAACTCGCCAACAAAACATTCTACTTCATCCCGAGAGTTGCACTCGCATAGTCACCACCGCCTCCCCCGCCCACAACCGCCAGCCCAAGAAACAGGGAATGCACACCATCCTACCACCCTATGACCCCACACACCCAATCGTCAACTCCCTCAACTACCAGCACCAGATCGACCCACCAACTTGACAGGACAGCACCAACCATCAACACCCCATTTATACCCCCAAACAAACTCCCAGTGTCATCAAGTGAACCCTAACCAACAGAGCTTCATTAATTGGTAATAGGGGCAGGCAGATAAGATAAAAAAAAACATAGTATACCCCCCATATAAACATTGTTTATATCGTTAATATTGTTTATATGGGGGTATACTTTCAACTGTGGCAATGGCTTAGCTGACTTGCATCCTTATCTTAAATCTAAATAAAAAACGCTACCTCCAAATTATTTATTAAACCTTCCAAGTTTCATTGTAATAATATTGGGGATATTTAATCTATTTATAATAATATTCAACAAAGAAACTCCATTTGCTCAAAAATGGCACATTTCAGACATAACATTATAGTTGATATCTCTCAAAATGATTCCCGAAGTTCTCTCATTATATTCATTTAGAATATAAAATTAACACACACAGTTTCTTTCTTAATCTAAGATGTATATATGTATGCATGTACCATAAATAATAAAATGCTTGCAACAGCTTCAAGCAGACAACTCCCCATACTGGCTTATTCAATGGATGATTGCAATCCAACCAGCAATTTTGGTTAGAGTAGTCTGTTGAGACTTAATTCATTTTTGTCTAGACTTGATAGTACCATTATCCACCAAGTTCCATAAAAATCTGTCTAGAAGTATGAGTGGAGTAGTGTCACAAACTGACAGACCAACAGCAAAACATCCATGATTATGTACCACTAAAAACAATCATATTTAACTCAACATAAGTCTTTATGAACTATTACATAATAAATATATATACATTTCCCTTGTCTAAATGCACATAAACTTGCTAAGATAATAAAAACAATTCAATATTTGACCAGCAGAATATTATTAGTCAAATTGAAACAATTATCTGGCATCCAATTACATATAGATATTTCTGTATTCCCTAACACTCATCCAAAATTCAGTACTCGTTGTCCGACAATGACTTTCCATGTAACGCAATGCATCTCATAATGAAATTATGAAATATGTGATACATTTCATATTTAAAGGCACTCTCCCATCTCAGCTGGTTAATAAAAGGACATAGCACCACTCTGTGATACATTTCATATTTAAAGGCACACTCCCATCTCAGAAGGTTAATAAAAGGACATAGCACCACTCTGCGATACATTTCATATTTAAAGGCACACTCTCATCTCAACTGGTTAATAAAAGGACATAGGACCACTCTATACTACATTTCATATTTAAAGGCACACTCCCATCTCAACAGTTTAATAAAAGGACATAGCACCACTCTGGGATATATTTCATATTTAAATGCACACTCCCATCTCAGCTGGTTAATAAAATGGCATAGCACCACTCATCTAAGCAACTTACTTTATTTCCAATAATTTACTTCACTGTGTGATTCAATGAGTAATATTCTTAATTGTAACATATTTTACTCACAAGTTAACTCAGGGGTAAGATTAAAAGATTTAGAAGAGATCTACATGTATTCATATATATATACATGTATTGATAAATTTGTCTTGTTTTTCAAATTAGCTCCCTTTATCATTCACAGTAATATTATTTTTTCTCTCTTTTTAC